>OX393559.1:62280876-62289855 GCA_947650365.1 Chamaelirium japonicum | reverse complement strand
ACACTAGATCGCGTGTTCTTATGGATCACGAATATGGAAAGTATTGTGTTGGTATGCATACGACAATTTCGATCGGGAATTATTTGGGTTTATGTGTGTACATGTACTACTGAAGCTATTTATACGAGGGAGGTTGCTGCAAATACTAAAATGTGAGGGAGGGAGGTTTCGCTAATTCGCCTGTTAGTTCGCCGGGGGGGCCTTTGCAAAAACAAAAAACCCTAATTATTTTATATGCTTATAGCTTTGGTTGTGTGATCATACAGATGACATGGATCATATTTTCTATTCATGAGGCCACAATTTTGTTGAGTAATGCTTACCGGACATCACTAATCAACATATAATATTAATAATTTCATGTATAATACATGTAGCAAATTATCTATATTAGTCCAAGTAAACACAAGAAATATTCCTTTTATATTTACCAAAATGTATCTAAAACATTTCTCAAAAAAAAAAAATCCAAAGCATGGCAGTAGGTTGACAATGAGCCGTACCCAACCAAGTCTGGGTCCAGGCCCATACTTTTTCTTTAGCCTAAGCCCACACTTATTTTATATCGGACTTTAAAGGTAAGCCCAAGTCTAAGTCCATATCTCTTCTCTCTCTAGATCCTTGGTGGTGGTGATAGTGCCATGGGGGATCCCCTCAAGGGGGGCTCCTCCCTTCCTTCTTCCCTCCGAGGTGGGGGCCAGGATATTGGATCTGCTGCTAGGGAGATCGGCTGGCGGATGAGGCAGAGTCCTCCCTCCACGAGCTCCAACGTTGGAGGATTTCATCTCAATGGGCTCCCGTTCTTTGAGAGGTAGGGGAGGAGCAGGCTCACGTTCTTCTCCGGGCTGTAGGGGTAGATCTACCTCGTCTTCTCCGGATCTTGCCCTTAGGAGGTCGGATCTCAGTTCGGGCGGCTTGGATCAGGACCTGATCGTGGTGTAGAAGAAGAGGCTGATGCTGGGATCGGTTTGCAGGAGGATACTAGACCGGGATCATCTTCTGGTGGTGCCGCTGATGGTACAGCGGGCTCTAGTAGATCACCGGTAAAGGGGCGAGGAGTAGGTGCAAACTCCTCTTCTTCCTTTTCAGCTCGAGGCAGTGGGGGGTTGGATCTTTGTTCGGATTCGGGATCCAGTTCTGCACAAGAGCTGGGAACCAGTTTTACTGCAGATCCTGTGGTGATTGAGAAGGATGAGGTTAATTGAGCTTTAGAACTGGTGGCTCTGGAGTTAATGTCCAAGCAACAGCAGATGCTCAATCAAGGTCGGGTTTGAGGCCTAGTGAGGGCGAATCTTATGGAGGGATTGAGGAGTTTCCGCCCTGGTTTTCACCCAACATAGTCCAAGATCGGGTAGAATGGCAGGGTTGACAATGAGCATGCATAGCACACAAGGTGAATGCTGAAATGCCAAGGAGTTCAGGGGATTATGGTGCTGCAGAGCCAAGCTTGCAACCTGAAGCCCAACAACCGTCTGTTGTTTCGCCTAATACACAACCTGATGCAACAGTTCCTACAGCAGCAAGTTTTGGGCAACCGTCTGCACTCAGGCCAGCGTCAGGAAGCAGAGGGACCTCGGTTTCAACGGATGGAAGGCAACGTTTGGAGCCGGCCATTGAATCCCTTCACCCCGTCTATGGAAGAACGAAGGCTGTCTTACTTCGAGCCTACTATTATTGAAGGTAAAAGAGTGGCTGTTTGTTCTCAAGCAGAGATAGCAAAAACAGAAAAATTCTGGAGCCATTCCTTGGTGGGGTTCGTCTTGGGTAAAAGGCCTTTTTCCCGCTATTCAAGGCTACGGTGCATCGCCTATGGAATCCTTCGGGTGACATGACGATGTCCTCTACGTGAGAATGGGATCTTCGTCTTCAGATTCGATAATGATGAGGATTGTTCCAGAATATTGGAAGGTGGACCATGGCATTTTCAAGGACGTCCCATTGTTTTAAAGAAATGGTCCAGCGATATCCAGTATGGACGAGAGATGCTAACTAAGATCCCCTTGTGGATTAGATTCCCAAATTTGCCGGACAGACTATGGACTTTTGATGCCCTCAGCAAGATGGGGAGTGTGCTTGGCACCCCGTTGGGAATGGACACTCCGACAACAGCTGCGGTTTTGCACAAAGAAGGAGGAGGATGAACTATGCCAGAATATGCGTAGAGATCAACGTAGAGGAGGCCCTCCGCGATGAAGTTGAAGCACGATCTGAAACAGGTCACCTTCTATCTATGCAAAGGATTGTATATGATTGGAAGCCGTCTCGTTGCAGGGCGTGTCAATCCTTTGCACACAATGAAAATTCATGTGTGGCTCATCCCAAACTTGATCCACGATGGAGAAATATATCTTGGCAGGGGTCGGATGTGCAACATGGGAAGAGATGGATGCCTACAGGAAAGGTTTTCGAAGGTGGAGCTCCATCAGTCCGTGATCCATTGGGCTCCAATCCTTGGATCCAAGTAGGCCCTAAGCATAAAGCTTCGGCTAAGGCGGTGGGTGCAAAAGCAGGAACTGCAGATTCTGTTTCTAGTTCCAAGCTAGGAAGAGCTTCTCGATTTGCAGTTTTGGCAAATCAGGAGGGAGACGTTGAAGGAGCTCTTGGTGCTGTAGTAGACGGTGCTAGTGCAGTGGCTTACACTGGTTCAGCAGATTGTGATGCCGTGACAGAAGTAGTTGTTACGCAAGCAGTGCCTGATGTTACTCGAGGGGTTCCTGATACACATGAGGCCGATGCTAGGCAACCTGAGGATGATGTTACGTATGGTGCGACTGATGCAGTTACTGGAGGCACTGCAGTTGCTGGTGTTACACCACCTGCTGATGCTCCTTCTGCTGGTGCTCTTACTGCTGTTACGCTAGTCACTGGCACTGTGGTTTACAGGCAGTTATTGGCTTAGCAGATAGCATCGCCACAACTGATGTTGGCCCGGGTTTGGATGGGGCATTTGTTGATGTTACGCATGGTGCAACTTATGCAATTGCTGATACAACTGCTAGTGCTGCAGCTGATGAGGAGCATCAACAAGTCCTCAAGAACATCTCAGGAGTCAACATCGGTGGGGAGGTCCATGGGATTTCTATTCCAGTAGGGGCTCCACCCTCAGATAATGGGGTTGCACAAGTTGGAGGATTAGTGGAGGGGGGGCCTGCTCGCCGCAGTCCTAGACTAGCTAACCGAGGATCGGACACGATTGAAGCCAGGGCTTCGCTCCGAGCCAAATCTCGAGCACTTGATTCTAACTTGCACCGCCGACCACCACGGCCTAGGACCCCACTCATGCAGGATCTTAAGGATCAGTTGTCTAATCTTAATGGAGAGGACTTGGGCCTGCCCATCAACATGCTGGAGGACAGAACCATCCTTGATTTAGTTTCGGCTGTCGGCTTCTCCATCAAGGAGAAAGACTCGGGATCGCTCTTAGCTCTATTCCGTGATATGGAAAGATCGAGGGCTTCTGAGCCTTAGGACTTTTGGCTTGTTGTTTTTTTTTTCTTGCTTGTTGTGCAGGGCATTTTGTTGGCCCGTGTTGGAAGGGGGTACACCTTGGGTGTCGATGCCGCTTTTGTAACGGTATCCTTTCTTAGTTCGTAATGACTTCTGGTTGGGGTCCGCCAAACCCTCCCTCCTAAGAGGAGGGGTTCTCAAAAAAAAAAAAGTCCATATCAATGATCACTACAAGAAATAGGTTATTTACCGACGGAAATTTCTATTTCCGTCGGTAATAATATACATTGTACCGACGGGAACCGTAGTTTCCGTCGGTATTATAACTAAGATATTTTTTAATTTTTTTGCATATTTATTACCGACGGTGATATCCTATCCGTCGGTAAAATATGCTTTACCGACGGAACATTATATGTCCGTCGGTATAATAACTTTATACCGACGGAATTATAATTCCGTCGGTATAATGACTTTATACCGACGGTAACATAATTTCCGTCGGTAAAAATCGACAACGAAACTCAGGGTTTTTTCCGGCTCTCTGGAAAAAATGGAACACTGAGCTTCGTCGTCGATTTTTACCGACGGATATTATTATACCGTCGGTATATAGTTATTATACCGACGGTAAAATAATAGCCGTCGGTAAAAATCGACGACGAAACTATATATGGAACCCTGAGTTTCATCGACGATTATTACCGACGTACGTTATTTTTACCGTCGGTATAATAACTTTATACCGACGGTTTAATAAAATCCATCGGTAAAAACCCTGCAAATAAACACCCCCAGCGAGCCCTTTCTCTTTCTGTTTCAACCGAACCTCCGGCCCTCTCTCTCTCTCTCTCTCTCTCTCTCTCTCTCTCTCTCTCTCTCTCTCTCTCTCTCTCTCTCTCTCACGACCCGTCCACGTCGACGACCCGACCCACGTCCCTCGACCGCGATCCCCTCCGGCAACACCCGTCACCCGCCGGCCACCCCCGTCCCCCTCCGGCCACCCCCCCACCCCCGTCCTAACCTCCGGCCCTCTCTCTCTCTCTCTATTTCCTCCCCCCTCCCCGACCTCCCTTCCCTCTCTCTCTCTCTCGATCTAATCCCCCCCTCCCGGTCACCCACCCATCCCCCTCCCAGCCACCCATCCCCCTCCCGGCCACCCATATCCCCCTCCCGACCTCCCCCCCTCCCCGGCCTCCCGGCCCTCTCTCTCTCTCTCTCTCTCTCTCTCTATTTCCTCCTCGGCCTCCCTTCCCTCTCTCTCTCTCTCTCTCTCTCTCTCTACTTCCTCCCCTCCCCTCTCTCTCTCTCTCTCTCGATCTAAACCCCCCCTCCGGCCGGCCACCCATCCCCTCCCTTGCACCTCCGCTACCCCTCCCCTCTCTCGCGCCACCGACTGTGACGCCAGTGCTCCTCCTCCTCCTCGAGGCCTGCCGACCATCTCTGGTGAGCTCCTCCTCCTGCTCCTTTCCCCCTTAGTTTAATTTGTTCCAAATTGCATCCTAAAGTTTGAAATGTTAGCATAATACCCCTTTTGTCATCTACTTAATTCCGTCATTTGATAATTTTTATCTTATCAAAACTAAATTGAATGGGGGAAATGGGGGGCAAATTCTAGTTTTTAGACTAGGGTTAAGTCATTATAAAGTTTGAAATGTTTGCACAATACCCCTTTTGTCATCTACTTAATTCCCTCATTTGGTAATTTTTATCCTATCAAACTGAATTGAATAGAGGAATGGGGGGCAAAATATAGTTTTTAGACTAGGGTGAGCGTCGGTTTTGTCGGTCGGTTTCGGTGTGGGTTTTGTCGGTTATATTTTTTTCGGTTTACGAAAAATCAAAACTGAAACCGAACCCGAAATGGTCGGTTTTTGTCGGTTCGGTGTGATATGAGGTATGCTAACTTATGATTTTCCAACACTTAGACTCTAAATCGGTGAATCGGAGCGTAAATTGTTCAAATATCCAATTAGAACTCGCTCGCAAGTCCGAAATATGGAATAATTTCAAGTTCGAATTATCGAATGCCGATCCGATGACGATCCGATCGAATCCAAACCTATTTCAAATCCGAAACACGCTAACTTATGATTTTCCAACACTTAGACTCTAAATCGGTGAATCGGATCGTAAATTGGTCAAATATCTAATTAGAACTCGCTCGCAAGTCCGAAATACGGAATAATTCCAAGTTTGAATTATCGGATGCCGATCCGATGACGATCCGATCGAATCCAAACCTATTTCAAATCCGAAACACGCTAACTTATGATTTTCCAACACTTAGACTCTAAATCGGTGAATCGTAGCGTAAATTGTTCAAATATCCAATTAGAACTCGCTCGCAAGTCCGAAATACGAAATAATTCCAAGTTCGAATTAGCGAATGCCGATCCGATGACGTTCCGATCGAATCCAAACCTATTTCAAATCCGAAACACGCTAACTTATGATTTTCAAACACTTAGACTCTAAATCAGTGAATCGGAGCGTAAATTTTTCAAATATCCAATTAGAACTCACTCGCAAGTCCGAAATACAAAATAATTCCAAGTTCGAATTATCGGATGCCGATCCGATGACGATCCGATCGAATCCAAACCTATTTAAAATCCGAAGCACGCTAACTTATGATTTTCCAACACTTAGACTCTAAATCGGTGAATCGGAGCGTAAATTGTTCAAATATCCAATTAGAACTCGCTCGCAAGTTCGAAATACAGAATAATTCTAAGTTCGAATTATCGGATGCCGATCCGATGACGATCCGATCGAATCCAAACCTATTTCAAATCCGAAACACGCTAACTTATGATTTTCCAACACTTAGACTCTAAATCGGTGAATCAGAGCGTAAATTGTTCAAATATCCAATTAGAACTCGCTCGCAAGTCCGAAATACGGAATAATTCCAAGTTCTAATTATCGAATGCCAATCCGATGACGATCCGATCGAATCCAAGCCTATTTTAAATCCGAACCTATTTCAATCGGAGCGTAAATTGTTAAAATATTCAATTAGAACTCGCTCGCAACTTCGAAATACGAAATAATTCTAAGTATGAATTATCGGATGCCGATCCGATCGAATCCAAACCTATTCAAATCCGAAAGACGCTAACTTATGATTTTTTAATGCTTAGACTCAGTTATAGATATAAACCATTTTTTTAACAAATACATGTTAATTGCAGGAGCCGGGCGGCGTAAGGGGATGAGAGCACCAGCGTTGGTGGCGGGCCACGTGGGGTGGTTGAGATAGGGCATGCATCATCTCTCAGTTTTGGATTGTGTAAAAATTATTTTTTAATATGTGGTTATTTTTTGTTCTTGTCTATAATTTGCTGTGATATTTTATAAATTTAGGTAATATTTGATAATTTGCGGTAATATTTTATAAATTATGGTAATATTTGATAAATTGTGGTAATATATTGTGGTATTGTTGTAAATCATAGGAATTAAATAACATTATTTAGGTAATTTTATTTAAAAAAAACATAATTTTTATCGACGGAAATTAAATATTCCGTCGATAATAATCTTTTTACTTTTTTTAAATTATTAATAAATTTTCGACGGATAATATATATCCGTCGGTAATATATATATAATTACCGACAGTAAGGTATATATCCGTCAGTAATATATATATAAGTACCGACGGTAACTATAATAGCTGTCGGTACAAAGCTTATATATTGCCGACGAATAATTATTGTCTGTCAGCAATAATATATTATATTTATTATTAATTGATCAAATATTATCGACGGCTATAATATTATCGTCGGTATTAAGTATTATTACCGACGGAAATATTTAGTCCGTCGCATCATTTTTCCGACACCTTTTTTTCCGACAGACTAGTGAAGGAAATCTCTTCCGTCGCTATAAATTATTACCGACGGGAAACTAATATTACCGACGGATATTGTCCGTCGGTAAAAACTGTTTTTTTTTGTAATGGATTCAAATCTGGATCGGGCTCTAGCTGGAGAGCCTTCAATGACAAATTTTTTTTGGTGGAATTATTTGGCATTAATCAAACTTTTTAATATATTTCTCCTCATTTTATAAATTTATATTATTATTTTGTAGATTGTGTGGTAATCTAGCAATGACCATAAAAAACTACAAGATTTATTTTCAATATATCGTTTTTATCTTCTTGAGTAGAAAATTTTATTCCTAGAAATGTCAGGTAGATCCGACCTCTACTATGAAAATGGGTCGGGTTCGAGCCGGACCAATAAAAACTTGAGCCCTACCCGTTTTAGTTTTGGGTCAAAAAAACAAACCCAAGCCATAAATAATGTTTGAAATATAGGTCCAACACTCCTCCAAATGGGCCAAGCTCAGTTGGATCTGGTCCAAACTCATGGCCATTGCCAGCCCTACATGGCAGATTGGGCATCGATCCCCTTCCAATAATGCAATCGGCCTTTATCTTTATGCAAATTTCGCCGATACTTTTACTTTAATCAACTTGTTGAACAGTTAGTCCCACATCGGTAAGGGGGGCGGGGTGGCCCTTTCTTAATATACTCGTGGTCCTCTCCTCCCTTTAAGAAGTCTGCCTTGGAACACTCTGGTGTTATCACATGGTATCAGAGCTAGGCCCCTTCCAGAAGTGTCTATCAAGTGGTCCCGTCACACCCGCTAACGTTGAAACACGCTTTATATGCAAACGGATGTTGAACGGTTAGTCCCACATCGGTAAGGGGAGCGGGGAGACCTATCTTAATATGCCTATTGTGCTTTTCTCCCTTCAAGAGGGTGGCCTTTGAAAGCACTTCGTGTGTTGTTACTTGTCACAGAAGCAATGCTAACACAAACTAAGAGAGTTGAGATTTTAGGGTTTCTCCCCCAAAATATTCTAATTTCTCTCACCCATGGGTTGGATCTCCACCGCAACGGAGCCGGCTCCTGGAGTACAAATTAATAAAGATAATTGATTCTTTGCCCCTAGCTAGCTAGCTACCTCCTTAATTTTGATTCAGTTTTGGGGTGTTAATTCTCATTAATTAATTAGGACCTCTACCTTTTGATCCGTTCGACTATAGGTTACAAACCAACCAATTAAACCTGGTCCGATTCGAGCTGACCCAATTCTGAATCAATCGAACTTGTTCCAATCAGATAGAACCTGACCCAAATCGACCGAGCCAAACACAGTCATACATTTGACATGAACAGCTAGTGAGCAAAGCATCGATGCTCCTTCGAAAACCAAGCACAAATTAATTAATGTGCACGACTGGTGGCATTGCACATCAAGCTGCAGGTTCTATTATGGCCGCTCCGTCCGTCCTATTGGATGATCCTTTCTTAGACTATGCTGTGATTCAACCAAACCGCCTTTCCTCTGCAATCTTTTTCTTCCTTTTTTTTTTCAAGTGTTGTACTTGGTCTATGTGAAGAGGGAAGAAGCGGAAGTTCTAACAAGCAAGTAGAATTTAATTTTCATAAGAAGGTGTTGGTGGTGGAGAACTTTGGAGAATTTTGAATAAGTATGCAAGAATATTA
>OX393559.1:61765876-62275876 GCA_947650365.1 Chamaelirium japonicum | reverse complement strand
CGGTAAAATATGATATGCCAAAATGTACATTACATATTTATGGAAAAAACACTTGTAATGGTGATAACTTTGGCATTGTGACATATACTTCGACCCATACATGTACAGGTAAGGTAGTACCTACAAAGTGAGTACGAAGCTATGTACTGCTTCCTCTATGATGGCGGACGCGGTACAACTCTTAAGCTATCGTGGGTCAACTGGTAGTAGTCAAAAGGCGAGGTGCTAGAAGGTACAGTCACAGGGAGGTCGATAACCAACCCTAGAATCTATTAAGTGTCATGCAAAGTGATTGATATTTCTCCAAAAGAAAAATGGAATTTGTGAGTAGTCGGCGTCCAACGCTCAGCTTTATCGTAGCAGAGATGCAGGTCGTTGCTAAGCAATCAGATACGGCTGAACTAACCGAACCCGGCCTGCTCCACTAACTGAATACGTGAGCCGAACAACTTCCACTCGTCCATAAGATTCCCGTGATAATAGGAACGGATAACGTGATAGTTAATCTAATATACAAATTTTAAACATTTTTTATTTTTAATATTAATAAATTGATTTGAATATAAGATTAAAAACATACCTCAGCATGCTCGAATACCGCAATAGCACGATATCCAGCTTGGGACAGAACCACCTGGTTCGTGGTTGAACCCCCTGGAAATCGTCCATCATTCAGCTCCATTCCACCGCGAGCACCCCCAAGATTCCACCGAGAGCAACCCGACCACACAGAGAGAGAAATACCAAAGAGAAGGAGAGGAGGGGGAGAGGTTTACGCCATTAGATAGAGAGATAAAAATGAACT
Organism: Chamaelirium japonicum; assembly: GCA_947650365.1. NCBI lineage: Eukaryota > Viridiplantae > Streptophyta > Magnoliopsida > Liliales > Melanthiaceae > Chamaelirium > Chamaelirium japonicum. The sequence continues at coordinate 62,275,071 of OX393559.1, read as the reverse complement.
GAGATGGCGTATTTCAGAGATATATATATATATATATATATATATATATATATATATATATATATATATATATATATATATATATATATATGCATTATGATTTACGCCATCTCAAATTGTATAAATATTTACACCATCACAGATGGCGAAATGCAAGGGTACTTTGGGTATTTAAATTGTCACTTCAACTTTACGCCATCTGTAATGGCGTATTGTTCCGTTTTTACAATTTATAAAGTTTTGTTTCGTTTATTATAATATTAATATTTCTGCTTCGTTTTTGAAAAAATTCTGCTTCATAAATTACTTTTGGAATGGGTTCTTCATAAATTACTTTTGGAATGGGTTCGAGCCAGGCCCAAAATTTTTAATTCAGGCCCAGGTCAGAATTGGGCACACACTCACAAGTTTGGACCCGACTTTAGCTTAGGCTGGCCCAACTCTAACTCGGCCCATTTACAGCCCTAGTTGGGAGCTTTAGGAGCCGCACTTTAAATCAATTATTAGTGGTGTGGGACTTTGTGTGATGCACTGTAAATCTCCCTTTAAACCCTTTTGAATGGAATTTTGGAAAAAGTTCACAAGTGGGGAACCTTAATATTCCTCCCTATATACAGACTTGCACATTCCAAAGTTCCAACCCAAAATGTGAAATTTCAAAGAGCACCAAACTCCGGTTCCACCTCCGGCCGTCGGCGGCCGCCGTTAGTGGAGCACCTCCAGCGATAACCAGAGACTAACTCTGGAAATTGGCGGCGAGCTCCGACAATCACCGGCGTCGAACTCTGGCGACCGCCTCCGATCAATCCGGTTGCAACCGATGAGCTCCGACGATCACCTCTATCCGAAATCAACCTAGCATGGACTTGGAATATGAGAATTTCAAGTGTTTGAAGACTTTTTGAGTTCATGAGCATAAGGTTCATTGTGAATAAAGCTCAAGGACTATAAAAGTTGATGATTATCCATTCCTCCATCCATCAAGGAAAGAAAAGTGATAACAGCACCACCATCAACATTCACCAAGAACTACAATTGTTAGATGTCATATACCAAACTCTTGAACTACACCTTAATTAAAAAGGTAATATAGACACATTGGAACTATATGTTCATCCTATTCCTACCTTACTTACATACATGGGCTTCATATGTATCTTCAAGAACTTACTCAGTACTGATCTCACTTCTTTACGCCGCCGCCGCCGCCGTTACGCCGCCGGCTTATGCTCTGAAACAACCCAATTCCTTTCAACACCTTGGATACACCCACCAAACTAGGCCTCGCCGCTCCTAAATTCATCCTCCCCGCCGATAGCCTCAGTGCTTGCAGGCAGCACAATTGCCCGACAGCTTCGTCGTCGTCGTCGTCTCCCTCCTCCTCGCGCTCTGCCTTCTTCCCCTTGTCATTCTTCGGCCTGCTCCGGCTCCTGTTGGCGTCGTCCTCGTACGCCTCCCAGAGGAAATCCATCTCTTCGCCCCTGTCGGCCACCGCCGGCCGCTCGCATAGCCTGAAAGTCACACGCTCCTCGTAGAGCTTGCAGGCCAGTGTCCGCTTCCACTCTTTCTCCCTCCTCGTCGATCCGTCCCTCTGAAGGCCCTCCTTCCTCGTCGACCCATCCCTCTGGACTCCCTCGGAAGCTCTCCGCACTTGCCCCGGCCTCCTCCTCGCCGAGGCTGATCTGATCGGAATCATCGGATTCTCCCCCGCATTGTCACCCGGAGTCCTGCTTGGAACTTCGAGCATTGGGCGCGGAATCTCCGGGCTCTCTGCTCCATCTCTGATCGCGAATTGGGATCCCAAAAGATCGCTCCTTTCAGAGTTGGCCGGTCCAGGCTCAACTGGGTTGTGACCAACTTTGCAGTCTAGGCTTGAATTCTTGTGGAATTCACCCATGCTTTCGAGATCCCACTCCGAGAAGACGCCGTCGCCGAGCAATGCTTGTGCGAGCTGGACGAGCTGGGAGGCGATTCCGACCGGCGAGACAGTGGCCGGTTCATCGTCGAGCCCGGCCATCAGGACGCTGAGGAGCGCACGGAAGGTGCCCCCGGGGAATTCGGCGGAGGAGGGGGGAGCGGGGTCATCGGGGAAAGGGGAGGCGATGAGGAGGGTGAGGAGGAAGAGGAGGGAGGTGGAGGCGAGGAGCGGGGAGAGGAAGGAGAGCAGGGGGAGGAGGTAGGGGGAGGAGAGGAGGAGGCAGGCCAAGGGGAGGGGGTGGGAGGTGAGGAAGCAGCAGAGGGTGAGGAGGTCAGCCAAGAGGAGGGGCAGGAGATTGGGTGTGGTGTCAGAGGTGCAGTGAAGGGATGACATGACTTCCCCCCTTCCCTCTCTCAGCCTTTGCTTTCTTTGGGGTGGGGGATGGACGGAGATGGGGATGGGAGGTAATAAAAGGAGGAGAACCCAGAAAAAGTAAATTGGGTCTTGCTTCATCTACTGTTTTAGAGAGAGAAAGAGAGAGAGAAGCGTTAATTGGGCTGAGAGAGAGAGAGAGAGAGAGAGAGAGAGAGAGAGCAGCGTGGATTGGGGTAGCAAAAGAGGCGTGAATAAAGGGCAGATGAGCAAACGGTACTAAAATCGCCTTTCACTCCAACTTGTGCCTAACTTTCTCCTCCTCTTCTTTTGCTAAGACGTAATGCTGTATAGCCAACTAGTTTTGCCAAATTTTGGTTGCCAAGAAGTAATGCTGTATAGCCAACTAGTTTTGCCAAATTTTGGTTGCCAACTTGACGTGGCACTCGGATCACTGTATGAGTGTCAAAGCGGCGTGCAACTAACTGCTGTGCCCCCCTCCTTTTCCTCCTCTTCCTTCTTCTTCATCCTCCTCCTTCTTCCTCTTCCTCCTCTCCCATGTCCATCTTTCCTGCACAGAACCCTAATCATAAGTCTGACGGCAGTTTCCGTCAATAGTATCATGTCATTGTCGTGGGTTATCTATCGACACTGACACGATAATATTGACGGCTACCCATTGACACTGTCGACAGGCAACCGTCAACACGTGCCATAATGTGGTTTAGGGTTTCGGCACGGAGAAGATGATTAAGGAGGAGGGAGGAGGAGGGTAGGAGTATAAATCCGATCAACTAGCTGGCTCGATCCGACCCGAAAATCAATAACCTGAGCCCGGATCTATCCGATCAACGGCCCGAACCGAACTCATCATGGACCGGACTTGGGCCACCACCCTAAGCCCTGCCAGGCCCAAAAAAAGCTCGAAAGTCTTATCCAAATACTATATATTTGTGGTTTATATATAGACAGTACATACTATACATTAAAAAAAGTATTGTATAGTGGTGAAGGTGCCCTATAAATTCTTTGCCACACCTAAACCTTGTGTATTAGTTTTTTTAATAAAAACATACCATTTTTAGCCCAAACCCGTCCACCCGCCCCGAAATTCCGAATACATGCATATATATGGGCAAGGTCCAGGTTCAAACCCTTGGCTTGAGGCCCAACCCGACAAGCCTGTCGGGCCAATCCAGGCTTAACATCTTTAGGCCCGGCCCAAGGTATTTTAGACCCGGCCCGACCTGTTTTACACCCCCAAAGGAGGGGGAAGAAGATGAAGAGGAAGGAAAGAGGATTTGGGGGCAGCGGGTCGTGGATGACGGTGGAGGGTGCGTGGTGGAGAGGGGACGACGGTGGGAAGGGGATGACAACATGGTAGATGATGGTGACGACAAAAGTTGTGGAATTAGGGCTGGCTGAAAGTTAGGAACGAGGACAATATGAATATTAAAAATAAAAATGATCGGATGCTAAGCAATGGATGCAAATAGAAAATGTCATTTTGGTATTGCGAGTGATATTGGTAAGGAACAGTGGTTATTGTTTTTTCTTTTTTGATAAATAATATAAGAAAGGACTAAAAGAGACAAGAGATCAAAACCATAAAAAGTACAGTCACAAAAATCCCCTAACCCGGATCATGAATGAGTCTTTGATAGAACCAGGGGCCCATCTCCTGCCGGACCACAGCTAAGACAGAATCGGGATAGTAGGAGGAGAACAAGAGAGACGCCTTGCCTCCCGACCCATGTTAGCTAGAATGTCTGCCAGGCCATTAGCTTTGTGGAAGATGTGTGACCATCAAATAGCAGGGAGTAGCCGGATCATATGTTGGGAATCTTTGATGATGGCGTCGTGCAACTGACACGTCGAGTTGTTGAATGGTGTATAGTGAACCCCCTTCAATCCAAAGTGGGACATGTGAAAAATTCACAGAAAACATCCGAATGCCCCATGAGTGGGCAGTGGGTTGAGGTAGTGGTTTAAATTAACTTATTATTAAATATTTTTTAAAAAAATAAAAAATATTTATTATTTTTTTAAAAATAATATTGTTTAAGAATAATTAACTTCTAACAAGCACGGAAACAGACGAAGAGAACAACAACAAAAAAAAAGAGCTCTAAAACTTTTAAGAAATAACTGTTCACAAAACCATCCATTGGTCATGTGGGTTATAAGTTCAACTGATGGATTGACGGTTTTTACTTGATTTAAATCGGGTTTATGATAACTCTAATTCTTGTGTTTCTCAAATCCAAAATCTGGATCGGTTCACGGATCCAGAAGTTGAATCGTCCTGTCCAATCCTGGTTTAACACGCGATCTAGTGTTTACACTACCTACAACTCTCAACCCCCCTTGGATGCCCATGCAAACTTAAACCTGAGTTGGATGCACGTGTTTTGCTGCCTGCCAAAAATCCATCAAGCGGTTCATATTGGAGGCTAAAGTTGTACCACATGAAGGTCAACAAAATTGCTCTCATACCAGGCTTCTCAGATAAAATAATTGCAAAGGAGCACATGGTCACCACTGATCATGCCTCTCTCTCTCTCTCTCTCTCTCTCTCTCTCTCTCTCTCTCTCTCTCTCTCTCTCTCTCTCTCTCTCTCCATTTGCTTTTCCCTTCTCAATGTTGGACCCACATGTTCCCCACAGCCCTTTTCCATACTAGCTAAACTAGGTCCTACATATAGCTTCTAAGCAAGGATTTTAAAACTAAAAGGCTTTTATCCACACTAGTTCATGGGGTTTTTTTTAATTGATATTTAAAAAATATTTTACAATTATAGTACCCACTTGAAAAACTTAATTTAAAAAATGACCATTTCTCTGCCATGTGGTGAATCAGCATTGCAAAACGTCATACCACGTCGACTGTCTTTTTTTTTTTTTTCGGTAATTAAATAGCCTAATAATACGGTTACCAAGCTTAAAATCAACATTTTAAATACCAACTTATAAGCTATGTATATACCAAGATCAGCTCTGTATGTATCTCGGATTTGATTGTTTACAATTAGACATTTAAGTATAAGGTAGATTTAACCAGGCATTTCACATGCCAAGTTTAAAGTCAATAATTGTATAACCGGCGGGTTTAGTGACCGTTGAGAAAAAAAAAACAATCGACAGGGCAGGGTGCTTTGCGGTGCCGCCTAGCGAGCGACATGGCTGTCAAATAACCACTTTCTGAGCCAGTATAATGCTAAAATATTTTTTAAATACAGCCTAAAACCAATCAGCTAGTTCATTGCAAATAAAACTTCAGCCAAACAAAATCCATTGATGAGGGCGGCACAACTCCTCAGGGATTGGGACAATTCACCAGCCACTGGACGGCCGTGACCCCATTGGCCCCCACACGTATCAGAGAAACACAGCTTTGGAGGCTTGTCATGTGATAAAAAGGATGGATGGCCTCCCTACATAAAGAGTTCAGATCTTCTCCAGTCAGTTGCAAGCCCATGCTCAACACAGCCACACGATGACAGGCGACCCGAAAATATATTGGAAACACACCAAGCCCACCAACCTGGACCGACCGACTGGAGGAGATCTGAACTCCCCCACAGATGGGTTGGGGAAGGATCAGACTCCAAGAGCTGCAAGGGACCCAGAGCCAGAAACTGGAACGTTCCCCATTGTGAAAAAGGAGAAAGGGAGCAGTCTGATGGTGTGTAAACATGCACAGGTCGTGGCTGGGTGTAAAGTTTAGATAGGACAGCTCCCTACACTTCAGTGAAAGGTCCAGATGCATCACAAAGCATCTGGAGCAACCGTCCGCTGGAGCTAAAAGTTCACACCAAACAGAGATCACAGGCCACCACAAAATACGGTACACAGTGGAGCGTATCACAGATAAGAGTAATGCTATTTGAACATACTACGGGACAACCTTGCAGACAACCCACGATGGTGTGGGGGCGTCGGCCAGGGCTTGGTGCGACTGCTGATCACACTGTGCGCTGGCCGGCACCCCCACACCGCCGTGGGTTGGTCTGCGTGGTTGTACCGTAGTGTGTTCAAATAGCATTGCTCCATAGATAAAAACTCACAGAAACATTGAGTTAAAATCTAATAAAGCAAACACCAGATTCTAACAAAGAGAGGATAAACATTCGAGCGATGATATCGCATCAAGGGTTTCCAGCAAACACTCATGGCCTCGCATTGAGATCCAAATATGGAAACATCACCAGCAAAGGGGTTTTGGATTTACTCATACATCAGCAGAACCACATCCATAATCCTTCATAGTTCATCCTTCGGACATAGTGGCAGCCCTTTCTCTAATTGTTCGGCATTCTGATCACTCCGTCATCACCGGCTTGTTCTCGTTCGCCCTCGGCTTCTGATCCCTCGGCTTCTGTTCTTCCGGTTTCCTATTCCATACAAAGATTCCAACTTTCAGCAAAAAACATCTCAAATGACAAACTCAACAAAGAAAACAAAAAGGCAATGCTCACAACTATGAATGAACAGATGCCTAGTAAATGAAACAAGTTGAGCTATTGAAAGCAATAAGCATCAGTGGAGGCATTATATAAAGGAAGGATGAGAGCTGTCTTCTGGAGACTGGAGGGATTTGTGAGTTAGCAATTGGATCATCCTTTCAACTCCCTATCGGGCCGTCAGTATAAGACCATTAGGTATACTAATGAGTGCATGTTTGCTGCCGGCTTGGTTTGCTGCGTTTGCTTCCAGCCCAATCGCAGCAGGCCACGTCATCCACTTAAAGGGGCATACAGGGGACTACACTTGCTACCGGACTTGCCTTTTTCATTATGCCCCTTTAGAAGTACGATGCTGTAATTGGATCGGAAGCAAGTGCAGCCGGTAGTAAAAATGCACTTATTACAATGGATGATGTGATAGTCAATTAAATAAAATCTCCACCAAACCCATAATCATGCAAGAATAATTAATGTTTTGTTTACAAATTAAGAACATGGAACTTCCCATAGATAGCATCTAGGAAGCATGGACACTTCCCCAGGCCTCCCGTACCCGTGTCGGACACCGACACTCGCCGGATACTCCTCGGACACTCGGGACACTGCGGGTTGACAGACTGATTGATATAGGGTCGGGTTACAAGCTGTGGTAATTCAGTTTTGGCTTCAACCTATCTGATCCTCTAAGATTATAACATCAGAGAATCAGATACGTTGAAACCAAAACTGAATCGCAGCCGTTCTTTTGCATGCTATTTGGGCCTGAGTGTGAGTCACTTGTCAGGATGGTTATGATGAACGGTTACAATTCAGGTTTGGCTTTAACTTATCTTATCTTCTGAGGTTTCAGATAAGATGAAGTCAAAACTGAAACACAAGCGTTATTTTCCATACCATTTAGAGTTGTCTGCGATTCACCAATCGGACTGGATGTAACTAATGATAGCGATTCAGTATGCATTAAATTTTCATTTTAGTTGTTTCTATGAGATTTTTTCGGTTATTGAAATATATATGAATTGCAAACACATATAAAATATTAATTTATTTTGCCATGTCCCCGCCGTACCCGTGTCCTTTTTTAGGATTTTCCGTATCGGAGAACCCGTGTCGTGTCGTACCCGTGTCCCCGTACCAGTGTCAAGTGCTTCTTAGGATAGCATCCATTTGCGCAAGAATAATTAATGTTTCCTTTACAGATAAAATCATGGGTAATTTTGACTTCCCCCCCCCCCCCCCCCCCCGCCCCGCCCCAAATTATATGCTAATTAGTAAGTCACCCCCCTTTTAATTGTTATTAGACTTCCCTAACCACCACCCCCCCCCCCCCCCAAAAAAAAAAAAAAACTCTATGATAATTAGGCTAGAATGGGGGGATATGCCTAAATATCATATAGTTATGGGGGTGTAAATCAAATTTTTAGGGGTGTAAGTCTAATAACGATTAATAGAGGTGTGCCTTACTAATTAGCATATAATTTTTGGGGGTAAGTCAAAATTACCCATAAATCATCCATACAAGATCAGAGTTTTAAGCATAAATCATACTTCATCAACTAGCACATTGTCCCACCACCTCCATCGAAAGAGACAAATAACGATCTACCGAGGAGGCACCTTGCACTTCAATTGGTGACCTTGATGCTTCTGATACCCCTTCATGTGATGACCCTGATGCTCTCGATGCCCACATCTATTCATTTTGGATACTATTTCGTAATCCCCACAATTGCCCCCTTCATTATCCATCTCTGTTATATGTTGAAATTGTCATAGAGTATGAATTGATCTCCTTTCTTTAAATGCTCTCACAAAGGAAGCAGCTTTGGCCCATTGGAAGCAGAGAGTAAGGGTTTTGAGATAAATAATATTATTGAAAGACTAATTCATTTGATGGATGACAGGAGGCTACCGTAAGTTTAAACACAACATGCTTAATAGTTGTACTCCAAATCTTTTAAGGTGGTGTGAAGTTTATGGAGTGATGGGATGATTATTAGGTTTTCTATAGATGTTTGGTTAGTGTCCACACCTTCAAAGATCTTCATCAAACTTTTTACAGGTATGCTTACCCATAAAAGTTGTGCAATGCATTATCAAAAAAATGCAAATATGATGGTGTACAAATTTGAAAATTCATAATTAACAAGATGGGATCGACTTATAGAGTACAACCCTAATTAAGACACATGTATAAAGATTGAGAAGAAACTTTTTGATCAGCTATCAACCTGACATCAACCCTCTTAAGATTGATGCTGGAATCCAACCAAAGCACCAAGAATGAGAAGAAATTTTTATCAGCTATCAACCTGCAATCAACCTTCTTAAGATCGATGCAGAAACCCGACCAACGCACCAAGATAGGGGCTAGCCAAGAAGCCTAAGGTAGGTAGGGAGAGCAGATAGGGAAACCTACTTTGTTATTACACAGTTTAAGCCCGTGCAACGAAGGAACAATCCTCTAAAGTTCCCGTAGACTATAGAGGGCTATGAAGCACCGACACTCTTGGGACCTCAACGTGTCCGTGTCCGACACGTGTCAGACACCGACACTCGTCTGACACTCTCCGACACGTGTCAGACACACCAAAAAACGTGTCTTCTAGGAAGAAAGGTTGTCTGACACGTGTCGGAGCGTGTCGGATGCGTGTTGGAGCGTGTATATGTGTGTTCTATTTGTTTTTTTGTGTTTTGAAAGTTTGAAACTATACACTTGAATCATTTATGATGTTTGTTGGAGACTTTTTTAGTTAACTATTAGCATTATGTTTGATTATAAATTATAATATAAGACTTGTTTTATATATATATATATATATATATATATATATATATATATATATATAGGGAAGTGCTAGAATGCGGCATGCGGTGCGTGCGGCACCGCACCGCAGCCGTCTGATGCACTGCTGCGTGCATCGCATGCACGCAGCGCGTGCATCAGACGGCTGCGATGCGATGCCGCACGCACCGCATGCCGCACTTTAGCATACCCCTCTATATATATATATATATATATATATATATATATATATATATATATATATATATATATATATATATATATATATATATATATATAATTTAGCGTGTCTCCTAACGTGTTCGTGTCATGGTTTTTTGAAAAATATCGTGTCGGCGTGTCCGTGTCGTGTCTTGTCCGTGTCCGTGCTTCTTAGATAGAGGGTCTAGACATAAGGGCAAAGGCATGATTTGATATATGGAACTGCATTCATGTATATGCCACAAATAATAAACCAAAGAGCTGAAAGCAAAAACATTCCCATAGTGCATAAAATGAGAATAGGATATGTTAAAAGTCTCGTCAATAGAACTCATAACCATACAAGTTAGGGCTTATAAAAAGAATATAAGACCTCATTCTTTCTGCCTTCCCATACTAGTATTTTAATTTTCAGCATATAAATAAGGAAGACAAGGAATAAAAAAGAGGAAAGAACTCAAACTGTGGCCCAAGTGTATCTTATTTAGACGACCCACTTAAAAGAAAGGGATGATCACTTATCCACTATAAGGATGAACTTGTATGGTTATGTGTAAAGAAGGGAAGGAGATGACATGTGGTTGTAAGAAAGTCTGTGAGAGAGATGAGTTTCCATGGGAGGAGCTTCACCCATAAGATGCAATCACGTAAAACAGAAATTCCAAGCCTGGTATATCCCCCTAAACCACATAATTATCAATTAACGCCGAGTTTGACTCTCTTCCATATCTTTCTGAAAGATTCCTTATCTTTTCCTACCTAAGACTCCTCCAAAAACAAGAAGCACCCATTAGGATCACTAAAACTTGATACACTAAAAAACTAAGTTCTAGGAAAAATCAACGAAAATAAAAATCTTACTTCTAGCCTATTAATCTAAGATTAATTCAAATGAGACATGCTTTCTGAACAAGATGAAAATACCAGAGTATTCAGTATTACAATCAAAAGAAGTGGACAATATCGAGTTCAAGGAGTATTGTCCGTGCAGAATTTCAAGAGAGTATGTACTAACAGCAGCAGACACAGACTTTGAAGGAAAACTGTGAACATGTTATGAAAGACTCTTAAGTCCCGCTCGAGAAAATCAATTTGATGAGTTAAAACAAGGTGGTGTTGTAGAAATTGAAATAGAACTAATCAAAACAGAGTATTGCAGCAAAAAGAGGTTAGATACCCTAATAAAAGTTATCATCGTGTACTTCACTTACTCATATTTAAATAATCCTAGTGGTGGTAGATTTCTGAAAGAAATGCAGAAATGAAAAATAATCAAATCTCAAATAAAGTATCAGCAGGTATTTTATTCATTTGTATTCCATAATCAATGTGGAAGTAAGGTTATGAGAATGTTGTTGTTTGGGTTTGGGGTGGTGTGTGTGTGGTGGTGGGAGGGGGAGGTTATGGTACCTATATAAAAAAATAAAAGGTGCTATATAATACATTCTAATTAACATAAAATTAAGCTTATGAGTCACAGACCCACAATATGAAATTGTGGGAAAGGGTGATGGAACAAAAATTAAGAAAAAACAGGATAATGTATTCGAATTTTGTACCAAAAAGGCCAACAATAAAGGCTAATTTCTTGGTTAGATAGTCGAAGATTTAAGGAAAAAAGAAAGACAATTAATTAGGCTTTTATTGACAGAGAAAGCACATGATTATCACAAAATGTAATTTTATGTGTCGTAAGACGGAAAGGGATGCCTCGAAATTATTGAAACTATTGAGGACATATATGAGAGAGCAGTTACAAGCGTGAGAAGCAGCTCTTGTGTGGCATATGAGTTTCCAGATATGGAGGGGATTTCACGAAGGTTTAGAACTAATCCCAACTCTATTTACTCTTGCCATCAATGAACTTACTAATCCAATCTCTCTTTACTCTTGCCATTGATGAGCTTACTAATCCCATGTCTTTTACTCTTGCCATCGATGAACATAGCGAGAGTTTCCACAATCAAAGTGGCGATAGATTTCTCCAAGAATCCAGGTAGAAATAGATTATAAGATCTCACGTAAAACTTTCAAAGGGTGTTTCATCCACTCATATCTCGTAAGTGACATTAAATTAAGCTTACGAGTATAGAAAAAACATTATAGTATCTACATAAAAAAATACAAGGTGATACATAAAATATTCTAATTAACATGGAATTAAGCTTATGAGTCAAGTTAGGAAATTGAGGGAAAGGGTGATGGGATAAAAATTAAGAAAAACTAGAAAACCTATTCAAATTTATGCCAAGAATGTCAACATATAGACTATTTTCTTGGTTAGACAACTAGTCAAAGATTTAGAGAAAAGAAGGATAATTGATTAGGTTTTTATTAACTTACACAAAATGTACTTTGATGTGAAGTACGAATGAAAGAGATGCTGAAAATTTTTAGAATTGCTGAGGGCATTTATGAGGGAGCAGTTACTAGAGTGAGAAGGAGCTCTGGTGAGACAAATGAGTTTCCATATAAGAGGGGATTTCATGAACTTTTATGACTAATCCTATAAACTTTTTACTCTTGTTAGTTATTAATGAACTTATTGATAATATTCATGAAATACCATGATGTATCATATTTGCATGTCATTTGTTGTCAATTGATAAATGATCGAATGCTAATTTGGAATTATGAATAAATGCTTTGAAATATAGAGGTTCAACAAGTAATAAAACTAAAACAGAGCATATGGAATGCAATTTTGACAAAAATCGTATTGATAATGAATCCATATTCATAATCGATGGCCAAGAAAATATGGCAATGTGATTGATTTTGGGACCTTGAATTTTATACAAAAGAATGTTTTATGACTCAAAATTTTGGGTTATAAAGAGGACTCACATTCACAAGATAAGCTTGGTAGAGATTGGAATGTTTAGGTAGATATGCAGCAAAACTAGAAAGAATTAGGTGGATCAATATATTAGAGGATGCGTAGCACTTGTACCAATTGAGGACAAAGTGATGGAGATTGGAGAGAATATATTAACATGGTATAGGCATATACAGTGCAGAGCAGAGGTAGCACTAGTAAGGAGAGGGTATGGGATGTAGTGAAGGGCCGATATAGATGAGATCATGAGGGGAATACCTAAAATAAAATGTATGTTCAAAAAAAAAAAGAAAAATCTTGAGATGCAATAGAAATAGCCCTTATTTGGCATTGTTATCAACCAAATTAAGTCCATGTAAATATTTACTTGTTATTTAAATATATGTTTGTAACTTTATTAAATAAAAAAGTATACTGATTTAAGCATTAAATTTACTGATTAATTAAAATTCCCTTTGAATCGTTGCATTTTGAGGGTGGCTCGCTAGTGGGATATGTTATAAAGAGATTTGAGGGGAGGACGTTATGTTAATGAATTATTTTATTATTTTTGAAATGTGCTTAATTTGTTGTCTAGAGGATTACTTAATTAAGGGTGAGATCATATAACATATATAGAAATCATATGGAGCGGAATCTGGGTGGGTGAGATAATGGTTTGAAAAGAAAGAGAAGAAAATTTATATCGTTTAACATATGCTTGATTTATTTTGTGAGATATTTGAATGAAGGAGAGATTATATATAACCATGTCGTGGGGTACAGGTTAGGAAATCACCCAAAACAATAATGGTTCAAGAACTGACAACTAAAACATAAGGGTCATAATGGTTTAAGCAATCAAACAGATATAAAAACTCAAGAGATAATGGTTCGATAAACGGTATAGGTTAGGGTATGTATAGCTTTTTTACACTTCTTCAAAGATAAGTATTTGTGAGATCGGACATAGTCCCTATCGCGTGATTTTTCTATGTTTGGAAGCATTGATCTCATGCGGTCAACGTGATCCAACGATTGGAAAAGATACAGTGGATAGTTATCAAAGATCAATGGAAGTCCAAACAAGAAAAAACATTATGAGAGATATTAGATAACAAAAATAACGAAATATTAGAGATAATGGAGATCAAAGCAATAGTTATAGAGAAATTAATACTAAATGAAAAGTCCGAGATAGATAAATTAGGAAATAAGAGTGATAATGGAGATTAGAGCAGCAAGTTATAGAGAAATTAATAATAAACAAAAAGACCAAGATAGATAAATTAGGAAGTTGGAGTGAGTTTACAATTTGGGATCAATAATGAGAAGTTAGAATAACTAATGATTTCCCCAAATGGAAAAGGCTGATAGAAGAAAAATCCTAAGTTTTGATGGATGGATAGATAGACATAGATACATAAAGTTAAAAGGAAAAATATGAACATGTTTGGCGGTGGTTACACGATGTAGGAGCTCAATAATATAGTAGTAGAGTTGAGGTTACGACAATGATCTTACCAAGTTGATTTTAATATAAGGTGGTAGCACTATGAAGAAAGTGTGAGAATAGGACTGAGATTACCAAGCGGATGCAGCACCCTAGGTGCACTACCACTAATGTCCTTCGTATGAAACATGCTTGGGACCTCAAATTTGCAGGGTAAAGACCATTGGCTTCTACATCCATACTACTATTATAAAGTAGATGCCTCTGGTACCACGTGGCAGCCTCCCCATTTCCCTCACGCTCTCCCATCTCTCTCCACACAATGGGGATGCGGTGCTGGATATGATCCGATCGAGCAGCATCGAAATCGTTTTGCGCGGGATTAGTACTAGTAAAATAATGTATTATTATGCAAACTTGGTCTTTACAGTTGGTTCCACAAACTCCCCTCTTCATCCATACAGTTAGTGCTCACTTCTAGTCATAAAGTTCACAACCCTTTTGTCGACACGAACCCTAAATCTTATCCTGCAAATCAGCTACCCTTTTACCATCCATCTCTTTCATTCTGTATGTTCTAGTTCGATCAATATGAGATGCCAGGTTTCGAATCTCTTCATCGTCATAATCGAAGAGCAGTACCGAACAGAAATAAATTGACATCAATTTCTCGAAAAAAAACATTGAATCATCAATAGAGCACAACACTCCGCATCAAGAGAATTCGCACGCATCACGCAATCAAAGATAGAAAACTTTCACTGAAAATAGGGGAAAATCAATCAAGAAAGAGAGATACAAACAGAGAAAAAAAAAATAGAATTACCGCTTATCGGAGGCCCCGCCTTTCTGGCTGAGGAAGGATCGAAAGAGAGGAGAGTTCACGTCGTAGATCATTGTGCTGGTGCTAGGGTTAGGGTTAGGGTTAGGGTTTTTTTTGGGGGGGGGAGGGGGGAGGAGGCTTAGGGTTGACAGTAGGCGGCGGCGTTGTAGTTGGGGTGACGACGTTAAACAGTACGATGTCCTCGCTCCGCAATAATAAGGTCGGCAAATGGGTTCGGGACATTTTTGAGGATTCGGGCTGGGCTTGGTTTGTGGCAGTTTGGACTTGGACCTTGTGTGGGTGTTGGGGGTAGGTCTGCAAACGAACTAAGTTGTTCACAAACAAGCTCGGTATAGGCTCGTTCGAGTTCGTTCCATTCCTATTTGAACCAATCCCAAGTCTAGATTTTATGCTCGGCTCAGTTGGGCTCGTTGTACGTGCAAAGATCGACACTATCGTTGGATGAGGATCAACCTGTACAAAACACTCAAAAGAGAATACAGAGAGCGATTTTTCAGCTCTCTCCTCCTATGCTCAAATCAGATTGGCCATCTCTACGAAGGGGGAACAATAGAATATTGGAGCTAGAATCTGATACCTGAGATAGAGGAGTGATCCTCTATTCATAGTTGATCCTGAAAAGTTAGTTATAACTTATAACTAGCTCTCCCGTTTGCAGCTGTCAGTGAGCCCCATATTAGTAATCACCAAGTATCTCATCAATAGTAAAAGGGTCTCTTTGAACCCATGCAACTGAAGTAGGAGTTTTAGGAACATTATCATCATCAATAACTTTAAAGATGTCATCAGAAGTAACTTTTTCAGTTTGATATTAATTAGCCAAATGTCACTTGGAGACATCACATCATCTTCCCGAGGGACAACCCTGACATGAGTATACCGATCATCAATTTATAGATTCTTAGTCTTCAAATTGTAGACATAGTAAGCACGACTAATTGTGGAACATCTAAGAAAAGTACTTTCATCGCTTCGAGCATCAAATTTGTCAATATATTATGTGGAGGGGGATTACGTAAGGATTTCGGTCATCGTACGTAATCCCCCTCCAACAGTCGATTAAAGGTTTCCCTTCGGGATGTAACGCGCTTCGAAGCGCTAGGCTGTAACTTGCTGGGTTGTCTCACAAGTACTGCGAAATAGAGAGAGAGAGAGAGAGAGAGAGAGAGAGAGAGAGAGAGAGAGAGAGAGAAGGTTAACACAGGGTGTGATGACGGAGTTCGATCGAAGCCTACGTCTCCGCGCGGTAAGACGCATCCTTGGAATCCATTATCTCTGAATGAGTAAAGCTACTCTCGACAGGCCGAGGAGTGCTTCTTACAAGTAGACAGAGGTAGAGAAGGAGTCTAAAAACCAGAAAGCTCGAGGAGCTCTGGAAAACAAAAAGTATGATTATAGTCTGGAATTCCAGGTTTCGAATCATTTGCAGGGTATGCTATTTATAGGTGTTTGGTTTATCTGGAGAATATTCCAGAAATATTTCCAAAAATATATGGGGTTTGATAAATCCCCGAAGGGATTTACCAAACCCTAGATAGTGCAAGTGGGCCCCAAGCAGGGCTGCGGGTCCCACCGTGGTACTCATGGGCCCCAGGCAGGGCTGTGGGTCCCATTGTCGTATTCGTGGGTACCAGACAGGGTTGCGGATCCTACCGTCATACTTGTGAGCCCCAAGCAGGGCTGCGGGTCCCACTGTCGTACTCGTGAGCCCTAGGCAGGGCTACGGGTTCCACTATAGGGCGTTAGTCAGATTTTGCATCCACATATTTCATATCTCGAAGAATGTAGCACTTGCTACCAAACACTTTAAAATACTTTACATTTCCCTTTTTTCCCATCCAAAGCTCATAAGAAGTAGTCAAAGTATGTGACCACAAATATACTCTATTTATGATCAAAAGTGTTGTACAAGTTTCTTCTCATAGAGAAAAACTTCAACCATCTCCTGAATTACCATATTCTTTTGTTCAACAACACCATTTTGTTGATGAATGATTGGAGAATAAAATTCATGCTTGATATCGTGCTCAGTGACAAAGTTTATCAGATTAGCATCTAAAAGTTCACAACCTCTGTCATTTCAAATCCTTTTGATTTTGAAGCTTATTTCATTTGGAATTCTCAAGCATAATTCAATGTTGTTCTCACTAGTATCTGATTTCTCTCTAGAAAAAACCCAAGAAAAATAAGTGAAATCATCAATAATGACTATAATATACTGACTACCACGCAAGCTCTGAGTCCGCATCGGACCCATGAGATCCATATGTAACAATTCTAAAGGTTGAGTAGTGCTAATATCTTTGACCCTATTGTGGGCTTGACAAACTTGCTTGCCTAATTAACATCCTTCACAAATAACATTATAAATCACTCCTAACTTGAGCACACCTCTCACAAGTTTCTTTGTAGAGACTTTGGCACATGAAAATTCATATGCCCAAGTCTTTAATACCACAATCTCACATCATCTTCTTCACAAAAACAAACTTCAGAATCCCCATCACAAATAACATATCAATTGTTGTCAGTCATTTGAGTATTAAGAGTTAGCTTACCATAATCATAAAAAAATTTCACACATGTTTTTGATAAATTTAACAATAAGTTTGACATCAGAGAGTTTGCTCATATTTATGAGATTTGCCTTCAAACCATTAACATAAAAAGACATTGGACAAGAATAAAATTCTTGGAGCCTTGATGGTGCCCTTGGCTTTAACCTTTTCGAAGCTACTATCATCAAACGTGTCACTTTATTTTTGACACTATCATAAGTCCGTAAAAAGGACTTATAACCCAACATGAGACAAGAACAACCACTATCAACAAACCTATTATGAGATTAAAAAGCCTTTAAAGCCATATGTGCAACCTTGCGCTTTAGATTATCTTTTGGAACCCACATGCTTTTATTTGTCCTTTTGTTCTTATGCTCTTGTCTCTTTTTATCTATAGAATTGTATGTTGAGGATTTATATTTGGATAACACAAAAATTTTCCACATTCTAAAGTCTATCACAATCTCTTTTCCCTGCACACTATAACAGTAATCAACAAGATGACCAACTGTACCATAAAAGTGTAGGATCAGATTAAACGTTTCTTCTTAATCTACTTGCATGTGATTGTTCTTTGGATGAGATGATTACCTTGGGGCGATCAACCCTTCGTAGATCGTTTGGTAGAACTATTACCAGCTTTTCTCCATTGCTCTAATTGTTGTGAGAATTTACAAACTTGTAGATGATTCTGTCATGGAGATCCTCGAACTAGAACGGGGTCAATCCGAGTTACGGATCTCCCAAAGCAATTCTCAGACTATATGGATCAAGAACTTGCAGGACAAATTCTATACTATAGTGATTAGCCTCCTCGAGATCTTTAACTCTGTAATTCTAAACTTTGCACGAGAATTAACCCAATGGAAATCATTCCTTACGATGCCGAGGGAATCCGAGGGAGCAACAAGTTTGTAGAAACCAGATTTTATCTTACAAAATCTACACTTCTTCACCAAAGGGAGATGATAGCTGTCACACACACACACACGGAATCACTCCTAGGGTTTTGCCCAAGGTGCCTTGCACCCTAAGAAAACCATAAGCAAGGGAGTAGGAGAGAAAGGGGAGACTATTAGGGTTTAGGATTGATTGTGGCCGTTCCACCTCTCTCATTTTTCCTTTATAGGTGGCGGCCAACTAAAGGGGGAAGCCCAGCCTGTAGGGAACCCCTAGTGGTTTCAGCCAACGTTGTTTCCTTCCTAGGTTGGCAGATCCCTATAAAAGGGGGAGACTGGCAACCGCCTGCCGCTATGGTTTATCCTAGTAATTTCGGATGCCCTCTCCCTCTCTAATTCGTGGCTAGTGTCCAAGGTGCCCCGGGCACCCCTCGATCTTTTATTTATTCCCGTTTTGCCCCTCTTGCATAATTAAGTGCATAATATTGCTTATCGCACACGTGCATATACTAATTATTACCTATATATAATTATTCCCTTTCGCATCCACATACTAGCCTCAAGTCGTTATCGATCAAAGTTGGATCACGTATGGTCTTCTAATGCAGCTCCAACTTTGAGTCAAATATCATGATTAAACACTTCAGTTATGCCTGTGTCTCAAGTTAGTGAACACTAATTCTACTAAATAGTGATGACTGCACTCTAGATTATGAACACAATCCCGATCATATATAATTATGATTATACCCTTCAACTCTATGTATCCGTGAACACAACTAGTTTATTTTAGATAAACTGTTCAACCAGCTTATGTCACATCTTATCATCCATAACATCCATAAAGCTTGATCAAACATATTTGAGCATCCACCTTAGTAGAACATTCACTAATCGGTGACTGACCCAGATCCGATGATAAAAACTAATGATCTACACATGGGGATACTAATCTTTTTACGATAAGTGGATTCCATCATGAGATATAGGGTTCCCTGTAACTCATACTCAGTTATTCAAGATATCCAGGTATTGATCATGAGGATCTCATTGATTGATAAGTCAAAGTAACTGAGCATAAGCTCAGAGTTAGCTAGTATCTCAGGGTTGAAAGTACATCAACAATGTAAGTTATAAGAACTCTAATGATCTTGGCAGTATTATGTCATTGACAATATTATGTCGTTAGGTTTATTCAATATCTATCAACGCATCTCATGCACTAGTATATTGACTTGGAATCGACCATTCTAGTAGCATATGATTAACTACCTCCAGATTAAAAGTCAATCATGCTGCAACCTACCTAGTGATATATCCAGCCTTACTATCGGATCTGACTAGTTCAAAGTGTTGAGTATATGTGATTCATCTCTCTCTATATGTGAAACCTATATTCACATAAATGAATCACACCTAGACCACTTAGGATTCCCTACTCTACCATTCATCACTAGAATAAAAACATATTATGTACCCACCAGGGGATTGGAGAGTTGGCAAAGCAACTGATCGATGCTTTGGTGATGAGATTGTGGGTTCAACTCTTCCTCCCCTCGATTTACCCAGGAGTGAAGTGGGAATTGCCGAGTGGGTCGGGCTTCACTCCCGGAGGGATTAGTCCGAGCCTGAAGTGGGCCATTGCCCGAAAGGTTTCGGGACACCCGCCGATGTCAAAAAAAAAAAAATAAATAAATAAAAACACATTATGTCCATTATCTATACAAAACCATTATCCTATTGTTTGAGAGCATACAATCCCAACAAAAAGGTACATTAATAGATTTATATTTCAATAGACTTAGGTAGAACAACATCAACTTGCTTTTTAGCCAGAACAAACTTAGTCTTGGATATAGAAGGTATTATCCTTTTGTTAACATATCCAAGTTCTCGTTTGTTGCCAATATTTTTAGCAGTGTTAATAAAAATTTTTAGATTAGCCATGCTAGTGAAAAGCTTCTTAACCAAAACATCCAAATCAGTAAAACTTTTAGTTAAATTTTGAACTTCCAATTTGAGACTATCATTTTCAAGTATTACCGAGTTAACAAACTTATTCAAGTTATTGATCTCCAATTTATATGATATTTTCAAGGAATCTAGTTGACCTAACAAATTATATTCATTACTTTCAAAAGATTTATTTTTCTTATCGTACTTGGTGTAACATCCGCCTCAAACGCACACGATATTGTCCGCTTTACTGTGCTCCACAAGGACTTCCAGGAGGTAACCCATCCTAGTACTACTCTAGACCGAGCACGCTTAACGACGAAGTTCTTACGAATTCCAGAGTGGCTCATATTTTTAAAATGTATCTTTAATATTTGGGAGGAAAAATTATATAAGTAGCTCATGATCTCCTTCTCTCTAGGTGATATGGGGCTAACTCATGGCCTTGGACACCTCACCTTATCCATCTTGGCATCACGCCTCAGGAGTCTTGGCTATTAGCTCTTGGTCGTCACAATCCCCCCCTTAAGGGCTACACGTCCAATTATAGGGTTAGACCCCCCCTATCGCGAGAAGAACCGGCTTTGAAATCATTTTTGTAACATCCACCCCAAACACACAAGATATTATCCGCTCTGCTTGTGCTTTACACAAGGACTTCCCAGGGAGGTCATCCATCCTAGAATTGCTCTCGCCCAAGCACGCTTAACTACGGAGTTCTTATGGAATCCGTAGTGGCACATGATTTTAAAATAAGTCTTCTATATTTAGGAGGAAAAATTATATAAATAGTCCAGGATCTCCTTATCTCCAAACGATGTGAGCTAACTCATGGCCGTGTACACCTCACCTCACCTTATCCATCTTGGCATCACAACCTTAGGAGTCTTGGCTATTGGCTATTGGATCTTAGTCGTCACACTTGGCAATCTCATATTTTTGTTATTCAATAGTCATCAATGACTTCTTGAACTCCAACTCATTTTGTCAACTATAATCTTTTATTTGTCTCAATTAAACTCTTGTTCAATTTTTCAAACTTCTTCACCTGATTTAGAGCAGTTTGACACACAATGGTAAAATCAAAGGAGGATTCAACCTTGATAGAAACTTTGTTCTCATTGAAACTACTATAAGAATCAAAGATATCATTGTGAAACTAAGTAAGATTTAAACGATCAGAGTATTGATCTAGACGGAGACACGATAAACATATTATAACAAAGTGCAGAAATTACGAGTGATACATAAGCAGTGAGTGAAAAAGGGTAGAAGCATACAAGGCTCTATCATATGCGATAAGTAAAGACATGCGATTTTTCCTGTCTAAGAATTACAAATGAGCGACAAAAAGTTACCCTTGAAGTGAGTGATACCTTCACAAACCTTACACGAGATTGGCATGGGTGGTCAATAACTACACCGATGACCCTCATTCTAGTAATCTTTTTGCTGAAGTACCTCGAGTGTTTTGCAATTCAGATCGCTGCAACGACTCCGAATACTTGACTCCCCGCAAGCGAGCTTGAGTCACAGCTCAGACATCTCCGATAAATGTATTTGTTCTCTACAAAAAATAAGATGTAATGATTCAATAAAAAAAGACCTCTAAAAAAACTCGAAACCAAATCAAAACAACTTCTCATGTCTAATGAGTACATATGAAGCATAGAAGATTAACACTCAAGAATATGAGGAAGACGAACGATGAAGAACGTAATCCGGAACAAAAAACCTAAAGGTGTGGAGATAAAAAAACTCAAGAACAAAAGCCACACAATGAATAATACTCCATGGATTAGAACCCACGTGAAAAGATGATGTTTTTATAGTCCAATATAGGGTAGAAACCCTAAGAAATATGTGCAAAAAATCTCATACATTTTGGAGGAAAGACCAAGTCAAACGGACCATTACGCAACGCATGCACAAAACCTTTTCAGTGCCTTGTCGGAGGGTGGTGCATACCTAGGTGTGTGTATCTGGGTGCGAACGACTTATCCAATGGAGCCTGGGTAAGGGTGTTGAGGTGCAGATGCGCACCATCACACGGTGGGGTCACCGGTGCGCACCACAAACATGAAAAAAGTTGGTTTTACATGCAAAGAGTGTCCTGAGGCTTCCGTGGACCTCAATAAATAGTCCTAGGACCATCTGGAGTCACGAAACACACACATCAAAGTAAAAACTCTGAAAACTAAGATAAAAAAATCCAAAACGAATAGCGCATAAAAAATAGAATAGCATATGGAGATAAAAACAAGTGATTTTTGAATACAAAAATATTAAAACTTAATTCAGACTTTATGTGCTAATATAAGGAGGTATCATAACATAACAAACGTAAATCGATGAAAAACGAATACAAACATATGGAAACGAGAAACACCATCACGAGTCCGATGAAAATGCAAATGGATGCAAGTTATACCTGAATAGACACAGCATTGCTTTGGCACGATACTGAAGAATGCTTGCATACTATATCTTCATCTTCTTCAGGGGGTTATGTGAAAGTATACAGACTTTTCAAGAGAACCTCATGCCTAGACTCACTCATGTGTATCCGAGAAATATTTTGGGTTGAAGTATAAGCTAATCAAATGAGGAACCAATACTGCCGTTTCACTTAGCAACTTCCTTAGTTGTTACATGTATGCCATAGACCATACGTGCCATATGGTCTACAGATTCCCTGGCATCCGCATGATGGGCATATGTCAAGAGGCACTGGTTGCACCTTTTGTTGGCTTCAGAGGCCTTTGGCTAGTTGCACACTTTAAGTACACAGGATGGTGATATTGTCACATGCCACTTTCTATTTGGTCAAGATCTGACAGTGGAGCTTTCTCGGCTTAGAGCATCTCCAATGGCCTCGCCTGATGCCATTGACTCACCAAATGTGAAGATGTAATAGCTTTTGAACCCCTCCAACGGCCTCCCTTAGACATTGCCATATTTATTTTTAACTCACCAGGCTCACCACATTTGTTGGCTCGCTTGAGGATCACCATATTTTATTTGATAGGTTGTGGTTATAGAGAGGCCATTGGAGTATGTGCAAATCCACTCACCAAATCTGCTGATGTAACATCCGCCCCAAACACATAAGATATTGTCCTCTTTGTCCGTGCCCGTACGAGAACTTTCTAGGGTGGTCACCCATCCTAGTACTACTCTCGCTTGAGTACACTTAACTATGGAGTTTTTACAAAATCCGTAGTAGCGCACAGTTTTAAAACGCGTCTCTATGTTTGGGAGGGAAAATTATATAAGTAGCTCAGGATCTCCTTCTCTCCAGGCGATGTGGGGTTAACTCGTGGCCTTGTACACCTCACCTCACGTCACCTCATCTATCTTGGCATCCTAGCCTCAGGAGTCTTGGCTCTTGGCCTATTGGATCTTGATCGTCACAATCCACCCCCTTAGGGCTACACGTCCTCGTGTAGGGTTAGACACCCCCATCCCGAGGAGAACCGGCTCTAATACCATTTTGTAACATCCGCCCCAAACACATAAGATATTGTCCGCTTTGTCCGTGCCCGTACGAGGACTTCCTAGGGTAGTCACCCATCCTAGTACTACTCTTGTCTGAGCACGCTTAACTACGGAGTTCTTACGAAATCCGTAGTGGCACATGGTTTTAAAACGCGTTTTCTATGTTTGGGAGGGAAAATTATATAAGTAGCTCAGGATCTCCTTCTCTCCAGGCGATGTGAGGCTAACTCATGGCCTTGTACACCTTACCTCATCCATCTTGGCATCCCAGCCTCAGGAGTCTTGGCTCTTGGCTCTTGGCCTATTGGATCTTGGTCGTCACTATTGATGTGGCAAGAATGGCTCACCATATTTAGATTTTAACTAGGGAGGCCATTGGAGATGCTCTAAGATGCTGATGGAGATGAACAATGTGGCTGCCATTCGTTGGAAAGATGATGCAGGCTTTGTGCACTATGTCTCTGAGGGGGAAATGCCAACCTAGAACATGCCTGAGAATACTACGGATGTAAAAATAGCTAGTAGGCCCAGGCCCGAGCTCGACCCAGCCTAGTTAACAGCCCGACCCAAATACTCTGTGGGCTGTGCTCGGGACTCTACCTTGAGCCCAAGGCCAACCCCAAATTAAAGCCCGATGACCCGGCCCAAAAGCCCAAACCGATAACCCGGCCCAAAAAACCTTTTTTTTGAATTTAAGCCCGATATTTTCAAAATAAGGGGATTTTCAGTCATTTTTTAATAAAAAAATAGATTTTTAAATTATAGGAGATTCCATCTCTTTCAAAATGATTGTTATACCCATGACCAACAACTATGTTTTAAAGTATAGAAGTAATATACAAACAATGAATGAAACCTAACTTAAAAAAAGATTAAACAATCAACAAAACAAGACAAAAACAAACCCAAATATACATGACCAAACCGGTCCGAATTCGTCCGACCCAAAAAGACCCGAAGCAACCCGAACCACCTGACCTGATTGGCCCGACCCAGAAGCCCGAAATGTGTACACGCAAGCCGGGCCCAAGCTTGGAGGGTTGACCCGAGACCCAGCTCGAGAAGCCCGACGGGCTTGGATGGGCCTTGTCTTCTTAGGCCAGGCCCATTTTACACTCCTAGGTAACACCTATCTCGGTGTCTATCTGCCATGTATGGGGGTTTTCAGCTGGCTATAGGGCCCTAAGGTCTTCTATTTCCTTCACCCCTTTAGGTCATGGCATCGATTATATGACGTCCCTCCTCTTTGGACCTTGACACGTGTCGGCCTCCTCTTTATTCACAAAACATATTAACAGATCAATAAATTTCTTTGAGTCTCGAATAAGATGGAGGGGAAAATTTTCAGCGCGGACTGCGTAGGGCAGGAAATGTACGCACGCGTATCAGAATGGGACAAGTGGCACATCTCGTCTTATTTCAGTAACTTTTTTTCGAGAAAAAATTTCAGCAAAGGACGTTAACGCTCAGTCGTTTCGACTATCATACCCTCGTCTCATTTTATCTGAATGAAGGTGTGCCACTTGTCCAATACTAATATGTGTGCGTACATTTTCAGTGCTACGCAATGCGTGCTGAAAATTTTCCCTAGATGGAGCATCATGCATCGTTATAGTTTGGACCATGCGATGCCAACGTAGCGTCCTTGAGTCTTGAGGCAATCAATGATGTAGGTCCTCGAGGAGGTAGTCAATTATATCTAATTCATGGTTATCATAACTTGTTTACTTGAGAAGTAATTCTTTGGCATCCCATCAAAACATGTGTGTTTGAGGTCTCTTCCAGTGGCTAAGCAATTAATTACCCCCATCCGACAAGTCATGTAATTAAGTCTCATGCCTTTCCTCCCTTCTTTGTTGACAGTTGGGTTTATCTCTCATCTCTATGACGAGATTATCAGTGATTATTCGTGAAAATATCACAAACAAGGTAAGATTTGAACCTCGATCTATCTTGTACTCTAAGCACTAATAATGTTGTATTGACTGTAAAAACCCTCCAATATATATATATATATATATATATATATATATATATATATATATATATATATATATATATATATATATATATATATATATATATATATAGAGAGAGAGAGAGAGAGAGAGAGAGAGGAATGCTTAGATGCGGTCCGCAGCCTTCCGATGCACCCGTCGCATGCATCAGATGCACGAAGTGGTACATCAAACAGCTGTGGACCGCACCTAAGCATCTCTCTCTGTATATATATATATATATATATATATATATATATATATATATATATATATATATATATATATATATATATATATATATATATATATATATATATATATATATATATATATATATACGGCACGTGCGGCACTACACCGCAGTCGCCTGATGCACGCGTTGCGTGCATGCGATGCACGCAGTGGTGCATCAGACGGCTACTATGCGGTGCCGCACTTACCGCATGCTGCTAGGGATGGCAACGGTGCGGTTTAAAACCGCAAACCGCGGAAAACCGCACCGCATGGTGCGGTTTTGGTTTGCCAAAATATAAAACCGTCGCGGTGCGGTGCGGTTTCAGTTTGCGATTTTCGGTGTTGCGGTGCGGTTTCGGTTTTACCCAAAACCGCAAAAAATCGCACCGTTTAGACCATTATAATGTAAAACCGTGGTGCACCGCACCGCATGGTGCGGTTTTGGTTTTACATATGGTACACCGTCGCGGTGCGGTGCGGTTTCGGTGTTGCGGTGCGGTGTTGCGGTGCGGTTTCGGTTTTGCCCAAAACCGCACCGAAACCGCACCGTTGCCATCCCTACATGCTGCATTATAGCATACCCCTATATATATATATATATATATATATATATATATATGGGTCAGGTTCAATGGACACTGTTTTTGCACTCAATTTTTTACACCAATTTTCAAAACATTAGATAAAGGTTTCAGAATTTCTTGATTTTTTGTGAGCATAATCACCTTATCCTAGATAGCACGTCCACAAAAAATCAGAACATTCTAAAGCCTCCAAGTACATCAAAACTAAAAGGCTTTATCGACCATCGATTTTAATCGTTAATTTGAAGAGCACATTTAATAAGTCTAGAGGCTTTAGAATGTGCTGATTTTTTGCGGATGTGTTATCTAAGACAAGATGAATATGCTCACAAAAAATCAAGAAATTCTAAAACCTCTATCTAATGTTTTGAAAATCGGTGTAAAAAATTGAGTGCAAAAACAGTGTCCATTGAACCTGACCATATATATATATATATATATATATATATATATATATATATATATATATATATATATATATATATATAGGGGCATGCTATGCTGCGGCATGAGGTACGTGCGGCACCACACCGCAGCCGTCTGATGCACGCGCTGCGTGCATCGCATGCATGCAGCGGTGCATCAAACGGCATGCGATAGGTGCCGCACTTACCGCATGCCGCATTATAACATTTCTCTCTCTCTCTCTCTCTCTATACACACACACACACACACACACACACACACACACACACACACACACAGAAATGTTACAATGAGCTGTGAGATGCCATTTCAGAAAGTGAGCTGCG
Source organism: Chamaelirium japonicum (assembly GCA_947650365.1). Lineage (NCBI taxonomy): Eukaryota > Viridiplantae > Streptophyta > Magnoliopsida > Liliales > Melanthiaceae > Chamaelirium > Chamaelirium japonicum. The sequence goes on along the minus strand of OX393559.1, from coordinate 62,247,710 downwards.
GGTATTTTGACCCCCCTAGAAGTTTTGGAATTTGATAAAATTTGGTGGGGTGTTATTTAGGGTAAGATGATCATCCTCACCAATTCAGATGCTACAATATGATATGGACTATCATTTCAGTTGCTATAATGACAGTGAAATCACTTCAGTTTAGTTGCTACTGTGAACTCACTTCAGCTATAATGATTTAATCAATTCGAAGTATTAATTTGGCTGCTATAGTGTGGTTTGGAATATTAATTCAATTGCTATAGTGATTTTACATACTATAGCAATAATGAAATAACTTCCAACCGAATTGTTACCGTTATAGTGAAATCACTGTAGGATTAATGATTTAGTTTGAAGTATCAATTCGGTTGCTGCAATGATTTTGCTGTAGCTACAATGAATTCACTCCCAACCAAAATCTTACTTTACTATAGCAAAAGTTATTGTAACTGCTACACTAAAATCATTATATTTGTGATTGTACATGTACTATTACCGAAATTGTTACTTAACTTGCCTAATTGATACTCTAACTGTAAAATGGATAATTTTATTAAAAAAAGTTACGAAGAGACTTAACACTAAACACTACAGGCGCATGAGTTTATCTTAACACATGGTGAATTAGAAAGGCTTTAGACAAAAACCCCCCCTACAAGAATAGCATTAATAAATTTTCACTTACAATTATTTTAGCTAGGACCGACTCAACATGGGCTACAATCCCCACAAGTGGAGCTCCATTGGTCAATGAAGCAAATGCTATTCAACCCGAGTCGTTTAACACGAATGATTTGTTGGAATGACGTGGCATCCAATCATTGTGTTCATTGTTTTAAAAAATGGACCGAACTGAGCGGTTCAACCAGTTTGGATCGGAACTGGAACATGTTTCGGTTCGGGCTTTGAATAAACCGGTTTATATGTTAACCCATGAATCAAACTTTGCCATTGAAGAATTTAATAAATAGCTATGTAAAAAACATATTTTCATACTGTTCAAACGGTTGAACCATCGGTTTGAACAGATTTGGACCGAATCGGATGTCTTTTAGGTTCGCCTTTCGATCCGGTTTTGAAAACACTGGTAAGGACAAGTACAATTCACTGGTCAGGATTGGGTGTAACGGATGGCTATAATTAAGCCACGTCATTCAGGTTGACCATTCGAGTTAAACATTTCGGGACAAATAGTTCATTTTTCATTACTTATTTAATTAACACTTGCAACATAATAATAAGTAAGAGAGAGAGAGAGAGAGAGAGAGAGAGAGAGAGAGAGAGAGAGAGAGGGTTGGCGGGTTAGTTGAAGTCAACCCCCGGCCTCCTCGACTCCGCCCCGCATCGATGTGAGCAACCGCAAAGCGACACGTAGACAGCACTGTGCATCCAACACCACTCCGTTCTGCTGCTCCGCTGATACGCACCCAGATAAGAGACAGATAGTTTTTCTGGTGTCACCAACCGTCCAATGCGAATGGGAGCATGGTTTGTTAAATTGTTCCCGCGAGGCAGCGTATGTCGGCGGGACGTTATCCTCACGCCTTATGGCCACCTTTCCATCCAACCACCAACCCGATGGTGCCTGCCGCCCGCGCCCATCTCCCCCCTTCCCCTTCGCCACCCAACCCTACCGATTACGGAGAATACCCCTGTACTTATGTATATTTACGAAGTTGCCATCCCTCCCTTGAAAAGTCTCCTGGCCCCCATGAAGTTTTACGCAAATGCCGATATTGACCCTCCGACGTCGCCGTCACCCCAATTTGGGTTTTGGATCCATCCCGCCGGCCCGGAAACCCCGCAACTCTTAATCCGATTGAACTCTTCTCGCCTCGCTATTTCAAATCCGAAACCCTTCTTCATTTTTTTTTAATAATTATTTGAGGCTCGGACTTCGGAGCTGGTTTTAGTTCAGATTTTGAATTTTACTGGAATAGGAGTTTCCAAGGATATCAAATTAGATATTTAAGGATATTTTGATAGAATAATAGATTTTTTTTTACATGCACCCTCACTTTTATGTCGGAATTCGAGTTACACTCCACTTTCTAAAAATTTGACTTCACCCCCACTTCCGTCACTTTACCGTGAGCGACTAGTTAAAAGCTTAGGTACAGCTCAAATTTCGACAAATAATTGGGGGGGATAGGTGAAAAAACCCCCCACTTTTAACAATCACTCACAGTCAAGTGACGGATTAGGGGGTAAAATCAAAATTTTAAAATGTGGGGGCGTAACTTAAATTTTGATATAAAAATGGTGGTGTAAGTAAGAAAATCATTTTTTTTTCAAGATAATTACGGTGGTAACATAGCCGAGATTTCCAGTATTGTGGGCATTCAGAAGGGTTTTTTTTTTAAATATTATTAAAAAAATAAATATTTAACTAAATAGCGGTTGATCAAAACTATTTACCAAGTTAGCACTTTGACAGTCACGCAGCATGTCAGAGCCGTAAAGCGACCATGGTTTTTTTTTGGTTTCAAGTAGAACCCAGTATTTGGATTATCGGATTTAAACCCGATATTTTGGATACCGGTTTTAACTCACACTTAGTCGTTTTCTCTGGATAACAAGATACTTGCCGTTTTCTCATTGGATTTTCGGGTAAATCCGGTAATCCAAATACCGGGTTCTATTTGTATCGAATAAATAAAAATAAAAATCTTGCGCCCGTTTTACAGCACTGACATTCCATGTGGCTGTCAGAGTGCTAGGTTAGTAAATAGTTTTGGTCAACCGCTATTTAGTTAAATATTTATTTTTTAAATAATATTTTGAAAAAAAACCTCAATCCAAAATCCGAAGAAAGTGACAGAGGAGGAATAAACTTCTTTTGGAAACTTGGGATTTATTCTTGGTACTAAGGTGAGGTCTGGGAATTACGTGGGTAATTCGGGGATTCTTGCTACATAGCGGGGGCAATTGTGGGATTGGGGAAAAAACACGAAACATACGTTCCCCCATCCCCTCATCAACCCCACAAGAGAGGAGAGCTGGACGGAAAAATAAACAAGGAATAGAAGAGAGAGAAAATAAAGGTGGTAGATTGCAAGTTCCCCCCCTTGGCTCTCATCGCCACCTTCGCCGCCTTCCCGTTTTGCCCCCCCCCCCGGTGCTCGGCAGCCCGCCGGCCGGTCTTCCTCGAATACCCCCCGGCCCCTGATCTTCGGCCGGCGCCCGCCAAGGTACGAGCCATGGCCCCCCTTCCCTGCTCTCAAGGCTTGCTGTTGTTTCCCTTCTCTGTGTTGGTCTTACGCATGTATTTTTTTTCTTCTTCATGTTGGTCGTGTTTTGTGCTGACTATAGCTGTTGTTATTCGAGGTTTGGGTCGGTGGGTTTTCTTGTATAGGAGCCTTGTTTGTTCATGTGGGCCTGTTGGGTTTTGCTTGTACGGACTTTGGAGGAAGAGGGCACAGAGCTAGCTCGGCTGTTTCAATGGTTGGGGGTGGTTGATTGATTGGTGGGTCGGTTTATGTTCAGAAACAGGATCGATGGTTCGATTCGCTTGATGGGTTCGGATGTGTGGGTGTGGGTTGCTTCTTTATCGTCAAGATTCAATGTGGAGGTTTTGGTTTTGTGGGCTTCTTGTTGATGATGGCTTTGTATATAGGGTGGTGGAGGGTTTGTCCCATAGATAGTTTTCTTTGAAGTGCAGATAGTTTCAATGGACCTATGAGGCTAGATCATTTCTTCCTCACCGGTTGGACGGACGGTGGATCTGCAAGTTGATTACCGATACATGTTGTGGTCACAAGTGATTATGAACTGATTTGATTCAGCTTCCTCAGACATGGAAGCAGGTGTGGATAAGATTACATTGGTAAAACAATACATTGTGGGCTATTTATTTCTTTATGCTTATGTTAGGTGTTTCCTCTTATTATGAGTTTTATGGTTATGCTAGAGTTAGTAATTTGACAGCTCATTAGGTATATTTTTTAGTAATTTATGAGCTGTAAATCGTATTTTGATTTTTTGATATTTTTATAATATTTTGGATTTTTTTTTTCAGAAAGAAGAGACCAAGTTTTATTTTTTGGACAAAAGTGGAACTTGTTTCAAAACTCTAAGTTGGGCCTTTTTTCAAAATCTGGTTCAAAATAGGTAAATTCCACCTTGTCATATTCCTTAATAATACAGTTTAGCATCCCACGTCTTCATAAGATTATCCTATCCTAGATATAAGGTAAGGAATCCCAACAAGTAAGGATTCCTCGAGGGGTTGGACACCTTTCCCAGAAGGAGAGGGTGTCAGAGACATCGATCTCACATGAGCACTGTTCATGGGAGAGTGGAATCTCGTGACTCCTTTCCCTCGCAATTGGTTAGAGCAGTAATAGGAGAAGAATTACGTTTTTATTGGGTTGGGTTTGAACTATTTTATTTTGTTTTCTTCTTTGTTTATGCTGGAAATCACCTATAAGATCTTATAATTACGTTGAAAATATCAATGTTGTCAAGTGTGCTTATGTGGTATGTACGACCCTTGTCGCCAATCGGACTTGTGTGGTGGCACAATGAGTTGTGCGCCAGCATATCCCAATGGCCGCACTTGATGTTGTGCTGCCATACAATGCATTATGTTGTCGCATGATGTAGAACCCCCTTGTGCGATGGCCGCATACGCACATGACAACAATAGAAACTACAGAAAAAAAGAAAAAAAGAACCTGATGCTTTATCGTGATCGGGAATTCTATTCAAGTGTATTTCTAGTTCCTAGTTTTTTGGTTGTGAGTCCTACATGGGGTATAGAACTGCTTAGTCAAACTTATATAAGGATGGGGCCTCATTGTAAACCAGAATATTAATGAATTAAATTCAAATTTCAAATTTCACTGAATTTCTTTCAGAAAAGCCTGTTTTTGGTCTTCTAGCTCTCTCCCCCTCTTTGTTCCCTTTTGTGGTAGACTATGGTTTGATTTTCTCTACTGGATCTAGTATGACATTTGTGTTAATTTTTGAAGCATTGTTTTCAGGTGTTACTGAGCAAATTGGATTTGCTTTTTCTTTTTAAAAACATAGTGTCTATGTCTGTGCCAGCTTGACAAAAAATGCATTATTATTCTCTCTCTTAATCAGCCCAAGACACTCTCTGGTTTGATGTACTTCTGATTGAAGTCAACATTAAAACATTTTTTTCAAGCAACTGAAGGTTTTCTTCTTCCTCTGTTAGTCAACTAGTAAATGCGCGTGCCTGTTGGCACTCGAACGGCCGCCGCGGCTGCCGTCGGGGTGTGATTCACTTGTTAGAAAGAGAGCGAGTACTAATTAACCTTCCAAAAAAGAGTACTAATTAACATCAAATAGCCGTTAAATGCCATTGAATATGTATTTATCATCTTTATAGTAGGTTTTTAATAGGATTTATGAGAAAGCCGTATTCACACACGGGAGAGAGTGCTTCGTTTGAATTCTGTCTCGTCCTCTCTGTCGTCAGATCTTGATCGACGGCTAGATCTATTCTGTGCATTTTGTCCTAGTCAGCTTGTGAACAGCCGTAGCATTTTGTATTTGGGTATGACTTTATGAGTGGATCATGACCAATGTAACATTGAGAAATAGCTGGTGTACCTAAATAGGTATAGCATGCAGCCTTTTCCATGAGCTATCATGGTGTAGCAGGGATAAAGACTCAGATGGATAATAACTCCTTAGAAAAGGAAGTTTATTTTTATTGATAAAAAAACATCCTGGGCAATTACACAATTACTGATGGTAAATAATTTAGGCCTTGAGGGCTTGTTGGTTTTCAAGAGAAATTTGAGCTTTATAAATTCCGACATTGTTTTTAGCTTCATTTCAAACCTACTGACATGCTTTTGCTTCAGCATGACCGGCTCACAGCTGTCCTGCAAGCAGAGAATTTACTCTATATATTTTCCTGTTGTTTTTGGCATTTTTGCTATTCCCAAGAAGTGCAAAATCTTGTTGTAATAATTTTAATAGCAAATGCTACGTGCATCATCTTGGTATGTAATCTTCGGAAGGTTGTAGAATGTTCATTATCTCTCGACTCTTATTAGGTTATGCTTGATTGTTTTACTACAGAATAATTAACTTGGGCTAAGTGAATGATCTGTTTCATCCTTCTTTTGCTGTTAATGCTACTCCTTTTATTGTTCTTGCATTGGCCTTTATTATTTTTTTTTGTCCATGGATTGCCATTGCTGAATCCTCTTATTTTTAGATCAGGAAGATTGCGGTAAATCATGGTTAGCTTGAGGAGACGCAGGCGTTTGGGGTTCTGTTCTGGTATATTCATTGCTGCTTGATACCTAATAAGAAAATTATTTGTGCTATGGATGATTGAAATGATGCATTGTCTTCAGTTGTTTCTTTATGGTCTGTATGATCATTTGTACTTACTCTTCCATAGATTTATGTGCTTAATACTGGCTGTAACACCATAATCAATTTCCTATATGATTGCCACTAATCTGAAAAGAATGTTCATATTTTTCACGAATCTTCTTTTTTAGTTTTTCTGAGACATCGAGCATCCGGTTATCTACATTTTCTTTCTAAAAGTTTAATTTGTATTATGTAATTATGATGACCTTTTGTATTCTATGGTCTCTTGGGATTCCTGAGTCATAAAGAGCTTTTAAATAATCCTATGAGCCTATTAGTATTCCATGTCTTTAGATATTACTATGTATCCCTTTCTAGTGCAAGAAGAAGGTAGAAAGCCTTTTGGGCTTCCCTTCTTGGTCTATAAATATGGGTTATGGTCATTCTATGAAGTGAAGTAAAAAATTCACGAAAATGCTATTGAAGTCTTCTTGGATTGTGAAAATTATTCAATGAAAAATCCCTTTTTCTTCTTCAGTCTCCCTTCCATTACTTCTCCCTCCTCCAAAATCTCAAACTTGAGCCTACTAATCTTCCATATTCATCCAACTAATTTAGTATCATAGCTGTTAGAGTGTGTACATACTTAGCCTTGTATAGGTTCGATTAATCATTTCTTGGGGTATGTTCACCTTTGGTGACCCCATCTTATGTACAACTATATAGGGCCATTGCCCCATTGCGTAGAATCATTCCTTCACTCCCACCACTTTCTCTCTCTCTCTCTAGCCTAACATGGTATCAAAGCCAATGGCTTGATCCATCGCCATCATTGATCACCTTGCCAGATCGAGTTCCACATCAAAGCAATCCACATTGGAGAGGGGGTCGCGAGACTCGCGACAGATCTGGGTTCTCGCAGTTAGTAGATTGGCGCTAAAAGAAAGCAGAGGAGATCTTCTTCCTTTTCTCGGAATCAAACGACCGCATCTGACTATCTTCAGATCCTCTTCTAGAGAGGAACTCACGACTGTTGGATCGATCGACAATTCTGTCGTCATCGGAGATCCATTGAAGTTTGTTGGTTTGGGATGGAGATACTGCGGTGAAGATTAGCATCAAGGGCCTACTTTTCGACCTATGGTGAAGATCTTGAGCTCTGCGGTGAAGATCGGTATCGAGACCTCTTTTGAGCTCTGTGTTTCGATTGCTATGGCGGCTGTCGTCCTCTCTTTGCCGTTTTAGGGTTTGTTAACAGGATACTATAGGCCCCTGTAAGTGGATCCATTTCTCTCCTTCGGATCTACTTCTCTTGTCGGGTCGGATTCAAACTGAGGGGTTGATATCCATTTCCGTTGAGTCAAATTCATACCTAGTGGTTTAGATTCACTTCTCTTCTCGGGTCAGATTCAATTCTTGTTAGGTTGGATCCACTTCTCTTAAGCTTGGCTTAATCAAATTAGTGGTTCAATGGTTAGTGTGGGTGCATAAAATATTTACCTTTGCTCGGAGTCTCGACAGGGCAAAGAGCGAAGGCGGGCTAGTGCAATAAAGGCCATCTACATACTAGCGAAGGAGCGTCCAAGGGGTTGGAATAGCCCTAAGAGCTCGCGGTGAAGAAAAGCATAGAGGGCTAGTGCCTATCCCAAGCCGGGGGTAACTCCTAGTCCGAACCAGCCAGAAGCAGCTACTAGCCCTCATCAGCCCCAAAGCAGCTGTTAGCCTGCAGACCGTAGAGGAGCCCTGGAGTATCGTAACAGAGATGGAGACATGTGGAAGGCTTATACGCTCTGCACCAACATCTACACCTTGTCAAGGCCAAACAACGCCATCTGGAGGAATCCGTGGCACAGGCCAAGGTACCAGCCGGCGCAGAACACCTGTCGACACATGATAGGATGTTAGCCCAACCATTGTAATAGTAACACTTGAGAGGGATCGTGTCCAACAATGTATGGCTTTCCTCCTCCAGCTCTCACTATAATAGAAGAGCTAGGGTCACAAAGGAGAGGGCTGCATATTTTCCCATTGAATGTAAGTGAATAAAATTACCATTACAATAAAGAATCCCCTCTCTTTTGACTATACTCACATTTTTCTCTCTTCTAATCCCTCATCTAATTCCCATTCTAATCTTTCTTCCTCTTAGAACAGTTAGAACATGAAGGGTAATATGGGGAAACCCGCTTTAGGGGATCTAGATCCTTCCTGAGATAAGAGACGGGGGAAAAGGTGGCTGGTGGGTGCCCTTTCACAAAAGGAGCTGTCATCGCTGCCACTAGCCCTCCCAGCACAAGCCACACTAGCCCGAGGCTACTAGAAGGAAGGAGTGTCGAGTCACTGCTCCTTAGGAGAGTAGTCGGCTCTGATAGTGGGAGTCGTATTCTCAAAATACCTCTCCCACAATTTGGCCCCATTTATGGGATGCCCTAAGGACACTGCCCACAAAAATCCACCATGAACTTGTTGAAGATGCTAGCCAACTACCAGACGTAGGCCTCAACGACTATAGTCTCCGCTCTAGTAAGACCACGTTCCATCATAAAGCAACCAACCTTACCATTGCAGTTGAGCGGATGGGCTAGTCGTCAAGCGACAAGGTGATGTCTCGCCCGTTACAGCAGCAACCCCGCGGGGACCCGAGGGGTGAGGTGGACCTTCCATGCCAACTCTCCAGGATAGCGTCCTCGGGCTGCTAGAAAACCAACAACAAGTAGGACGATTAACTCCATTAGTTGATGCTGAAGATGCGCGACGGTCCATAGGTGTTCCCGATGGCCGCCTTCACGGTGCCTGGACCCCAACTAAAGGGACTCTAGTCGCCTCGAGCATATGAGAGCACCACTGGACGGATAGTCTAGCGCCTGCAAACCACAAACCATTAGAGCTCCAGGCCACGATGCCATGGTTCTTGGGGCGTTAACCACCGGGGCTCCAACCTGTAATGCCATGGCCCTTGGGGCATCAACCGTTGAGGCCCCAGCCCATGATGCCATGTCACTCGGGGAGCTAGCCCAGATGGTTCCGAGCTACGACCATCTCATGGCCTTCATTCGCCAGGTGGCAGCCTCGGCAAGAATCGAACTAACTCAAAGGCCTGAAGATTATCCGGAGGAGCAGCAATACAAGCAAATGGTGGTCCCACCCTCTCTCGGGAACCAGAGCCTCATCGACAAACTCTGGCGTCTTAAGTGTGAGTGCCCATCCGACCCCGGATGATGATAAGGCAAAGAAGAAACTTCTTCACCTATTAGGGGGTTCGCCAGGTAGTTGCTAGCCCCATCTCCCAAACCGCAAGGGTGGCACAAGCGGGCTTCGTACCTCTTGTGTCCAGAAATCCAGCATTCCTCTCGCCCGTGCTAGATGATGAGGCGGGATGGTGCACCGAAGGAGAACTATGGCACGTTTATCTAGAACCAGCCTTTGTAGCTCCATGCTAGCCCGAGGTGTCCGGCCACCTTGAATATGACAGAATGGTGGAGCTTGCTAAGAGGGGAGGAGTGTCTTCTCCCTTTGAGTGGGAAGTGCGGGCAACTCCGTTCCCCGAAAAGTAGAGTTGCCCAACCCTGCCTCAGTTCGATGGGAGACAGGACCCCTTCGACCATATTTTCGACTGCCTCATGAAGATGGCACCCCGCGAGGAGGACCATATCCTCTATCGGAAATTGGCACGATCCCTCAAGGACCAACTCTTGTATTCCACAAGCTTCCATTGAGTTGTATCCTTGATTTACGATGTTATGTAGCAAATTCCACACCCAGTACCAGTGCAACCGCAAGAAGCCAAAACAGCTGGTCACATTACTTGAGATTAACCAAGGTCAGAAGATAGAAGGTAGTATCACACTCGTTTTCGGTTTGTATACCTGACAATAGAAGATTCAGAGGATCATGACCAACTCGTCATTTACACGTTCAAAAATGGGTTACAATCGGACTTCCGACTACACTCCTTGCATGTGAAGAACCCCCCCTCCCCAGCCTCGAAGAGTTGTGGGCAGGGTTGGCGATACATATAAGTTGAAGATGAGACCCTCGAGAAGACGGCTAGGGTGGTCCATTCACTCCCCGCCTATGTTCGGGTTGTTGAAGAAAATACCTATACTCATCCTCCAAGGAAGGATGCAGTTACCGTCTTACCGGCACCACGAATCCGGGATAGAAGAGCAGCTGCCCCGATTTTCCTTGGAAAAGGGAGTACACAGTGCTCAATAGACCGTACTCAACGATCCTTGAACATATTCAAGGCCAATCATACTTCTGGCGCTCGACGCTACTAAAAGTCGACAATAGACGCCTCAACGACCCACCCCAGCTGGAGATGCTACTACCATCAAGGAGACGGGCACCGCATAGAAAAATGTTGGACACTCTGGCGCTATGTTGATGACCTCGTTGACAGTGAGAATTGGAGCAGTTCATCGAAGAGCCCAGGTGAAAAAAACTTCCACTCGAGCCTCTTGATCGACTCCCGCAGCGAGTCAACATCACGTATCTCCCGCTCAAGGGTGGCCGCCTCATCCCGCAGGTGCTCGGTGTTCGTTCTTATCATGCCCAGCCCCTCGACGTAACTTGTCGTGTATAGCTCGCGACGGCTGCCTCCTCAAGCAGAGCATGCTTTGAGATGGCAAAGTGCATTTTTGATGCGATTTTAATAAAACCGAAACCACACTACAGCTATGTAACCGCACACCAAAACCGCACCACACCATGATCGTTTTGATTTTAAAGAACCAACACCGCACCGCATAGTCATTGGGACAATCGGCACCGCACCACATCGCACTGTTTAGGAGGTCCAAGTATCTGTTAATATTTTAGGCAGATCATGAGAATTACAATTTAAGAGATGTTAAAGTATAAATTTTAATTTGTAGTTATGGTGTCTCTTTGTATTCTATTGTTTATTAGTATTTCTATGAACCATACAGAGTCGTTCAGTATTCCGATGAGCCTATGGGCATTCCAAGCATCTGTTAGTATACCTATGTTTCTATTTGTATTCTCACAGGAGTGTGGAAAGTCTTTTGGGCTTCCCTTTCTGGTCCTTAAAGAAGCCTAGTGGTTTCTATGAAGTGAAGTCAAAAGCTAAAAAAAAAGGTCTTGTTGTCATTTTCTTGTATGTTGAAAGTTTTTCAATAAAATTCTCTTTTGTCCCTTTATATCTCTCTTCACTTGTCTTTCCTCCAAAATATTCAACTTGATCCTAGTGAACTTCCCATATTGCTGCTACATCACTAGCCAATAAATATATATAGCCACAAACTAATCAAGGGTTTCCTTTTGACCTATTTTTAACTTTTTTTTGGACAAAAGAGAGTAAATTTGAAGATCCCTTCCCAAAAAAAAAGCTTAAAGTTGAAGATGTCCTTACCATTAGGAACTGGTCACATTTTTTTGTCCTTTACTGATTGCCTGAGTTCTGTAAATCTTGCTATTTCATATTTCTAGTATGATTTTCTTCGATTTTTCCTGTTCGGCCTGTCATTCTGTGAAATCTTGATTTGTATACTTCAGGAAATAGTTCTTTTCTAGTTGAGCTTCCTAAGTTCGCTGAAAATGGAAACACTGTGGGAAATCCTAATCAGAATGCCAAGTCATCCAGTGTGCATCCTATGCCTTCAATTAATTTAAGGCATCAAAAGCAGGTCAGAACATATCCATATAATTCTTTGTCTGTCTCTTTCCTAGTCATTCTATTGCGAGATCTTTTATTTTGGTGACTTTGTTGACGGTTCATTTGTATTGCAATTTTTTTTTAATTTTGTAATATCTTACTTCCAACCTGAAGTCAGTAAAATGTTCTGCTTATATTGGTTTGTTTGGAAATTTGATTTGAAAACTAAAAGTTCATTTAAAGGTTGTGATATTAATGGCAAGGATTTAAAAAGATAACGATGTATTTATTTTCCTGTCGGAAAGTAGCTATCTTTATGTTTACAAATCATTAATTAATGTAGAAAATGTTATAAGCTCGACAATTCAATGGCCTTCTAATCCACTTTCACATATCTTCAACATTTGATGCTTATTATTATACTATGAAGCACGGATACTTCCTGCGTATTGCATATTGTAACCGCAGCATATAGTGAAAAGAACGTATATAGTTGTATCGCATATTGTATCCGCTGTGATCCTGTTGGTGATATCCACTTGGTGCGACCCTGACGAGTAACATATGCACAGGGAGTATAGCAACATATGCAGCGGAGCACAACAACATGTGGATGTTAGCGTGCATGCACCGCCCAGCCGCTTAGTACAACATATGCAATGGAAGTAGCACAACATATGTAATGCAGCACCGCAACATATGAATGTTAGCGAGTAAACATATGTTAGCTGTAATGCATGCATCAACCAAATAATGCATTACAGCCTTGCAAATTAAATCCAATGGTCCACAGTGAGCCAATATATGTTAGATGTGATGTATGCACCGCCTAAACAATGCATCACAACCATAAAAATTAAATCGGACGGCCCACAGTGCTCGGATCGCACCAATTGGGCCGCACCAATATGATCGCACTAGAGGGGGCATATATATATATATATATATATATATATATATATATATATATATATATATATATATAGAGAGAGAGAGAGAGAGAGAGAGAGAGAGAGAGAGAGAGAGAGAGAGAGAGAGAGAGAGAGAGAGAGAGAGAGAGAGAGAACCGATCTCATGCGGTATGTTGGTTGATGCGATAATGCGATACTCAGCTCGGGCCGTCCGATCGGCGTGAATCGAACGGCACAAATCCTTTCCGCCCCGTCTCAAAGGTGTAGCCGTTCGATCGAATGATTAAACGAGCGAGGCGTCCGTGGAAAACATTCGAATAGGACAAAAAATCAATCATGATTTTTTGTCCTATTCGAATGTTTTCCACGTATCTCATCCGTTCGATCATTCGATCGAACGGCTACACCTTTGAGCCGGGGCGGAAAGGATTTGTGCCGTTCGATTTACGCCGATCGGACGGCTCGGGCTGAGTATCACATTATCGCATCAACCAGCATATCGCATGAGATCGGTTCTCTCTCTCTCTCTATATATATATATATTTATATATATATGGGAAAAGGGATGCTGGACCTGAGGTGCAGCGTCGTTGCTGCACCTCAGGCATTGTTTGACCATCCTAGAAGTTTTGGAATTTGATGAAATTTGGTGAGGGTGTTGTCTAGGGTAAGATGATCATCCTCACCAATTTTCATTAAATTCCAAAACTTCTAGGGGGTTCAAATGGTCGAAGCAAAATCAGCCGTCCGTAGTCACCGTTAAAATCTGCAGATTTTGCTTCGACCATTTGACCCCCCTAGAAGTTTTGGAATTTGATGAAAATTGGTGAGGATGATCATCTTACCCTAGACAACACCCTCACCAAATTTCATCAAATTCCAAAACTTGTAGGGGGGTAAACAAGCGAGAGGTGCAGCAACGATGCTACACCTTGAGTGAAGGTCCCCGCCCCCTATATATATATATATATATATATATATATATATATATATATATATATATATATATATATATATAGGGTTAGGATCAGGGGGACACTGTTTTTGCACTCAAATTTTTACACTGATTTTCAAATCATTAGATAGAGGTTTTAGAAGTTGTTGATTTTTTGTGAGCATAATCACTTTGCCTTAGACATCCACAAAAAATCAGCACTTTCTCAAGCCTATAGACTTATCAAATATGCTATTTAAACTAATGATTAAAACAGACGGTCGATAAAGTCTTTTAGATTTGATGTACTTAGTGGATTTAAAATGTGCTGATTTTTTGTGGATGTGCTATGTAAATCAGTGTAAAAAATTGAACATAAAAACAGTGTCCCCCGATTCTAACCCATATATATATATATATATATATATATATATATATATATATATATATATATATATAGGGAAAAGGGATGCTGGACCTGAGGTGCGGCGTCGTTGCTGCACCTCAGGCAATGTTTTACCATCCTAAAAGTTTTGGAATTTGATGAAATTTGGTGAGGGTGTTGTCTAGGGTAAGATGATCATCCTCACAAATTTTCATCAAATTCCAAAACTTCTAGGGGGGTCAAATGGTCGAAGCAAAATCAGCTGTCCGCAGTCACCGTTAAAATCTGCAGATTTTGCTTCGATCATTTGACCCCCTTAGAAGTTTTGGAATTTGAGGAAAATTTGTGAGGATGATCATCTTACCCTAGGCAACACCCTCACCAAATTTCATCAAATTCCAAAACTTCTGGGCAGGTAAACAAGCAAAAGGTGCAACGTTGTTGCTGTACCTCAGGTGCAGGCTCCCCGCCCCCATATATATATATATATATATATATATATATATATATATATATATATATATATATATATATATATATATATATATATATATATATATATATATATATATATATATATAAAGAGTAGTGATACATTGCGGTCGGTAACGTGCGGCACCCCCTTCCGGGGCATTTTGGAAATTATTTTTTTGGGGATTGATCACCCACCCTTGGATAGCACACACAAAAAAGTTCAGCCCGATCCAAGCCCTGTAGGCCGTCCAAATGTGTTGATCAAAATGACGACAAAAATGAACGACCGATAAAAGTCGATGACATTTGGACGGCCTACAGGGCTTGGATCGGGCTGAACTTTTTTGTGTGTGCTATCCAAGGGTGGGTGATCAATCCCAAAAAAAAAAAATTCCCAAAATGCCCCAAAAGGGGGTGGCCGCACGTTACTCGGCCACAATGTATCACTAATATATATATATATATATATATATATATATATATATAGAGAGAGAGAGAGAGAGAGAGAGAGAGAGAGAGAGAGAGAGAGAGAGAGAGAGAGAGAGAGAGAGAAATGCTATAATGCGGCATGCGGTAAGTGCGGCACCTACCGCATGCCGTCTAATGCGCCGCTTCGTGCATGTGATGCACGCAGCGCGTGCATTAGACGGCTGCGGTGAGGTGCCGCATGTACCGCATGCCGCAGCATAGCATGCCCTATATATATATATATATATATATATATATATATATATATAAATATAAGAAAGGGTTTCAATTTGCTGGTCCACTAGTCTATTTGATGACCCTACAAGTTTCAGAATTTGCTGAAACTTGGTGGGTGTGTTGTTTAGGGTGAGGTGATCATCCTCACCGAAAATCGACAAATTCTAAAACTTCTAGGGTTATCAAATGCTAGAAGCTTTATCGATCGTCCATTGTAATCATTAATTTTGATTTGTACATTTGATGACCCTAGAAGTTTTAGAAACTGCTGATTTTTGGTGAGGATGATCACCTCACCCTAGACAACACACCCACCAAGTTTCAACAAATTTTGAAACTTGTAAGGTCATCAAATAGGCCAATGGACCAGCAAAATTGCTGGTCCACTGTTCCAAGAAACCCTTCCTACACACACACAGAGAGAGAGAGAGAGAGAGAGAGAGAGAGAGAGAGAGAGAGAGAGAGAGAGAGAGAGAGAGAGAGAGTACCTGGAAGATGACAATAAAGACCGATATGCTCACGATGGTTCACAACATAGAGGTGATGAATATATGATGTGTTGGGCTTTGAATGGTGCCATGTCATACATGGTCTATATCACATTAGTTCAATTTCAATAGTCTATATTGCATTAGTTTAAGTTCAATTGTGACTCTGATGAAATAGACATAGTCCCAACTCCATTCTAAGTTTCTAACCTACAATATAATGATATCATGCAAGATTCATAACCTTAGAGAGCCACACTCCACGAAAGTGTATCTACGAGCACATTTTCTGTCAACTAACATGTAAAGAGATCTTGCTTGTATTAAGCCATGCATGGATGAAACTTTATTTTTGATGAACCACACATGGTGAATCCTGGTATAAGAATCCTCCTCACTCCACTCCGGACCTAAAAGATCCCTCCGCCCGATTAAAATCTCATGGCTGTCAGGAGTTCACCTTGATTGGTGCTCGCTGTGCAAAAAAAAAAAAACCTTGATTTTTTGAGTTGCCGTCTTTTCACTCTCTTCTCCATTCTCTCTCCATCATTGCAACATCGAATACGTTAAATGCCATTGTCGTTGGAATTTCCAAAAAAGGCAAGAATAATGAAAAATGCATAAGATAAGATCAACAATCTCGAAGATCCTTGGATCTTTTTGTTGTAATGATTTGGATGCCATGAGTGCCGGGTGACGGAGGAGGTTGCATTGGCTCTCGGGTCTTCCCCATTCGGTTTTTAACTGTGGTAGGTGGCCGACTTTCGGTGGGAGGAGGAGGTTCGATGGTAGAAGGGGATCACGTGGGAGGAGGTCTAGTAGATTACGGAGCTGTGGAGGAGGAGATCTTATAGAGACGACTTCCCTTTTCTTATTTGATTGCCTGGTGGGTAGGGAAAACTGTGGGCTTTAGCTTATGTTTAAGAGGATGATGCACATGACTAAGGGAGAAATTATGGGAGTTTTATATTGAGAATGTTTATCCTTGACGTGCACATTGATGAGTCCTAGACACACCCTCTCACACGGGACACCCGTGGCAAGGGCACAATCGGGAGGAGCTTCCGGAGCGGGGTCTGACTCTGATACCATGTGAAGAAACCTGACCCTTGGATACCCACCTCCTCACAAAACCTTCTTGTAGTGGGAGGTCCAAGGCTGGTATATAAATGGCACATCATCCGCTCCCATTACCGATGTGGGACTAACCTATGTAAGGCATGGCCATCTCAACACCCCCTCTCATTGGAACACGTGTGGCAAGGGCACAATCGGGAGGAGCTCTGGGAGCGGGTTTGGCTCTGATACCATGTGACGAACCCAGACCTTTGGATACCCGCCTCATCACAAAACCGGCTTCTAAGGGGAGGTCCAAGGCGGGTATATAAACGGCCTATCATCTGCTCCCATTACCGATGTGGGACTAACCCGTGTGAGGCATGACCATCTCAACATGCTGATTATCAATAGTTTGAACAATGCCTAAAATCCAAGAAAATGAAGTGCTTACTAATTACAATAGACTATTTCCATATTTACTTATCCCAAAATTCTGGTAGTTCTGATGTGCCTTTCCTTTGTTAAGGATGGAATGAATTTATTTAATCCATAAAGTGCAGCTTTTGCTGGTCTAAGCTGCAACAACTTTAATTATGGCAATGACGTGGTCATAATCTGAAATTTAATTACCGATCACGAGAACTATGACAGTTTGACTTATAAGCACAAAAAGAACAGAATTACAGAAGCACTGCACTTTATCTGATCTGCCAGATAATGGATAAAATAAACATTTGGCTATCTTTTGATGATGAGCCTACACTCCAACTTTGTTGCAACTGCTGTATACTATGCTGCTACAGACAACACACAAATAAACATATTATTTATGTAGATATACTGCTATCTGTTCATTTTTTTGATAATCATCACTAAAGTTTAAAG
This sequence comes from Chamaelirium japonicum, assembly GCA_947650365.1. Classification (NCBI taxonomy): domain Eukaryota; kingdom Viridiplantae; phylum Streptophyta; class Magnoliopsida; order Liliales; family Melanthiaceae; genus Chamaelirium; species Chamaelirium japonicum. The sequence continues at coordinate 62,229,961 of OX393559.1, read as the reverse complement.
GAAGAGCTGAGTGCATCTCTTTTTTTGTATTTACTGCAATATCAATCACTCACTGGCGATCTTTTTTTTTTTTTTCCTACACTGGATCTCAATCATGTGTTATGCAGATAAAGATTTCTGAAGCATGCATTGGATCGTTGATTGCATCAGGTTCTAGCTCGACAAAGGACGATCTAGATCAGTACTTTCCAGGTTTCTTCCCTTAAGAATTAAGATGTAACCTTATGTTATATCCTTGACGCTTCATATGATATGTTGCTTTTACGGGGTTTTGTAGCTCTTGAAATCATAAATTCAGTTAATTGATAGCTCAAGTCTGCAGCATCATCTTTGATTTAAAAATAAATTATGCAATGGCCACTATTGATACAGTGCAAAAGGTAAAATTTGTGTCCTTTTTGTGCAGACTTCTAGAAGATTCACCCATGCCTGTAGTTCATGTTCACACGGCTGGGACACCCTTAATGTAGTCAAGGCGGTGCCTAGATGGCACCTAGGCATTTTAGAGGTCATAGCGCCTAGGTGGCCACCTAATCGGGCAATCGTTGCTTGGCTAGGCGACCATAACCGAGTTGTACATTTTTTTTCTTTCAATCGTTGTTTTTCTTTTTTGATTAATTTTTGATACTTCCTTTCTTTGGTTGTTATATTATAACTTGTTCTCTGTTTTTTAATTACTTCTTTAGGATTCCACTATGGTACCGAATCATCAAATTCGGTAAAAACCGAACCCCACATCCACCATCCATTCCCTTTTTCTTCCATCCTATCGGTGGGAATATTGTAACAGGGCGCCATGGGATGAACCCTAGGTGGACCCTGAAGATCCACCAAAAGGCCATCCAATGGTCCTATCAGTTTCGGTAGGGTTCCCATTCGGTACCATAGAATTCCCTACTTCTTAATTAGGATTGCTGTTTTTAACGTCTTTTTAGACCTTGAAAATTATTACTTGATGTTGATACAAAGAGAGTTTTGTTTTTTTTATAAATTAATTGTTTACATGGCTAGGGAGTTAAAAACTCATAAATTTTTTGATTTGATGAATTGAAGTAATGAGCTTTTGACAACTGTTAATTTTTTATTCGTTTGGATATTTAATAATTTCATGTACTTGAAGAAAGTTTCATTTTATATTTTTTGTGTCATGCTTAAATTCTTGTATATAGGAAGAATATGATAGAATACAATCTTATGTCCTAAATGGACCCATAACACCCTTTCTCCTTGGATTTATGACCCCACTTCCTTACCTCTCTCAACCGTAACTTTGCCCACTATTTCTATTTACCCGTGCCATCTTTTTATGATATATTTTGGGATATTTTCAGACTCAATGGGTATTACTTATTTTTGGTAATAATTTTTCTAATTCATTGTTTTCTTGTGTAACTAGTCAAGTATGTTTTTAAAAGGAGTATTATCAGAATTTTTGGTCTCTTTTTGTAAAGTATATTTTCTTTTCAGTCTCTAGTTGAATTGTATTAGATCAACCCATAATTTAGTGATTTTACGATCCTTTCAATCTTAGCTCTCATGTTTATCCTTGTTGATCCGCATGGTTCTTATTTTCCAACATCACTTATTATCTCTTCACCGGTATCTCTTTTGCTGCTTACTCTATCACTAGCAATGCTGCCAGTTCGGGATTGGATCGTAAATAAAAAAGAGGGTTAGATTGGATCAGATTGTAGATAGTAATATTTTTTCGATCTCCTAAGAAAAGAAAATATAGAAATTTAAAAAATGCAAAATATGAACCTAGATTAATAGCGTGCAAAGAACTATGAAACGATTAAAAATTCTCATGAGGTGTTGGCATGGTTCAAAATTTTCCGAAAATTATCAAAATTTTGTAAAATATTTTCATTTTTTGGGCACTTGAAACAAAATATGGGGGTTAGAAATATTCCAACTTTTTCCAAAATTTCCGCAAATTTTAAACCCCAACTCTAAACCCTATGCCCTCTAAACAACCTAATCGATTTTCCAGTGTGTTTTTTCTTTGAAAATTGTGTTGAGGTGTTAGATCTACTGTTTAGCAGTAGTTTGAGGAGATCAAGTCAACAAAAATAGCGTTGAATCGTTTTTTCGACAGGATCGAAGCGTTCTTTGCCATAAAATACAAAAACAATGAAACTTAGAGTTCTTTAGTTAATTTATTTCTAGTTTTTTAATTTGATAACATGATGGTGTAAGAACATCAAATCTATCACGATTTGATATTCGTACACCAAGTTCGTGATCAATCGATGAATTTATTGGATCTATCTTTCAAAATTTGGGGTTGTCAAAAATCAGAAATACAGGTCTTAATGTTGATTCTTTCATTTGAATGTTGGTTATGTTCTAGATCTTAGACTATTATGTATTCGCATAGCATGCATAGAATTACATGCCATGTGTAGCTCTAACCCTTAGATAGTGTACAAATATGATTTAAGTGTTTCACAGTATTTATCATTTCTTGATTTATGATTGTCTAGAGTTTTGTTAAAAAATTTCATCATTTAATCATTATACCTAACATTTCTATGAAACAATAATATTTCCACATAGTCAAAATGTTTCCACGCAATATTTCTATATCCTGTAGTGTCGAAATATTGGTCAAAATCTAAACTTCAAACCGTGGGTGTTGGTCTTATCGCAATTAGTCTTATCCCAAAGGTTGTAGAAGAAGTAAAATAGAAAATTTGTGGGTCTTTGCAATTTTTTATTCAAAGTATGATTTAGACAACTAAATATTTCTTCCAATAATGTAACCCCCCAGAAGAATGTAGGATAAAATGGGATCGGATCTCAACATATGAGTGAGAAGATAAGCAAAAGGGTCGTCTCTACTCTCTAGAATTTCTCCCCAAAACTCTTTACTCTTGAAAGTTCAAAAAACAGTGAGAGAAGCAAATAAAAAATAGCTAAATTACTATCCACATGTTAATCATGGAACCTGCCTTTGCTTTCCGTCTTCAATCGGACTTGATCGTGGGATCCAATGTTTGATCGCCCGATTCAATCGGAACTGATCCAACCCTAATCCAGTTCAAGAAGATCCATTTGAACCCAGATGATGAATATGGGATTTTGACAACATTGAGTATCTATTGTGCGCCACGTGTCTACCCGTTATGTTTTATATTTGCAGTGCAACTCACTTCCTTTGAGGCATCATAACCCTGCTTTCTTCCTGTCCACCTACCAACGTCATCTTCAAGTGCATTATGCTGAGTTGGCTAGTAATATCATGAATTGAAGCTTAAGTATCAATAAATGCTATCAGATATGAGATTGTTTGGTATGAACACCTTAGACTGAAGCATCAATAATTTGTGATACTTATGAGATTGGTTAGTTTAAATACCTCCTTGTTGACATGGTTGTTATTATTGTTTAACCCACCCTTACGTATTGTAATGACTAACGACCACAACGTTATCAAGATCCTGAGTAATTCTGTGTTTGGCGAGCATACCAATCACATAAATAGGAATTTCTTTCTCAACCACCATTATTATCTTGTTGTGATGCTCTTTTTATGCCCGACACATTTGACTCTTTATTTTATTGAATTTATCATGAAGTAACACTATGTGGTGTTTCCCTTTCATCCTATACAAGCTCTGTTTATGATCAACTTTTAGCTTAAGGATGCTTAAACGGCTCTTCATCGACATGGGAGTTAATATTGTTATACTTGCCCCCATCAATTTCGATAATCCGAGTGATATCCACATTTGCACTACTTCCCTGATCAATATAACCTAATCATAATCTCGTTGGGTCTTTCTCATAACTTTACATATTTTAACTCATCAGTTTACTGACTTCATCATGAAGGCTCACCCTACATGATACTTCTCTTTTATCTGTGACATGTGAGTTTGAGTGGGTTATTAGCATTAGTGTATACATCTCTATATGGTATCTGAGATGGCATATATTCTTTGTATCCTTTTTTGCAGCATAGTTATCATTGTAGTTGTTGCACTTGCACCACTGTTGTGTCATGTAGATTAGTGGATTAGTTTATCGTTATACTTTGTTTTCTGCTTAATAGTTTTACTTTTATCTGTGTGCAGTTTCGTCCGTAACTAGTCGAGAGAAAGCCTACATGAAATATCCCAGCCTTTTTCCAGTTCAATTGCCAAAAAAAAAATGGAAACATGTGGAACGAAACACTTCATTATGGACATTACAAACCATGCATTACAACATTCACTTCGATTTTTTATTCACATTTTACTATTTTATGAATAAAAATATTCTGAATTATGTAAAATATTAGTGAGAGCATCCTTAACATAAAGGCCTAGAATCAGGTCATGGAGACAGGGACTAAACATCTCCATCTAAAGTCCAAGACTCCACCATGTAGCAGGTTAGCTCGCATTGCATGAAAAGTCAACAGAAGGTGAAGAACCTTGTCGAGGACAGTCTCTTATACAATACCCACTATTGTGTTATGTTTGAACACTTTGCTAGCATTTCAATGTATCACATTGTATTTGGGAAGTCCAGAATTTGTCAATGCCTTAAGAATTCATAAGCAATTGACTACAACATGTTTATTGTAGCATGGCATAACATGTGTGACCTTGAAGAATGATTTTTTTTGTGGGAGGTGTGTAGTGGTGCATTTTGTACATATGTATTATGGTAGTGTACATGTATTCTTTAATACTTATTTATAATTATATGTTTCTGTACACCGTGTTATTATACGTAGGCATATATACCATGTATGTGTTTGATGTAGCCTCATTATGTGTGGGTTTCATAATTATATACATTTGGCTTCATGCCCTTATGAGATTTGAGTTCACATTGTTAATATTTCTTCTCAAGCTTACAGGTTATCAGATCTTGATCACGTCACCATTGCCGATGATGCCCTTTGGATGTCGACCGAGAAAGATTGATCCACTTTTTACTTCTGATTTCTAAGGATATCCAACAGTTGGATGTGCTTCCCAAATTTTACGAGCCTGGTCTTTCTGCCATAATCATTGGCAGGTCACCAGAAATCAATGGCTTGTTTTCTGGGCGGTGATTAGAAGTTTGTCTAATTCGAGAGATCCAAGGTGCTTTGGTTTCAATATCTAGGGCATGTCTTCTAGAGGCCATTTTCCCTCGTATTTTCATCTAGTATTGGGGTTTTGGCCATTTTCTTCTTCTATGCATAATTATCACTGTCATGAACAATGAATCACCTAGAAACCCCTTTTTCTCTAATTACTACCTCCTTGTGTCCAGTTGAACCCTTGTTAATTCAATTTTGCCCAGTCATACATTTTTGGGCAGTTTCCACCCTACCTTACGGGACTTTTAGTTTGACTTCTTTCACCTAACATTTTTGGCATTTTCTGCACTTTTGTGCTTCCTTCACTTTGGTTTCATGTTGCCTATTGTTTGTTCCTTCAATTAACTTTTGCAGAGTGGTTCTTATTTGGTTTGTCACTTGGTACTTTTCTACCATTTCGGTGCTTTCTTCTCTTTTTCTATTTTCCTTTTTGTTCTTTTTGGCTACTTTTGGGTTTTGCATCCCTTCTTTCCAGCATTTATTGTTCTTTTCTGTTAGTTGCTTGTCCACTGTTGGTTACTATAATGAGGATTCAACTAACATGTCATTGTCACTTGGGCTATTGTAAGAGTGCTCTTCTTTGATCCTCCTTTTGAGTTTCATGTTTTTGCCTTTCCACCGTTGAGCATTTGACTAGTCTAAGTTGCCTATTCTTGGGTTGTTCACTATTTTTTGCTAGATTCATGCGTTTATTTGTAAATTCTCACCTTGTACAATGTACATTCACATACTTTCGCTCTTCACCATCATCCCTTTTTACCTCCGTATGTCTGCTTCATCATCAGTAGCTCTTGTGCATCATCAATTCTTCTTGAGAGGCTTCTTGGATGAACCGGTAGTCGGTGATGTTTTGTACGTTTATTTGTTGAGACCTTAGGGTGCAACGGATATTTGCTTGCTCGTGGCAATGCACTTTAGCATTCTTGCTTCTTAGGCAGGTTCTGTACTTCATTGCTATCCTTTGTGCATACTGTTGTCCTATATGCTTTGATATTTCCTTCTCACTGACAAACTTGCTGCCTACACTGCTTGTCATTTGGTTTGCCATTTTCAGGACAAACCCAAGAGAGAGTACATCCTGAGATTGAGAGGTGGAGGATGGGTGTTCGAGATATGTAAAATAGGGTGCCTCATATATACTATTATCACACACGGTTAGGGCTAGCAATTTTGGACCCGACACGGCATACCCGACACTAAATTAGCGGGTTTGGGTCTGGGTTAAACGGGTTCGAGTCGTAAACGGGTCGACACGACTAACCCGTTTAGTAAACGGGTCGGGTCCGGGCTTTGTCTTTGACCCGTTTAAGACCCGTTTAAAAATTAATGGGTCGGGTCGGGTCTACCCAGCATCCGATGGGTTCAAGGACGGCTGTGATCAGGACACCATTATGGAGAGAGAGAGAGAGAGAGAGAGAGAGAGAGAGAGAGAGAGAGAGAGAGAGAGAGAGAGAGAGAGAGAGAGAGGGGGGGGGGGGGGCAGTCGACTATCGGGGATTGGAGATCGGGCGTCAGATATCGGCGATCGTGGTCGGAGAGGTGCAGCCGGCGATCGGGGTCGGAGATCGAGCGACAGGCAACCAGAGATCGGGCGACGGAGATCGAGGTTGGCGTGGTGCAACCGGCGATCGGGGTGGGAGATCAGCGATCGATGTCGGGCTACAGGCCACGGGAGATCGAGCATCGGAGATCGCCGGCTTTGCTACACTCTCTCTCTCTCTCTCGCTCTCGCTCTCTCGGTCGGACGCCGGTGCCTCCTCCGGAGATCTCACTCACCCCAATATAACGGGTCTTGTCGGGTCTTACCGGGTCTACCCGTTTATAAACGGGTCAGGTACGGGTTTAGGGTCTAGACACAATTGGTTAAATGGGTTGGGTCCGGGTTTAAGGGTTTTGGACACGACACGAAACCGGACACGACACGACCCGACCCATTGCCACCCCTACACACGGTATATTGAGAAATGTTTACACAACAAAAAAAGTTGCATGGTGGACAATCCAATGGAAGGTCCGCACAGTTCATGATGATCCATCCTAGATATATGTTGATCAAAAATCATTTGAGACTTCTTACCCATGCATTAATTGATTCCAACATGAACCATTAGTATGGAGTTGAAACAGTTCATTCTTTGATCAACTGATGGCTATGTTTATAGGATTTCAGTTCATTTTTTTATCACTTGATGGATATGTTTATGCGCTTATAAACATTTGCTTTGATCATGTGCTTTGGGACGTATAGATCATGATGATCGGTGTGGAATGCCGATATGGGCAGTCCGTTATGTGTTTTGATTGCTATGCTGAAAACTCGTAGAATACATCTGAGTGTATCATAATTTGAGGGACATGTATTTTTTCATATTTCTATGTGTTTTGGTTGTGCTTATTGTTCTTTTCTGTGAACTTATAAGCTCCTTGTGTGTGTATAACATAACCTCATGATTGTATGAATCTAATGATCTATCTCCAATCTCCATCCCCTGCTGATACTTGGGTTCTCTTTTCCACCATTTCTTCTTAATTAATCATGTTTTTTCTTTCCTTGATTGTGAATCATTTATTTGTTATACATAGATGCGTAGGGTAAGCGAACTGTCTTTTTTCAGATTCCTTTATTTTTTTAAATATCTATAGATTCTATTAGTGACTTCCTAAACTGATTTCGTTACTATAATAAGAATTTTTTGCAACCAAAAACTATGAAGGGTAGAAAGCAAGAGGAAAAATGTAACTCTTGTCGAGCCTTCCAATAGGCCTGGTATTGTATAGCGGGATGGAATAATCATGCACCGTTATTTTAAATGTGTGTTGCATAAGAATATTGTCTTCTTTGTAGAGAAAAAATGAAGTAGAGGGAACATATATTTCTTATTGGACCTTTCACTGTTGAAAGAAATTGGAATGTTTGTTGTATCATAAATTGTTGCTCTCTGTTTGCAGGTAAGCAAATTAAACGAAGAAAGCGACATAGGCGAAAGCACTATGAAGATCAAGAACCATGCATTATGAGGGGTGTCTATTTCAAAAATATGAAATGGCAGGCGGCAATAAAAGTTGACAAGAAGCAAATACACTTGGGCACAGTTGGCTCACAGGAAGAAGCTGCTCGGTTGTATGACAGGTACACTTAATGAAAGGATTGCCATAGGATTTAAGGGCCTGCTCTTTTGGCAAGTAATGCTTTGCTAAGGCAATTTAATTGACTCGGACAACCAAAGGCAATTTAAATTGGCAAGGCAATTTAAGTGCATTATGAGGGGTGTCTATTTCAAAAATATGAAATGGTGAGTAATGCTTTGCTAAGGCAATTTAATTGCCTCGGACAACCAATGCTCGAGACATTTGATGTCTCAAGAAATCAAATTGTTCTTGTGCTTTTGCAGTCGGAAAAAACGGCTAAATTTTCCTGTGATGTCTATTTCCGGCATTCTTTGTGACCGGAGACATATTGGACTGCAACATTTGGGGCAATCGGACGATTGGCATCTCAAAGGGACGGAATCCCAGAGCGGGAGATTGAATCTCAAGGGATGAAGACTCCAAGAAACAACATATATTGGGTTTTCGGAATGCAGCTCGGAAAATAAATATCCCACCAGTGTTGGCAATCGATGTCCGACCAATATTGGTGGAACTCCAATGTGCCACCAAAGTAGGAAAAAACGGAATCTTGGAAATTGGTTTACTTGGGACATTGGACAAAAGAATGTGCCACAAAGTGATATTTCCTAAGTAAACCAATGTCCAACCTATTTTACTCACCAAAAGAACGGACCCTAAATGCACATTGATGCCCAAAATTTTGAAAGACATTAATGAAAGACAGTAATACACTATATCATGAAAATCTCCAGCCATTCACCTAATTTTGAAAATTATTAAAACTTTCATTTTCTTATATTGATTTTTTTTCATCCTCACACTTTGATATTTTCGAGGAGAACTTTGCTAAATGATATTGAGTATATTAATAGAACTCATATTTCCCTTTTATCAGCATAATATTCTCATTTTTTTTTCTTTCTGTCAATTTTTTTAGGTTTTTTTTTCCCCCCAAAATAGCATTTAAAAAATAATTAACTATCATAATAGCCATCCGTCACAAATAATTTCAAAAGTGGCCAAACTTATAGCCATGCGGCAAGGCGGCGCTGCAAAGCGACTCGCCACGTTGGCTGTATCTTTTTTTTTTTTTCTGGGTGGTCTCAAAAGTTGGTATCTCACTTACCAACTTTAAAGTTGGTTTTCCAAATACCGACTTTAAGGTTATATAGTCTTGTATGGACCAACCTCCCTTGTTTACAGCTCAGTCTGGGGTTTTGTATAGACTTTAGCTTTTAAAAAGCATAAGTGTGATACCGACTTCTGCGGTTACCCAGAAAAAAAAGAGACAGCCGACGTGGCAGGGCGCTTTGCGGCGCTGTCTTGCTACGTGGTTGTCAGTTTGGTCACTTTTCAAATTATTTGTTACAAATGGCTATTATGATAGTTATTTATTTTTTAAATGCTATTTTGGAAAAAAGCCCTTTTTTTATTCTCATTGAATATCCCTTTATTTTGAATCTTTACTAATTACAAAATTTTGGCCGCCTCAATTTAATGTCCACTTTTTTCCATAAAATTTTCTCATGAATCTTATTCTTTAACAGCTGAAGACTTGTTGAAATACCTATTGATAAACTGCAAGAAAAAGTTTAGATATGCCATTACCAATCTATGTCATGATTTGGCAGTTCGGGTTCGGGTTCGGATCGGACGAAAAATGAACCAGTTCGATTCGGGTTTGGTTCTTTTGGTTTGGCCAAAATATTAAAAAGATTACCGAATTAGAAATTCAAGCCTGATTTGGGCGATTTGGTTTGGATGTTTCGGTTAGGGCGAATCTCAAACCATAGTCTACGTAGGTTGTGTGGTCTGAGTGAAACCATCTTCTAATTATGTGATATATGAATCTAACCACAGTTTCTAACATTATTTAATTGCTTGAATTTTTTTATTATTGCCAATCTCCCTCTTTACGCATTTCTCAAGTTTCCTGAGATAGTAGTTGACAGAAAACTATAATAGTTATTTCGGCATGATAATTGTTATAACTTCCTTTTCATCAGGATACCAATTTGAGCTTGAGGTTATTTTGGCATAGCACGGCAGAAGGATCCACTGATATGCTGCTGAGTGCACACATTTACCAATCTTTCCATTCCATTACATGAAGTTCGCCTTGAGATAATATGATATGAACATAAATACACAAGGAACTTTGTTTTGTATCATGGTGTAAACAACGAAAGATGATTCTAATGCTACTCTTTTGAAACATTCCATTTACTTCTTTGCCAATCGTCTGAAGACCAACAGATCTTATGGGTATATGCTCATTATTGATTAGTTGGTGGAGGACCAAACTCAATAAGAACCGATCTGGGTCTGGGATCAAAGGATATAAATGTTAGAATAAGGATGATATTTTGGGTTGAAATTTTCTTATCTAGGGATGAAATCGTTAGGTGAAGATTGCTGGACAGATGCAATGATAAAGTGATTTATGAAATATGTAGTGGAAGATGAATCAAGGATCTAGGATCTAGGTTTCAGGTTACTTGAAGGAAGAAATTGACTGATAGCGGTAAAACTATAGCTTCCATGATAGAGGATCCTTTTGTACTAGAAAACCATAGAAATCATCTCCAAGATAAGGGGATGGCATCTTTTAACTTTGCACCAAAGTAAGATTCCGTTTAAGATTTAATCTATAATAGGAATATCACGGCAGTGTCAATCATTACACAAGAGGGAAGAAGAAAGAAGAGGAGCGAAACAGTTTGGCCCACTGGCATACTAGGTCTGAGGGAACTTATTATAATAACTGATGAACCCTCAAACTCGATTCGCCCTAACTGGTGAGATTTTTGCCTATCCGAATTGAAACACTCCCAAACCAAAAGTGGTTCAGGTTTTGACCGATCTAAACAAAAACAAAAATATGCATTGGTTCGGATCAGGTTCTTCCAAGGCTACTGGACTGAATCCTAATGATTCAGGAATCAGGGCAATATGAAGGGTGTCTAGACTAGCGTTATGATGCAGATTTCCAACAATATGCAATCAGGTTTTTTAAATTCAGCACGCAGAATTTGTTGAATCCTTTATGCAGACATAATAAATAGAAGGGCATGTTCTAGCCATCACTGTCAAGTACGTTCCATGCAGTGTAGAATAGATGGAATGTTGTCAAAGATCAAAATTCATGTCATGATGTTTTCTAAATGGTAGTTTGGTTTCACGGAAGGTGTTACTTTCCTCAAATGTATCACCTCTTTGATGGAATGATGATTACCTTTTATATATATTAGGATTGCTGGATATTTGACCATCATGACATTCATCTTGCCCTACAGAACTTGCTGAAAACTAACGATGAGAGGAGAGAGATTTGGGAACCAATGATGGTCACTGGTCCTGCTTCTGCAACTTGGGAAAAACTTGTAAGGAGTAGAGTCCAGTGAAGGCTTCAATTTGGAGAATGCAAGGATAACTCTGTTGTTGTTTCTCAACAGAGTTGCTTTTTAGTTGTTTCCGTTTTCACCCCCTTGGTTTCTTAGGATTTGGGAAACTGAGACTGATGAGCTAGTTTGTAGAGACTAGCTGTTGTCTCTACCTTATCAATAGGACTTATTCTAATTGAAAATAAAAGTATCCAGTGCCGTTGAAAGTTTTCTGTTCGCTAATTACATAACAAATATCTTGCATCAAGATCATTGACCACATCAAATCACATGTTGGATGCACAATGGCTCTCTTTATTTGGCTTTTGTACTGGATGTAGAAACCACACCCTATTTCTTAGTTTACTATTGACTTTCAATGTACGTTCAATATCCAATGGGTGTGTTAGAGATTTTACATCTATATGTATTGTGGATATGTTTTTTATGTTTCTTTCCCTTCTAAAGTGGTATGCTCATCATGTTGGTGACTGCACTCACCTCTTTGTATATATGTATCTTTCACTAGTGCTCTAATAGAGATGAGAAGTTCATTTGCTCCTATCCAGATTCATGGTATCATATCTCGAGCTTGCGAGAGTCTCTGCTTTTCCTTTCCTGGCTCTGTTCTGACTCCTTCCTTGGAGCTAGAATTCAACTACCTCCTTCCCATTGCCGGTATCTGGGAGGCATGCCCTCTTCTCCTTTCATCAGAGAGCTCTTCAGAGCTCCTGCAGAAAATCCAAGTCATTAGGCTGGCAAGATCAAGTTGCAGTTCGGTGGCTTCAAGCCTCTATCCTCTATCAGTCTAGAAGATCAGACCATCCTCTATCCTCCATCATTAGATCATAATCCTCAGCCTTTTGTTCGGTGGTCTCAACCTTCTGTTAATGCAGTTTCTCCTCCATAGAGATTGGTGAGATAAAGTTGCAGTTGCCAGCGAGATCAATGGCGTCCACCATTGTCAGCGAGATCAACGACTTCCACCATTGCCTGCGAGATCAGAGGATTGAAGCAGTGACGGCGGCCATCCTCAAGCTAGAAAATCCTAGCAGAAAGTGTTATAAAGGCATCTGGGGTTGATCTCGATCTTCCTTTTTTTAATCCAATGGTCCGGGTGAGTTCAATTTGCTGCGTAAGTTGGATATCCAAATGGACGTTAGTGAAGTGGATCCGACCGGTTTTTGTTGAAGTCAGAAAATATGAATCATCCTGTTTGAACAAGAACCAGAGTTACAATTTATTGCGTTCTCTATCCCCCGAGCACAGTACCTTCCCCCAGTTCCTGTCCAGCTTTACCTACCTCCTTCAACAACTTCTTCCTCTTGCAGTCCATCTCTGCATCATTGTTTGTGCTACAAAGAAAAGTCATGCTATCAGCTTTGCTGTGACTCAGTCACAGACTGATCTGATTCTGCACTGCCTGTTCGATGATCTGCTCGGCCTGTAATCAGCTTCTGCACCCCCCTCTCTAGTGATTTGCTTGGCCGTGACTAATTCGCAGCCTGATTTGATCTCCCTGCATTGTTCATCTCGGCAAGAAGCTCAGATCTATTCTTCTGTTACAACAACAAATTTTCTCTGAGCGTCCTAGCACTGTTCATCTGGCTATAGCAGCAGTTCATTCTTCCTCTTATCTGTCCGCAAAGGGTTCTGTTTCGAAGCTTCTGAAGCTCGTCCATTGATGAAGGCCTCTGCTCCACCATTCCTGCGATTATTGCCTGCAATCAACGATGCAAACTCAAACCTAAATGGATAGAAAATCCGCATTGTTTTTTCTCAGCCTGGTGATTCAACCTTGCTTGCTAGATTCAAGAGGCCATGTTTGCAATTCTTCACCGCAGAATACTTACTGTACTGCCGTGTGAATTAGCGCTTGCTACTGAACCTTGGAGAATAGTGAAATCTTGCCTCTTATCTCTGGTTCCAGGTATTTTTTTGGCCTATAGTTGTTCATATAGCTGTTTGCACTGATCAGCCTCAACTACAGTGAACCTACCTAATTGTAGAGCACATTTCATCCGTTTTTCTCAGACCACATTTTAGTGAAGGCACAACCGAACAAGTCGTTGTTCCTCTGTGCAGGACAGGGGAGCTGCGAGCCTGTGACTTGTCTTCTCTTCTTCCTGGCGAACAGTACACTAGTGTAGATGTATCTTTCCCTAAAATGTGCCACTATGGCAGTTGTACACGTCCTCCTTGTATAGTTGAGCTTTGCAACGAGGATGTATAGTCCGCGCCAAACATCTACATATTAATCCAAATAACCAAACATGTCGTTAATCCAAATAACCAAACATCTGGTGGATGCTTCAGCGTGCAACCCAAGGAAATCTATAATCTTCTTACTAGCAAGGAACCCAACTAGTTTGTGTGTTGTTTAATCTGATTGTAATGCGATGCTTTTGTCAGAGCTAGCCATAGCTTCTAGTGATAGTCGGGAATAGAAATAGCGAGTACACCTATTCTTTAAAGACAAAAAAATACAGTTTTTTTTTTCTTTCAAATCTACAGAAAGCAACACAGTTACCTTAGGTAAGTCAAAGTTGGCTTGATTTGTAGAGACTTGAATTTTGGGTCAGCGAGCTAAGATGTCTGAATATGGACCTTTGATTTCTATTGCATGTAGATTTTGGTGGGCTTATTCTGATTTTTTTGGAGAAAACGAAAAAAAAACAGGTGAAGATGGAATCATTGGAATGTACAGTTTTTGAGCATTTCATGATTACCATGTAAAATATAAGCGCACATAATTGATTATAGTTTGAAGAACGAGTATTGCATCACTTGAAATGTTTTGGGAGCTTGCATCATTAAAAGTAATCCTTGGGCAAGTTTGGAATTTGTAGACCTCTGGGGGAATGATGGAACGCGGGAGGGCGGCTTTGCGGAAGGGCGGCGACGGCGCACGGGCCGCGAGTCACGACAAACCGGATATATACCCGCTAGGCCCTTGACAGCTTTTTGTGGAACATAAATGATGCTTGTTGGCAGATACCTTTCTTGGCGGCCCATGGACATCCCCCTGAGTGCTCCAAAGGCCGACCTTATTAGCTTATTTAATGCAGGATATTGTCGTTAGGGCCAATGGACCAATATATATAGAGCACTTATGTGTCTTCATGTGAGGCTCATATACAAAGGAAATGTGTATACACAAGGCTGTACATATGACTGACAAACTGAAAGCATGTTTCCTCCTTAGACCTCGTCTTTGATTCTTTTGTCGAACAATTAATGTACAAGCAAGAATCTGACGTATCACCATCAGCGTCGCTAGGTTTTAAATTGACCATCTTTGTCAGGCGAGAGGATGGCTCTCATGCCTTCTCACTAATAATCTGCATGTTTTCCGGAATCATCGTATGTTTGGAAATAAACTATGGTGGCTTTTCTTGTATCAGTATTGGATTGGAAATCCTTTGTTTCCCTAGATTATTATTGCTATAATTTGGTCCGGATTTTCCGGAATTGAGCAATAGCTTATCTAATGCAAGATGTTGTGTATTTCTGTAGTTAGCACAAAAGAAGTTGTTGAATACTTAGTTTGCCATTACAGAATCTGAAGAAAAAAAAAAGAATAGAAATCCTTATTTTGTTACTGAACCTTTCTCGACAGAGCGGCCTTTATGTGCGGGAGGGAACCCAACTTTGAACTCGCGGAGGAGGAGAAGCAAGAACTGAGCCAGTACAAGTGGGAGGAATTCTTGGCGATGACGCGCAGTACTATCAACAGCAAGAGTAAAACCCCAAACCCTGCTGCTTATTTTCCTGAACGTATGATATGCTTGGCTATGTGTAGCAAGTACTAACTGAGCTGGTGATGATTTAATCTGCTTCCATTTTGTCAGAACATAGAAGTCTCGGCGGTGGTGGGAGACGGAACAAACCTGGGACTGGGACTGGGACAGAGCTGCGGAGTAGCGACGATGGAGGCATGGATGCCTCATCGATGCTGTCCGATGATGGGGATGCAGATGCGCCTGTCTTGTAGCCTTTGCGACCACCCATTGTGATGATCGACCCGGCCCGTATATTTCTGCACAGTACCTACTCAAATAGGTTAGATGACTTAATTGTTTCTCTGTGCATAATGGCCCCTATTAGGGCAAGTTTAGGTTTGATGACATCAGTTAACTGTTGGTAACCAAATTCTTTAGCCATTCTTCGGCTCCATAGTATTTAAGCACAATTGGAGGGGAGAATGGGAGTGAAATATAGACGAAGTTCAACTACCAACGGGCCGAGTGGTACTTCCTCTCTCTTGTGTTGGAGAGGTTCCCTGTTCGACGCCCATGGTATGGAGACCGTGGATCGAACGGTTCGAACCTTCCCTCAAGGCCGTTGTTGGCTTGTATGCACGTGCGAATCCTGGCCGTTTGTGTTATCTTCACAGGATTATGGAATTTAATAAAAATAGCAGTTTTGTTGTCTTCCCTGTTTCGATCTCTGGACCACTTTGAGCCCATGCTCTAGCGCCTTGCCCTTTGACCGCTTGGCCGGTCCTAGAAAAAAAGTATTTGCGAAATTAAGAGGTATAAGCCCTCTTGAAAGAAGGGGTAGATATTAGAGGATGTTGAATCTATGATGGACATGTATAAACTGTGAGTTCCTAGGTACATATGCCATGAGATTAGAACAATAATACTTGAGATGGAAGCTATGGAGAGTGGAAAACTAAAGGAACGTAGGATTTGTTCTCGCATGAGAATGTATAGTTTCTTTCCAAGTTCAAGATGGAGGAGAATTGCTTAAATGTGCTTGAAGGGGGTCTTGGTGCTTTGAGAGGCGTCTCGTGGTGCTAAAGCGTTGGCATAGTGAGTTGAAATGTAAGCATGATGTGTTCGACAAAATCCTTGTATGGGTTCAGATGTTGAACTTCCCAATTGAGTGTTGGTCTAGATGTTCAATTAGCTGAGTTGCGAGCATTATGGGGAGACCACTCTACGTTGATCGTCCTACATTGGCTTGATGTCGTATCTTTTTTGCACATTGTTGTGTAGAGGTTGGGTAGAGATTAGGGTGGAGGATACTCTCCCAGACATCGCACAGGTTCGTATTAAGAAGCGAGAGTGGATGGAGTGGTCAAAACAGTGATGATCAGTCAATCCCTCAAGTATGAATGAAGCCACCAAAATGTGAATCATGCAAAGTCTTCGGGTACTAAACAAAGGATTGCATAGCTAATACTTTGGCCCAACCCTTGAAGTCTCTACTCGCTTGTCTACGGACTTTGAAAAAGTCGAGAGCTTCTAAATCTTAACACATAGGGGCCTATTTTTTTTCTTCTTTTCTTGGCTAGGGTTTTTTGGTGATCTAGTTTAGCCTTGTTTGTTGGAGTTCCTTATGGTTGGGATGGTGGCTTTTAGCCATTACTTCCAACTTTTTTTTCATTCTTAAATTTAATAAATATGTTAGGTTCAAGGCCAAACCCTTCCATCATGATTGAGGGGAATTCTTGAAAAAAAAAAAAAAAAAACAAGACCCTTCGTTTTGATGGTTTTCGTGCCCTTTTCCTACCAATTATTTTTCGTATATACCACCAAACCAGATCTTGTAGCTATGGTGTATGATTCTAACCAGCTTAAACTATGTATTTGAGTATCAAGGCTGCCTCCTTGGATCGAGACGATGTTTACGTCTCAGGTTTTGGCAGGTGCCGAGGTGGTGAAGCCTACCTTAGACTTTGTCTTCGAATGCCAAGGCTGTCTCCTTGGGCCGAGACGGTGTCAACGTATCGGGCTTTGTCAGGTGCCGAGGCGTCGAAACCTGCCTCAGACTTTGTCTGCGGATGCCAAGGCTGTCTCCTTGGGTGGAGATGATGTCAATGTCTCGAGCTTTGTCGGGTGCCGAGGCGGCAAATCCTGCCTCAGACTTTGTCTGTGAATGCCGAGAGCAGGGCATCGAGCTCATTGATCGATGGGGGTTAGAACTCGGAGTACTCAGCGTAATGCCTTTGTATCGGTTGGCCTTATGTGAAGCGCCGTTTTAGTCGAACCTACGTCGAGGCACGTAGCTTTGTACTGTTGCAGGTTAGTCGGTCGTGTCATGACTCGAACCGAACTAACTGTGGTGAGGCACAGGAGCATGTGTCCTTATGAGAAAACGGGAGCATGTGCGACTCCAATGATTCAGAGTACTTAGCGTAGTGACTTTATATTAGGTAGACTTAGGCGAAGCGCCGTTTTAGTCGAACCTATATCTAGGGCACGTAGCTTTGTACTGTTGCAGGTTAGTCGGTCGTGTCACAACCCGAATCGAACTAACTGTGGCGAGGCACGGGAGCATGTGTCCTTACGTGATAACGGGAGTATTTGCAACGCCAAAAATTCGGAGTACTCAACGTAGTACCTTTGTATTAGTTGGACTTGGGCGAAGCACCGTTTCAGTCGAACCTACATATGGGGCACGTAGCATTGTATTATGTAGGTTAGTTGGTCTTGTCGCAACCCGAACCAAACTAACTATGGTGAGGCATGAGAGTATGTGTCCTTACGTGACAACGGGAGCATGTGCAACGCTAAAGATTTGGAGTACTTAGTGTAGTGCCTTTGTATCAGTTGGACTTAGGCAAAGCACCGTTTCAGTCGAACTTACGTCTGGGGCATGTAGCTTCGTACTGTTACAGGTTAGTCACCCGTGTCAGAACCCGAACCGAACTAACTGTAGCTTTGAATGTTGGTTGATCGTGGGGAGACCCTGTGTGATAAAGCTAGTCTTGTTTTCGGGCGCCAAGGCTGTCTCCTTGGATTTATTGCTTGA
The DNA here is from genome assembly GCA_947650365.1 of Chamaelirium japonicum. Taxonomy (NCBI): domain Eukaryota; kingdom Viridiplantae; phylum Streptophyta; class Magnoliopsida; order Liliales; family Melanthiaceae; genus Chamaelirium; species Chamaelirium japonicum. The sequence goes on along the minus strand of OX393559.1, from coordinate 62,211,625 downwards.
GTGCAGAGGCGATAGTGCCCACCTCGAACTTTGTCTTCGAGGGTTGGCTGTCCCAAATTCCTTGATTGTCGGTTGAATCCTCGGGTGGTCAGTAACGCTAGAAGATGTCCGAGGGTTGACTGTCTTCAAACCCTCGGTTGTCGGTTGATGTCGATGACGAATTGTCTGGAAGGAGCAGGGGATGGGTCGCGCGACTGGTGGACATTTGCTCCGTCGTTGATGCTGGTGGCTGACATAAGAGGATTCATCCCTGATGTTTGAACGTCTCAATTTAGATAACTTCCCTCCGGCTGATCCACGGGTTATGTCTTTGCCATTCTGGTATAGCGATGGAAACAGACGGGTTGCTTAAGCTATCGATAGTTGCTGCTTGATCGAAGAAGCTAGGAAGCATGGAGGTCGCTAGTTGATAGGGAAATCCCACAAACGGCGCCAAACTATGGGGGAGGATTACGGCCGTCGTATGGTCCCTCTCCAATAGTCGATTGAAGGATAGAGCTTTGAGTTGTGGCGCGCTGTGGCGCGCTGTAGAGCGCTAAGCTATCACATGCTGAGTTGTTACACTAACATTGTTGACTATAGAAAGAAGAAAGAAGTAGACAATAGAGGGGGTCAGAGAGTTGACACAGGATATGATGATGGAGTTCGACCGAAGTCTACGTCTCTGTGCGATAAGATGCAACCTTTGAATCCACTATCTTTAAAGAAGTAGAGCTACTCTCGACAAACCGAGGAGTGCTTATACAAATGGACAGAGGGTGGAGTAGGCTTGATTGGAGTCTGATCACCAGAAGGCTTAGAGAGCTCTGGAAAACAGTACGTGGAATGTGGAATAATGAATTCCGATCTCAATCCCCAATTCTAGAATATTTGTCAAGTCTGTTAGTTATAGAGGTTGGAGAATATTGGGAGTTTTGATAAATATCCGGGGGGATTTACCAAACCCCATATAGTATGTATGGGTCTCAGGCAGGATTACGAGTCCCCAGTCGTCTCTGTGGGCCCCAGATAGGGATGTCGGTCCCACTATCATTTTCGTGGGTCCCAAGCTGGGCTGCAAATCCCACTATCATTTTCGTGGGTCATAGGCTGGGCTGCAGGTCCCACTGTCGTCTTCGTGGATCCCAAGCAGGGCTACGGACCCCACTGTCGAGCATTAGCTAGATTTTGCACCCATATCCTCCTTTTTCCATTTTTGCTTCCCCTCAGCATACTCATCGATCATCATACCCCACCTCCCATGCCTATACCCCACCATGCCATTCGACCCCTTTGTGGTTCGACAGTCTTCCATTGAACAGAATTTGGCAACATACTACCGAACATATTGAAGAAGATTCGACGGTATGTTGCCGAATGTTCTTTTTAGGTTCGACCTTGTGTTGCCGAATGGCCTTCAATATATTTGATGGCTTTGATGATGGCCTGAGTTATGGGCATGGGAGGTGGGGTATGGTGATGTGTATGGTGAGCGGAAGGAGGGCGAAATGGACGATGAAGGGGACGAATGAGAGGGGAAGGGCCCTCGACGGCGGCAGGGGTGGAGCCAAGATTTTCTCGTAGGGGGGGCAATGTGTGATGGCTAAATTAGAGTTTTTAAACCTAAGTGATGGTTGATTGATACTGTTAAAATTAGGTTTTTTGGTCTACTGAGGATAAAAGTATGTGCTTCAAAACTTATTTAACAGAAAGAATTATATATTACATCGAAACTTCACATCTATAGCATCCATTTCCGAACTTGACTAACACAGATGGTGAGTGATTGACGTCGAAGCACAATGCTTCGATGATTCTGGTGCCTCCTTAAATGGTCAACCCTCCTCCATATCCTCCAGCATCATCTCCGATCTCGACATCAACTTCTTTGACTCCGGCGCTGCCATAAATATGAGTCAGAGGAGTCGTAATCTGGGTCGGAGATTATGTTGGCACCCATCAAAACCAAATTTGGGTGGCCGTTGATGAAATCACCGGAGCCCAAGGATTCATCGTTGATGTTGCCGGAGGGGGAGCGACGATACAATCACTTGCCATTTGTGCACATCAATGCAAGTGGTCTGTCGGACTTGAGTCGGGCTACTGCTCTTTTCCATCTATTGGGGACCACATGGCAAACAAGGCATTGCAGCCGTCCATGGCAAGTACCTCGAATAAGTGATTGCATTCAGCACACCACACCGAATGACAGTGGTGTCATTTATGCCCCATGGTTGGGCCTGTCAAAGGGCAGAGCCAGGGCAGGGTTGGGGTCAAATCGGATCCGTCCCTTTGTTTTAGGAGGTAGGCCCTAGTCCAGCCCTAACCCTTTAGGGCCAAAAAATGATGGGCTCTAGCTCGACCCCTTAAGGGCCAGGGCTGGGTCAGAGTCGATCAAGGGCCAAGTTGATATCACTAAGATAAGGATTATCACCATATCTATTTATACAGTTAGGTCATTAATGAAGGGTTAAATCTTTTTTTTCTCTCCCTAAACTACTCTTATGCCAGTGCCTTTAGGCTTTTGGCATTCATTTAAAACCCCACTCATTTATTCGTACTTGAGACTAATAATACAACTTAAAAAGTATTATAAGTCTTTTGAGTGTTATATAATACTTCTAATACTAATATATCCAAACTTGATAGCTTCAATTTTTATAGGGTTACAGTGAGTGACCGATTAATTAGTGATTAGTCCCACTTAGCCATTGATTTAACACCTTAATAAGTTATATATATATATATATATATATATATATATATATATATATATATATATATATATATATATATATATATATATATATATATATATATATATATATATATATATATATATATATATATATATATATATATATATATATATATATGGGTCGGGATCCCGTGCCTTCAGAAAATTGCCACCAAATGAGACGTCAATCGTGGATCGTTGATTGCATCCAACGCCAACGGTTGAGATCGAAGCAGTCTTACAAAACGATTGCATCCAACGCCAACGGTTGAGATCCGACAGCCCCGTCTGCCTCTCTCTCTCTCCTCTGCGCGAGCCCCGACCCCCCCGTCCCCGGCTCCGACCCCCTCCCGACCCCGACCTTCCCCCCCGGGCTCCGGCCTTCCCTTCCGGCGACGACACTGGCAGCTCCGACCGGCGACACCGGCAGCCCCGATCGACCCTCCGGCAGCCCCGACCGCCCTTCCCCTCCGGCTCCGGCGGAGGGGAAGGGCGGTCGGGGCTGCCGGGGGGTCGATCGGGGCTGCCGGTGTCGCCGGTCGGGGCTGCCGGTGTCGTCGCCGGAAGGGAAGGCCGGAGCCCGAGAGGGGGAAGGTCTGGTGCGATCGGGACCGGAGCCGGGGACGGGGGGGTCGGGGCTCGCGCAAAGGAGAGAGAGAGGCAGACGGGGCTGCCGGAGCCGGGGACGGGGGGGTTGGTATCGCCGGAAGGGGCTGCCGGAGCCGGGGACGGGGGGGTCGGGGCTGCCGGAGCCGGGGACGAGGGGTCGGGGCTCGTGCAGAGGAGAGAAAGAGGCAGACGGGGCGCGGATGTCACGGATACTGACAAATGAGATTTTATTCGATCTCAACCGTTGGCGTTGGATGCAATCAACGATCCACGATTGACGTCTCATTTGGTGGCAATTTTCTGAAGGCACGGGATCCCGACCCTATATATATATATATATATATATATATATATATATATATATATATATATATATATATATATATATATATATATATATATATATAGGGAATGATAAGTTTGTATACCCATGCATTGAAGGCTTCAATGCATGCTTCCTCTATTAATACACATAGAGGTTTCCAAATTTGCTAATTTTTTATAGATGTGATATATATGTTGAGATGATCATCTACATAAAAAATCAGTAATTTTTGAAACCTCTAAGCATTTCAAATAAGCTCATCAAATTAACGGTTAAAATGGACGACGGATAAAACTTCTAACATTTTGATGGACCTAGATGTTTCAGAATTTGTTAATTTTTGGTGGATATGCTATCTATAGCAATACGATCACCCTCACAAAAAATCAGCAAGTTTTGAAACCTCTAGGTGCATCAAAATGATAGAAGTTGTATCGTCTATCCATTTCAACCGTTAATTTGATAAGATTATTTGAAATGCTTATAGGTTTCAAAACTTGCTAATTTTTTGTGAGGATGATCATCTCAACATAGATACCACATCCACAAAAAATTAGCAAATTTGAAAACCTCTATGTGTGTTAATTGAGGAGCATACATTGAAGCCTTTAATGCATGGGCATACAAACGTACCCTTCCATATATATATATATATATATATATATATATATATATATATATATATATATATATATATATATATATATATATATATATATATATATATATATATATATATATATATATATATATATATATATATATATATATATATATATATATATATATATATATATATATATATATATATATATATATATATATATATATATATATATATATATATATATATATATATATATATATATATATATATATATATATATATATATATAGGGGGCGGGGAGCCTGCACCTGAGGTGCAGCAAGAACGCTGCACCTCTCGCTTGTTTACCTACCTAGAAGTTTTGGAATTTGATAAAATTTGGTGAGGGTGTTGTCTAGGGTAAGATGATCATCCTCACAAATTTTCATCAAATTCCAAAACTTCTAGGGGGGTCAAATGGTCGAAGCAAAATCTGCAGATTTTAACGGTGACTGCGGACGGCTGATTTTGCTTCGACCATTTGACCCCCCTAGAAGTTTTGGAATTTGATGAAAATTGGTGAGGATGATCACCTTAACCTAGACAACACCCTCACCAAATTTCATCAAATTCCAAAACTTCTAGGTAGGTAAAAGAATGCCTGAGGTGCAGCGTTCTTGCTGCACCTCAGGTCCAGCATCCCCGCCCCCATATATATATATATATATATATATATATATATATATATATATATATATATATATATATATATATATATATATATATATATATATATATATATATATATATATATATATATATATATATATATATATGGGGAGGGATACTCTTACTCATATAGTTACCTATGATCCGGGCCGTCCATTCGATCCCGACGTATGGTTCGGATTAGATGAGGAGTTAAAGCAATGGTGTCCGCATTACATGCGGGCTTTTAATACGGGCATTTAATGCGGACATCATTGCTTTAACTCCCCATCAAATCCGAACCGTACGTCGGGATCTAATGGACGGCCCGGATCATAGGTAACTATATAAGTAAGAGGCCATGAGTAAGAGTATATATATATATATATATATATATTCAATGGACACTGTTTTTGCACTCAATTTTTTACACCGATTTTCAAAACATTAGATAGAGGTTTCAGAATTTCTTGATTTTTTGTGAGCATATTCATCTTGTCTTAGATAACACATCCGCAAAAAATCAGCACATTATAAAGCCTCTAGACTTATTAAATGTGCTCTTCAAATTAATGATTAAAATGGATGGTCGATAAAGCCTTTTAGTTTTGATGTACTTGGAGGCTTTAGAATGTTCTGATTTTTTGTGGAAGTGCTATCTAGGATAAGGTGATTATGCTCACAAAAAATCAAGAAATTCTGAAACCTCTATCTAATGTTTTGAAAATCGGTGTAAAAAATTGAGTGCAAAAACAGTGTCCATTGAACCTGACCCTATATATATATATATATATATATATATATATATATATATATATATATATATATATATATATATATATATATATATATATATATATATATATATATATATATATATATATATATATATATATATATATATATATATATATATATATATATATATATATATATTGTAATTTATGTATATGGAGAGTAGGGCCGGGCTATAGGTTTTCCTGGTCCGGCTCTCATCTTGGAGGGCTTATGAACACTGGGCCCAGCCCGACCCTTAGGCCCTTGACGTGCAGGGTTTTGGAGGGCTGGGCCGGGCAGGGTACCCTCATGGTGGACCATTTGTAAGAAAATGAAGAAGCATAAGAGTAGTCCTAGAAGTAAATGAAGGCTCACTGAGATAGATTTTAAGCAAGGAGGAGGTGACATGCAATTTTTTTTCCCTATGTATTGTGTCAATTATATCCTCGGTTTTGCATTTATGTAAGCGGTTGTGATAATAAGGGGGCAGTTGTACCTTCGCCTCGTAGTGCAACTAATAGATGCTAGCCAATACAGTGTCCCACTCAAGGAATTTTCTGTTGGGTATTCTACTCTATGAAGACACAAGCAAATGATGACTAGCAGAATATAGAGATATTACAAATCTAGTGCAAAAAGTAGTTGAATAAACTATAGGGGTTTAGCATGCAAAGTTGAGCACAACAATCAAACAAGGTTTAGGTTATCCTAAGGTTGTCTACAGATATGGCAAATAGGTGGGAGGAGGAAGAAGAACAAGGTACTTAGCAGTAGTCGAGGCTTGTGCTAGCACAATGCCCTGAAAGCTATTTCGCCGCCTCGGTAGGTGCTTCAAGGCCTCCGACGAACGCTCCCCAGGGTACAACGACTGGATTCCTCTTCAGCACCGAAGGGAACCCCTTTGGGACTCTCAGCGTACTCCAGACACTCCAGACAGGAACAGAATCACGAACGAGAAAGAAAAGAGAGAGTGGAGAGAGCTCTTCGCTTGGTGTGTGTTCTGGCTTCACAGGACCCTCTCTTATATAGAGGTCCTTAGCCATAACGTCCCCACACTCACAGTCCATTGCATGCAACGCACCGATGAGCATTCACTGCTCTGTCAGGTGAAACGGTTGCATGTGACAGTGCAGAGGTCCAGGTTCAATGAACCTAGCTCAGCCTCGTGAAGAGTGTAACGGAAAGAATAAATCTCCATTAAAAAATTAAAACCCAGTGTAAAAGAAGACCCGAAGCCCATTCGCATCCACGCGGCTCGCGAGCCGCGGCCTCGGTCCGGCTCAACGCGCGCGCGCGCGTGTGTGGTGGGCTATGGCCTGGCTCTTGGGAAGCTACAAAGCCCAATGAAGGGAGTTCCATTATAAACGCTTTAAAAGATCTCCCCACGGGCAATATGGGACTAAACCAAAAAATCGGTTTTTTCATTATTCTATCAAAACAAATTTTTGTAACATTTTCAAGGTTCATGGGGGGCAACTGCCCCCTCTCGCCCTCATGTGGCTCCGCCCATAGATGGAGGTGCCGACGGTGAAGGTGATGGTGTATGGATATGGTTGTGGGGTATGAGATGTGGGAAATGACAAGGGAAAGAAGAAGGAAACGAAGGAAGGAGAGGGGGAAAGGGTGTCAACGGAGGTGGGATAGAAAGAGGACAAAAAACGACAGCAGCTTCGACGATGTGGAACAGGAGGAAAGAGGAAGCTAGAGGGGTAGTTTGAATTTTTTTCTTTAAGAGTTTAGGGGTTATGATGTGGAAAACCAATTTTTAAGAGGAAGGGGGTTATGTTCATCATTTTGGGGGGGGGGGGGGGGGGGTGAATGGAGTTTCCCATACGTTTAGGGTCAACTACTGTCAATATTATCTTCATGTATATATCCATCAGCCATAAACAATGTCACGAATCACTTTCCCTCCATCTGAAATTTTCTTCCACCGTCCGATCGAATTTCTGTGGAAAGGTGAACTGTTTTGGAGACAACGTCTTCAGTCTTTTCACGCAATAGTACAAGGCGTCCCGTAGGTAAGGTGATGCATCACATTCGTCCGATGGCAAACAACCCGACAGTTGAATGACACTCAGCTCGGGCCAATGGATCTGATACGTCACCTTACGTACGGGACATTTTATAGAATCACTACTCATGCCCAAATCCCCCAATTCGGACCACTCCCCCCATCGAAATCGGGCCCTGCAACAAGGACTTCCAATTCAGCTACAGCTCTCTCAGTCGAATGCCTCCGCCCTTCACGGCCGCCCGCGGCCTGCTACCCCGGCGGAGCTGGTGACCCCGGCGGCCACGATGCCGCTTAAACGGAAGAAGTGGACGGAGGAGGAGGAGCGGGCCCTGATCGACAAGTACGCGGAGATGCAGTCTGCCGGCACCCTTCGCCGGCTGCGGACCCGGGAGAAGAAGTTCCGCCCCATCGCCGCCCAGGTCAACGCCGGTCATCACGCCGTCAACCCCGTCGCTTACCCCTTCCTTTGGTCCTGGAAGGACGCCTCCACCAAGGTCCAGAACATGCGCCACCAGTACCTCCTCGTCAAGCAGAAGCTCCTCTCCGCCCTCCGCCACCCACAACAACCCGACGACGGCCTCGAAGACCCTGCCGCCGCCGCCGCCCTCGACTGGTCTGATGGTCTCTCCCTCTGGCCCAATTTCCTCCACTACAAGCACGTCTTCGGCGACGCCCCCCTCAAGCCCCCCGACGTCTCTACCACCGCCACTGCAGGCTGCTCCGGATTCCCTGTTGCCATCGGAGCGGATGAGGACGGAGATCTAGGGCTAGGGTTCGACGTCTGCGGTGGTGAGGATGTCGACGAGGAGGATTTTGACTATGAGGAGGTAGCTCCACCTCCACCTCCACCTCCACCACCGCCTCCGCTTCTTCAACTGCCTTCGCCGCCTCTGAAGAAGAGGACGAAGAAGCCAGAGAGGTCCCGCCTGGGGGTGGAGCTGACTCGGCTGAGGGAGTGGGAGGCTCGGATGGAGGAGCGGGAGGCGGCGCGGGAGCAGGAGCGTCGTCAGCGGGAGCTGGCTTTGGCCGATCTGGAGGAGGCGAGGGAGCGGGAACAGGACCGGGCGAGGAGGGAGGCGGAGGAGGGGTGGCGGCGGCGGCGGGAGGAGGATAGGGAGTGGGAGGAGCGGATGGAGGGGCGGAGAGCAGAGTGGAGGGAGCGGATGGAGGGGATGCTGAGCCAGCACCGGGCTGAAATGGAAAATATCCATGCCCGGATTCTCCAGGATCAGCAGAGCATCATGGGTCAGCTCCTCGGCATCGTATCCCACTGGGCCGGCCCAGGCTTGGGGCCTGGGCTCTCCGATGCTACCACGATCGGAGCTGGAATCGGAAACCATCACCAACCTTACATCTCTCAGATGATACAGAACCTGCACCATATGAATGTGATCATTCCGGGGGAGAATCGGGGTACCGGGGATGGCCAGGAGGACCAGTTTATTGTGGATGAGTGAAATCAACCGTGACTCTCAGACTTGTGTATACTACACTACCCCGGCTTAGTTCAATAAGGCTGTTCACTTCTCGCGGAGGTTCGTTTTGATCACAGCCTTTCCTCCATGTATTTTCTAGACTTATACTAGTTGCATCACCAATATGTTTACAATTCGTTATTCAAAATTTTAATTCAAAGAAGTTGTATTGACTATGTCTATGAGTTTGTATCACCGATATATTTACGCTTGCCGTAGAGGTTTTGATTACTAGTGCAACAAAATAGAAATGTGTCGTTAAGCTTCAATGGATCTATATCATGTTTAGGATCATTTGAGGAATGATTTGAAAAAAATACCATTTCTGGATTTAGTGAGCTACCCGTTCTCTTGCGGCAGTCCTATTGATAGTCTGAAACCTTCAACATGGTCACTCTTGATAATCCATTAACATTTAATGATGATACTATGAAGTTTCAAACGGTGACTTAGCTTTTGGGATAAGATACTTTTTAATTCTTTTGTAGTCATTATACTCGGTCCTTTGTGCTTTATCTTCCTGTAAGAATCAATGCCATAGATCAAGTTATAACCCTCATGATCAATGCAACTTTTTGGTGGAGGATGGGAGTGGATGGTAAATTCCCTCTAATCAAATCCGGGTGGGAATTTATCCGTACTCCCTTGATCTCTCTTCTTGCTATTTGGCACTGAAGAGGGAGGACCAACTTTCGATTTGACTTTGGCTTGTTGCCTCCCTTACGGTGGTTTGGTCTTTCGAGCGTTATCTTTGATTTGCATATATTTCTTAGCTTAGTGGTACAAGTGCAACTCTACAGTCGCGATGGATGTCCTCTTGGCTAGGGAGGCCTGGAGAGGTAGACCCATCGCAGGGCATCTTTGTATGCCATAATGATTGTTCTATCTTGGTTGGATATGTCGGCAACACTTGGCGCCTTATTTTTGAAGCAATCGATGAACTCACAAAGAGACTTGTGTGGGCCCATAATGCAAACCAGGTTGCGATACACAAAAGCTAAGCTATAGTTGGATTATTCTATGATATTGGAGATTTAAATAAAAAATTCAGCACTTCCAAGCCATCGAAAAACAGATTTTAATTAAAGAGCTAGCAACCTAATCAATAAAGCATGCTAATAAGATAAGATCATAAGACAAATAAAGAAAGGAAAACAATAAGATTAAATTATACTCAATAGTCTCAATACAACCTTACAAATATTAAATTCAATAAATATAACTTAATGCGTAGAAAAAGAAAAGCATAGATGATGTTATGAAAGGTTATCAAGCCAAGCCAAGCCTAATGAAGATGATGGACGAGTAAGATTCAAAACAAAAGATATGATTATAAAAGTTTATGGATCGTGACCAAGGCTTTCACGGGGGGGGGATTGGGATTTCATGTGGAAATATATCCCATGCTGGGTTATTTCACGAGGAAATAAAGGGGCTGGTGTTTGGTTAAGGGCACCCCAATCGGATAAAGTATTTAGCCCATTGTTGTCTTTTAAAATTTGATATGGGTACCCTGCTTTTGCGATCTCATGGTTTGCTTGTTTCACCGTTGGATGTATCATTCGATGCCTCCTATCATCATGCATGACAACAATTTTATTAATAACGTAAAACAAGAAAATAAGCAGGCTAACCCGATAGCCAAGTCGGGTGCGACAAATGCGCACCATAGTCTAGCAAGATGCCAAAAGTTATAACTAACAATATGAACTTCCAATTTTTGCCTAGAGACTGCTGATGAAACCATAAAAAAATACATTCAAATTATGTTTGTAGCGTGATCCGACTACATCAGTCCTCCTGACTTGAAGAACTTGACTCTTGACGAGTAATGTCCTACATGTGGTGGTAGAGGTCCTCTCGAAGGCCCGTAAGTCCGTAACTCTTGCTAACTGATCCAAGAGGCATCTGAAGATGGTCGTTTACGCTAGCAAACTTAGTACTAACGATACTCTCAACCCGAACATCAGCAGCATCCTCGATCTTATCGATACACTCCAGATCTGACACTGCGGTGTCTGATGGGGGTGCCACTAGTGTCTTTGTCTCTGGCTCTGGTACTGTCATGTTTGGTGAAAAGATTTGCAACATTGAAGATCAACGATATGGCGATGTCGGCGGAAAGCTTCAGAAGATATGCATTTTCACCAAGTTTTTTCAAGATGGGAAGACCTAAACCTTCTCTAACTAAACTTGTTATGGGAGTCGATCGAGAATCTTTCCTTCTTGAAATAAGCATCATCAAGTAACCCTCTAAAATTGGCACTTTTGCCAGATCTTGCCACCGGAATCATCGGGATCTATGGATGTTGTCGAATTTCACTAAAATTGCTGGATCTCTTCGGATTTTGTCGAATCTCACTGGAATCGTCGGATCTCGATGGATTTGTCTCCATCGGATTTCACTGGATTCCACCGAAATCGTCATATTTCGTTGCTGGATTTCACCGGACCTCGTCGGAATTCGCCGGATCTTGCCGGACCTCACTGGATTTTGTCGTTGGATTTCGCCGGATCTGGTTATGGGATCTCATCAAATTTACCGTCTGATGCGCCGGATCTCATTGGACTTCGTCGAATTTCGCTAGATCTCGCCAAACCTCATTGGATCACCGGAGTCGCCAGATTTTGCCGTTGGATTCACTCGGATTTCGACAAATGTCATCTTCACCGCTCTTGCCGGCGTAGTTGTATTTACCAGAACTGTCTTCGTTGACGTAGTTGCCTCCGCCACCACTACCGTCGCCGATGTAGTCGTCTCGACAAATATATTTCTCGTTGTTCTCGCCAGCATCTGAGTTGTGGGATATATATGTGTACTCGTTGTTCCCGTTGAAGAGCGTAACGATGTTGGGTGGCATAGGTGGGACGTTCCGAGTAGAGTTCATCTGTCTGGAATGAGACGTAATATTCTTTGGAATGGGATGAGGTGTAATATTATATGCGAGTAATGCCGTACGCCAGGACAAATAATCTCTTTTTAAGAAAAATATGGATAAATATGTTACTTGACGAGAGGCTTATTGAAGGACGTATACATCATGTGTTCGAGAGACAACTAATAAATAAAGTGGAAAGATGGAGAGAAATAGAAAGACAACGACTGTTGAGGGAAAAGAAAAGACAGGGACAACCATTAAATAATGGGACGAGGTTAAGACGATGATGTTAAACAAAACAATGCAAATATATTATATGTGATGATTATCAAGTTTTTTTTCTAGGTTATTGATATTCTATCTTGGTTATCACTTATCATGGTCCATGCAAGTTTATTATTATTTGGTAATTGGTATTTTTTCTAAAAACAATTCATTAAATATGTGCAACTCAACCATAAATGACTTAAATTTAAAAAAAACTTAAAAAAATATCCAAAGGTCTCTTTTTTTGACAATTTCAAAATTTTCCACCATTTCGGCCTACATTTTGAAATTTAGATTGAAATTTCGGTTTTGGTGTTGACCGAAACCATACACGAAAGCGAAATTGAAAACCATGCTCTACAGATCCCCGGATGGCCTTCTAGGCCATCTGGTCTGTACCATAATATGTTTAGAAATAATTTTAATAATGTACACATTGATTACTTTAAAATCCCTACAAAAAAATGAAAAACTACGTGAAATCATATACATCTAAGTATCTCCATCCCAATATCGACAGTTGCCCCTTTGGCATCCTATGTGCTCTCAATAAGCGTCCGGCTTAGGTTTGGCCCCAAAGAGGTTGTACCGAAATAATAGCAGGTAGTCATACGACCATTGCGCATCTATATATGTCATACATATGAAACCTCAAAATTGATTACACCTTTATAAAGTCTGTTCACACTATTGACCACTCAATGTAAAACACACATATGACAAATGCAAACATGCTTCCCTCAATTACTCAAGTAACCACTAGTCTACATGGGACATTATCCATTTTGGCAGTCGTATAAGTGATTGTCCAATCCCACCTTCACCTATCAGTAAATGTTTCAGCTTCTGAAAGGTGAGCAATCCATCTTGTTGCTTGGTACAATATTAGCCATTCCAATCAGATAAACCTGCAGATTAGCTCAAGGTCGGTGCTTCACATTCATTGAATAGTATTTACAAACTTCCGTTATTGGATGAGTTGCTTTTAAGGCATATTGTTCTGACACAATACACGTTGGGGTTATGCATAATAACGACCGTCACCATTGCCACCGGTACCGGTGTGTGTACTCTCACGATAGAGCACATGTGGACATGTTTTTATTTTTGAGTTCTTTTAGAGTGGAAGGTCAATTAGTTGTGGGTCCTATGTATTTCAGAGTTGTATGCAAGGTGATGATCGAGTGAGTTTTTGACTAAGGGTTAGAATTATGTTAGGTACTTTTACTTTCTTAATAATTGAACTTTGTATAATAGCATGTTAGTGGGTTTGTAAAACAAAGGTTGATGAGCTAATTGATTAATTCGAGTAAATTAAATCAAAATCTATAAATTTTTCTTGCGATTGTGGAGTCCTGTGCAGTCCCCCCCTCCCCCCCATTTACTTCTTTAGTTTTCTTTCCTTACCCTTCTGTTACTATCTAAGGGCTGATCTTCTTCTCATCTTTTGGTATCGAACCCTCAAACTCCCGCAATTTCAGCACATCATATTGTTGTTCATACTCCATGGTACTGCTATATAATATTGGTACCTAAGCTCTCCTCAAGGATTGTGGTACAATAACTCAAAATATGCATTGCATAGTTCTCAAAAAAAAAAAAAATCATTTCTAACAGAAATTGTAGGACTTGAACCATGATTATATAAATATCCATCTAACAAAAGTATGACTTAAAAAAAAAAATCTAACAAAAGTAAATTCATAGTCCTTGATATAGTATAAATATTCCATAAATTTTTTAAAAACGGACCCAAGATAATTATATTTTAATAAAGGGATCGAAAGTTTTAAAATTGTCAAAAAAGGATTTTTACGCCAGTTGAAGTGGAGTATGAGGTTTATGCCGGTTCAATTGCGTAAATGAGATGGCTGAGTTTCTTTGATCAAAATGCCCTTTCATTTATGCAAGGTGAACCGGGGTAAAAAGAAGCACGGCTGCCTCCTTTATGCTGAGAATCTTATTACACCAGATCAATTGCCATAAAAGAAAGGGCATTTTGGTCACATAAGTTCATCCCTCTTATTTACTGCAGTTGAATTGGCGTAAACTCTATCCACTGCAAGTGGCGTAAAAATCCTTTTTTGACAAAAAATATTACCTTTAATCCTATTATCATAGGTTCCATTTTTTGAAAAATTTCTTTTAATATTCTGTACCCATAACCCATATCATGTAAGATTTTTGATAAATGTGGGGAAAGGGTCCAGATTCAGCATGTTTCTATGTAGATATATCACCTGATCGGCTTTAGTACGTCGGAACATGCTCTTCCAATACTATCCTCTTCTAATATTGTCTTGGGAATTTCTGATGTACAAGTTAAACGCTACTAATCACTGCATGTCCATATTAACATTGTCTTGGAAACCCCAAATATTGATACCAAGAAAAGAACCTTGTCATGATGTTCTCATTGGATGTCTCTCTCTCCACAAACTTGTTGTCCAACAAGATCTTCCCTAGCTGGCAACTGACCGTCGTTTGTGCCAGCTGAATATTCGCAAAGATTGCAAGAATTCGTAGGGATCAAGAAACCCATCAAAAAGGTTGAAGAATAATCACATTGAGAGACCTTTACATAGAGGATTATTTGTTGTGAGTTTCTTAGCAGCCTTCATATATACAATACTCCTTCCTAACCATGTCAACTACTTCCTTTATCAGTTTATACAAAATAAGGATAATCCTTTATATTTGTGCAGATGCAAGAACTGATTTAAGAAAAATAGTTTGAGCATCATAACATGCCATAAAATTTATCAATGACATACATGCAGGACTTGCCTATCCGTCGTACATGACGGTTACACCGTACTGTAGCCAATTCTTGATGGGGACATCACCAACCGAAGATTCAAAAGTTCTCCTTTTCTTTGGTGACTCCCTCTGTAGTGAGATGCTTGAATCTTGGAAATATATTTTTGGCTTTCGTGATTTTTTGAGCTCCAACCCGGAAAACACTTTGATTTGTTCTGTATGTTTCACTTTTTGCTCTCTAGAGAAAAGGTTTACAAAGGCACCCTATTGAGATGTGCTCTCTATCAAGGAAGATGAATAGCTTGAGTATTTGGAGGATATCTTGGTCAAAAGGACATGGAAACTAAGTGTGAAAGAAAGATGGAGAAAAGAAATAGGTGAGTTTGCATTAGGTCCATTTAATAACATTTAATTAATTGTAGGTCTGGATAGAACTTTCCTATTAAGAGAGATTCATTGTTCAAAATTTAATTGCAATAGATCCAACAGCTAGTAAAATAACTCATATGCCCTTCCATTAACCATCCGGTTAAACCGGTTTCACAACACGACAAAAACGTTTCCAAAATGATTTTGTCGTGTTGTGAAACCCTAAATCTAATGATTTTGGTGAAGGTGGAGCTGGTCATAGTGGATCCCCCCATTGATAAGGTGGCTGACCTGATTGATCAGACCACTGGAACATGGAATTTTGGCCATCAAAAGTCCATCTCTTTGTGTGGAGACTTCTATCAGGCATTGTTCCCACCAGAAACATCACTAGCAAGAGGATACCTTCTGTGGAGGACCTCTGCCCTTTCTGCTCCAATGACAGAGAGAAACAGTGGAGCACCTCTTCTTCTTGTGCCCCTTTGCTGCTGCCATCCGGTTCGGTTCCCCACTAGCGATGGCTACGGCTTGGAAATGGATCAAAAAATGGCTGAATACGAAGTCCAAACCAGATTTCTTCCTACCTGTAGCGATGACGAAATGGAAAATTTGGAAAGTTAGATGCACTAGAATCTTTGGAAATAAAGAGTCAAAACCTAGCTATCAAAGTGATTCAATGTATCAATTCGCTCGCTAACGGGGCCTCGAAAGACTGGGAAGAAGACATGGATTGGATCACCATAGGGAGGAACTAGGGTTCATCCATCGAAGTTCGTGTGGATTGCACCACAACAACGACTGGAGACCCGCCCCTCCGAGGCCGTCGAGGGCTGACAAAATGAGCAGGAGGAATCGCACCGCCCCAAATAGTCGATCACAAAAACGCAGGCTGTGAAAATCCCCTATCTACAAAGGGGGAGGAGGGGGGAGACAGATCCACTCCATGGGAAAGCATGGACCATCGATTTTCTCATCTCTCTAATACCGTCGACGGCATTCGAGGAGGCTAGGGACCGATCGGCGAAACCCTAAAGGAAAAGGGAGACAAGGGTGTGCTCCTAGCCCTGGAGTGGACATGTTACAATGGGCCTTCTTTTAGGGAGAGGCATCACATTTTGAAATGGACGAATGATCCAAAAAAAAAAAAAAGTAAAGCCAAAAAACTTATGGAGAAGTGGGGTATCGATCCCCATACCTCTCGCATGCTAAGCGAGCGCTCTACCATCTGAGCTACATCTCTATTTGATAATAAGTTCTATATTTAAATATAAGAATTATGAATTCTTGATTATTACATCAATTAATTGATAATGATTGATTTGAGCTCAACAAACCATATTGACGTTGACAGCAGATATGGCCACAGGTGGAGCTCTTCAGAGACTTCCTGTTTCTCTTCTTTATTTGGGGTAATTTGCATAAGATCCCTGGCAATAGTGCGGTATAATAATAAGGACCGACAACAAGATTATCTTGCACCCGATTCTTTCGTTTGAAAAAGACACATTTTCCTCTTAGACTGTTTGAAAAATTACTATTATATCCTTACAAGTAGGTGTATAGTAAAATCACATGAAAAGTTACATTTCGATGATAATATAGAATAACATTTGTTACAATGATTTCACAATAGTAATTTTAAAAAAAAAACAAGATTTGATAAAAAACAATTTTGTTACAGTGAAATCGTTATTGCAATTGTTACTTTTTTTTATCACCAAATTGTTACTCTTTGTTGTCACTATAACATTTGTTAGAGGTGGCAATGGTCGTGTCAGGTCGGGTTCGTGTCGTGTCTAGTTTCGGGTCATGTCCAAAACCCTTAGATCCGGACCCGATCCGTTTAACTAATCGTGTCTAGATTCTAAACCCGTACCCGACCAGTTTATAAACGAGTAGAACCGATAAGACCCGTTTACCACACGGGTTTATTCAGTTGACCCGATCCAACTCAACCCGACATTACTCGATAGACCTGCTGATACTATATTTTATAGTATCGGATTGCGGGTAGACCCGAAACGACCTGGTGAATTTTAAACGGGTCTTCCCGAGTCTACCGTGTCCAGACCCTAAATCCGGATCCGACCCGTTTATTAAACGGGTCTATCGTGTCGACTCGTTTACGACCCAAACCCGTTTAGCCTTGACCTAGACCCGCTAACTTTGTGTTGGGTCTACCGTATCGGGTCCGATATTACCAGCCCTAGCATTTGTTTCTCAATTCAGTAATAAAGAGTAACATTACACATTGTTACTTTTTTGTTATAGTGAAGAATAACATTTCTTATTTTAGTATTAGGAATGGTTTTGTTATTTAAGGAGGAGAAAAGTCAACGAATGGATTTGCTCTAAAAGATTCTTTTTCAGGAGGGATCTGGTGCAAATTCATCTTATTGTTTGTCTTTTACACTAAATTGATCTATTGTCAGGAACCTATCACTAGGTCCCCTTTTAATTTTCTCCAATAATAAAATTTTAGGGACTTTTTAAAAATAATATTTAAACATAAATATTTAATGCAATAGTGCTTGACTGAAAGTATTATCAGTCTAGTACTCTAATAGCCACGTGGCATGTCAGCGCTGTAAGTGAGCGTGCCTGGATTTTTTTTCTTTTTCTGATTTTTGGGAGAACCTGGAATCCAGGTTACCGGTTTTAAACTCTGTATTATGGATATCGGGTCTAACCGAAACTCAACACATAGAATTCCACCTTTAGCTGATTTAGTACATGCTTTTCGGTTAAAATTGGTATTCGAGTACCGGGTTTAAAACCAGTAATCCGGATACCGAATCATATAAAAAAAAAAAAAACGATCAGCTCGCTTTATGATAGTAACAAGCCCCACGGCTATTAGAGCGTTAGACTAATAAATACTTTTGATCAAATGCTATTGAATTAAATATTTTTTTAAAAGTCCCAAAGTTTTATGACTTCGTTAGCCTTAATAAAGCTTTGCTTTGTTACGTGACACTGTACAAAAGGAGATTTCCCCATGATAGTAATTAGATATAAACTTTCATTGGAGTATGAGGACTTGTTACCACTGCAGCTTTGCGCAATTGGTACTGGTATTGCTCCTGGTCGGCACTAACCTGGTTCGATACCTGCTCTTGGCCGGTTCGAATCCGATGGTTGTGTGTTGTTCGCGCTCTCTGGTGGTGACTTATGGGTCTGGCTAGGGCCCCAATATGTATAAAAGAAAAAACACCAAACACAAGGACATGTTTTTCTTTCCCATGTATATCAAGACCGTGATATCATTCAAAAGCTATTGCATTAAGGGTCATAATTTTCGATTTGCCGTTCGATGCATGGGGAGAGGACACGCTCCAAGATCTACTGGGAGCATACGAGGAGGTCAGAGAATGTTTCAACGTTCACCCCGTATCTCGCATACTTGTTTCTGTCAGGCAAACATAGTCTGCTTCGAGCCGATCCTCATCCCTCCTTTGGTTCGGATTTCTCATGGGACGGGGACATATGTATGTAGGAGATATGAGAAGACCAAGAAGTGCCATGTTTAAGGATGGAACCACTAGTCAGATTTTTGAGTCGCTAGACCTTACACAGAAGTGATGCAAATACACCTGTTAAGATCAAGGTTTAAAATCACGGTATCGGTCGCGGTATCGGTCGGCCCTGAACCGGTATGTACCGGCCGGTACGGACCGGTACCGGCCGGTACGGACCGGTACCGGTTGAGAAAAAAAACCTTAAAAAAACCAAAAAAACCAAAAAAAAAAAAAATTTAACCTGTCGGTACCGGTCGGTACCGGCCTGAACCTGCCGATACGGACCGGTACGTACCGGTACCGGCCGATACGGGCCAGGTATCGGGATCGGATGCAGTACCGGTCTCGAACCGGCCAAAACCGGTACGTACCGGCCGGTACATACCGGTATCGGCCGAGATTTAAAACCCTGGTTAAGATGTATTCATATATATACATACACTTAGTGTATAGAGGACTCACATGTATTGCTCATATATTGGCCCTTGGCCTAATGAGAGATTCATTCCATTCTCTCCCTAAACCCCTAAATCTCGCCCTCTCTTTTTCTGTCTCTCTCTCTCTCTCTCTAGGGTTTGTCACAACGCCAACAAAGAAAGATAAGAAAGTACTACTGCCTTTGAATTTGCAGTGTTGATACCTCCTCGCTGTAAATGAAAACAATGAACTCAACCGTAAGCTGCAGCTTTGAGTTGCTACTTCGATGTATCCATCCACTGCAACCTGCGGTCTGTGTCTTGTCTTATGAAATCAAGGAAACTAGCGAGACGAACTCCGATATCAGTCGGCCTTTCGACCTGGTGTTGATCACAAAGTGCTCTGGGTATCTCCTTAGCAGCATCAGCAGGCCAAACCACGGGCTTCCTTTGGATTCATTCCGGGGCCAGTCTTCAGATGTCAGATACCTCCTGACCCTGCTGTGATGCCATAGATTGCCGTACTGCTCAACAAGCTGGATCAAAGAGAGGGAATTTATGAGACAACATCCACTTCACAGGTCTTCTGGATAGTTTATAAAAAAAAACCACCATTCAAGATTTAAGGGAGACCAGTCTTTACCAGGAACAATATCAAAACATTAACCTTTAGAATGTCAGAAGAGAATACTCGAGACCGTATAGCCTAGAATTGTTCGTGCCAGCCTTGGTATCAGTATCGATCAATTAATCTTCCAAGAAATACCCCAGAATGGTATTCTTGATTTTGCTAGTAGTTATCAACTACCAGAGTTAACATTCTGAAGTTAGATGTCTTGCATGAATGCCGGGTCAGAGATGGAAGTTGGCGTTGTCAGCATCATCTGTCTTTCATTTGAATGCCGTCGTCATTTGTGAGAACAAATTTTGAGATGGTTCTGAAATTACAAGTTACACTATCTTTGGGCCTTTGGCATTGCTAGCTATAGTCTTTTTTTTTTTTAGAAATGGCATTGCAAGCTATAGTCAAGGTTCAGAATCCCCCATTTGGACAATGGTTCAAAAAACAACATAATGAAATTATTTCTTCAAAAATAAAAAGTTTATAACTAACAGTCTTAACAGATCTTGGTTTTTATGAGAATGATTTTTAAAGTAAAAATCCACTTTTATACAGATTGGTTTTCACAAGAATTTTGAAAAGACGTGCTGAGTTCTGATTATAGCTGAGCGCATTGAAGATGCACATTGGCTCCTTAAACGATGCATATGCCTCTATGGAAGATGCGCATGCTTAAGAATTTTTTGAAATTTATTTTTATCCAATAATTTTGGAAAGTGCAGTGCCTATGCGCACCGTCTATGGTTTAGATGTGTGTATCTCTGAACATTTTTTAACATGTTTTTCAAAACAGTAGAATTTTGTTTCAGATGAACATTGGATATGAGCACTGCCTCTATAAGCAGTGCGCAACTTGTCAACCAGATTCTAATTTGAAGTTTTTCAATGAAATCTGATTCTAATAGTCTCCTATTCGCATTAGACCACTTGTAGGACAATATTAGGGTTCATTAATTCTAAATAAAACCTATTAGACCTTCATATAAAGTATCCATGCTTGTGAGCTTCATGAGAGATCAAGTTAAGCCCTATTTTCTACAGCAGCTCTTTTGCTCTTTGCTCTTCATCATAAGTTAATTCCTTGGATCTGAACTCGATTTTTCAGAGGGATTAAATCCACAAAGAACATGAGATTGTAAGATGGTGACATTGAAAGTCCTTTCTTTTTTTCTTCTGTCATCCTTAATTGGAGAGTGCTACAGTGGATTTTGAAGTGGTTCGGTTTGTGGATTTGGATCGAGGTGCAAGATCGTTGAAGGTCATGCATGGACTTGTGTGTTGAGTATTCAAAGGAGGTGCGTATAGGAAGTGGTGGAAGATGGGCAGTAGGTTCGTAGATTCGACTGCAGCTATCTGTGGATATCGTTTCTGCCCTTGTGTTGTACTTGTTAATTCTTAGTAGATCTTTGCACACCTAGGCGTCAACACCTTGTTTTTTCCCAGTTATGTTCTTCATGTACAAAAATACTTACATACTTTTATGCATTGTGATCATGCTTGGATTCCTTATCTAGTAATTATCACAAGGTTGAGTCTGTTATGCTCGAAGGATACATAGGTTCCATCATCGAGCCCCATTGGGTATAGTACTAGAAAAAACTTCACATGGAGGACCACTCGTATAGATATGATAAAAGAGATTTCATCCTAAAAACTAGGCATACTCCTACAAATAAAAGGAATACTAGGCACATACTTTTTCTAACTATTTTCTCCAATTTGCTATAATTTCTGCATATTAGGATATAGGGGTATGTTTAACGGGTTTAGAACTAAGGGTATATTGGATATTTTTGTGAGGAATTTAGGGGATCTCGTCTGGATTTGAGATGTGATGTTGATAACAAAGGTGACGGCCGAATGGAATAACAACTAAGGCAACAAACATCAGAAAGGATGGTGATCGGCCCTAGCAGACTGTGCGTCAAGCCGTAGAGCCAATGAGTGTCTAAGCTAGCGATCCAGGGATTGAAGACGGTGTTGCAAAGGGTTGTTAGTATAGTTAGGGTGTTATAAGGAGGGCAAGGTTGTAGGTGGGGTTGGATAGATGGATAATTCAAAAAGGGTATGTAGATAAACGAATCAGTAGAAGGAAGGGGATTCTGTGGTGGTTTGATTTCAAGGAGGGGCGTTTGATGATGGAGGATGATGTTCTGCTATGGATGATGGTGAAGATAGTGGATGACTGGGATGGTGGTGGTATGCAGTTGATGGTAGATCCTTGGGGTACCTTATGGTGGTTGTGGTGGTCGATTGAGATGGCACTGGTGGATGCTTGATAGCAAATGGAGAGTTGTAGAGTAACAATTATAGGGATTAGGATAACGACCGATGGGGACGATAGTGGTTGCAGACGACAGACAACAGACGGCAATGATGATGAGTGAAGGTCCTTGCTCTGGCGGTCGGGAATTGCTTGATTAGGCAGAGTCCCCAAGGCCTCACTTTGATACCAAAATGAGGCAAAATTGAGAGAGGTAGCCGCAAAACTGATGAACAACCGCCGAAGGTGGATTGAGAGAGGACGGTGAAAATAAATACCAATCTCACACTGGCATAACCCTCGACATCACACATAGGAGGAGGTGGCATCACAACTCGTTAGAAGCCTCACAGCTCCATGAGAGAGAGGAAACACTCTTTTCTCATTTTCATCATAAACCAACTTCAAATGAGGCTATTCGTGGTTATACAAGGGCAAGTTAAACCCTAAAAAGCACTAAAAAAAGCTTGGACTAAGTCCAATACAAAGGTCCAACAAAAAAAGATCCAAAAAACATAAATGCCTAACATAATGGACTCAAACAACTTATGGACCAACTAATTGAAGCGCAACATAAAAACTAACATATGGGTTGGGCTTTGGAATCTGTACAAAGTATCGGATCTTGTAATTGTGTGTGCACATGCCCGGATTCACATCACTACTCTTTAAAAATTCTCCCTAGGTAACAGTGTTCATATCTTATCAAATACACTATCCATGCCGTTTCATATTGGCATGAATACCATAGGCGGCATTAAGTACTTCCATAGCATAGCTCATGTGTGGTTGACATTATCTTAAAAATATCACATATGGCCATCTCATACTTTTCCCTATTTTCTGGCTACGTGTGTAAGTTTAGATACATCTACACTATCTCATACTGATAGAGGGAGATCCCAATGATCTTAAGACACTGAATTGCTGAGCAAGCATTTTGCAAATCCCACCATGGAAAATGTCCCTTAAGAAAAACATCTGCCAGGATTAGGAAACCAATAGGATCGTAGGATACGATGGCCCAATTTGTAAATGGTCCAAAAAATACTAAAATAGCATTAAGATCAGGATATGGTGACCTGATTTATGTTACTATGTATTCATTAAAGTACTTTTTAAAGGATAATCAGATTCCATTTTATCATAAGAATTCAAAACAGAGCCCATGTTCAGATCCATCTTGAATCTGGAGCCCAAATCTTTATCTAGTTAGCATTTGAAGCCATGAATGTGAACCAGATTCAACCCATTGCCAGCACGTATCGATTAAAATGAAAGGTAATAGGTGCCATATATAAAGAAAATACTGGGCATGAAAATATATCAATTTAGTTCCATTTATGTGTTGTCAGCCTAGGATACTATGAATTGCTTCATGCATGATGGTCAGAACATATCAAATCATATTATAACTCATCTTAACTAGAAATAGAAAAGCATAAAAAGTTTCAACTAACCACTGCATGAAGTTCTTCCATTGGCATCCATTCTCCGGGGCCACAAAGATCAGATAGCACAGTAGCTACAGCTGAGACGACATCTTTCTCTTCTAACTGCAAGAGTTGGTAATTGTCTACTTCTCTGTTAGTCTTTGACCTTTTCTCTGACCTATTTTCTGTGGACAAGGTGAACTAAGTCATGTTATCATACAAAAAGTTCCACTCATCAGCTTTGTATTTCAAATTAGTTACCTTAATGTGACTAGACTAGATAATGATAATTAATGTGAACCAAAGTTATAACAGAAGTAAAAATACTTCCACTTCCACTCATACAATGCACGTAATTATGTAGATTTATATACTCAAATTTATACCATAAAAAAAAGGAATATGATGCAGCCAGCTGCACCATGGCAAAGGAGAGGCCATGGGGTTGGTTTGGTTTATAAACAAGCTCAAACCGACTCGATTTGGAGAATGGTTTCTTTAATTGCATGTTTCTAGGAGTTATTTGTAAAGATATGTGCTTCGAGGGTGGTTTATGTAAAATAAAAGCCGACAAAGAAAAGTCTAGAACCAGGGCTCATTATGATGATTAATGACCTAAATGTTAGATCTTCTCACTCTTACATGTATTGTACATGGCTTATATAAAGGGATCTTTTATGAATTTTATGAAGCTTGACTTGAGTGATTTAGGTGGTATGAATCTCCTCTTCCATATCTAATTCTTCCTCCACATTTATCCATTCCCTTCTTCGTCAAATCATGTCTGAACCAGTCCGAATCGGACCCAAATCAGCCAAATTGATCCGAATCAGGGCATATTATTACTTTTGGGGGACAGTGAGTCATGATGTGGTCATGTGGGTTTTGGTTACGTCTTTTGAAACATAAAACATAAAACATAAAACATGGGGCTTTGTTCTTGAGAAGTTTGGAGAAAAAAAGGATCTTCCAGACTACCCTTCGGTGTGTGACGTGTGACGCCGGTACAACTTTGTGTGGTTGTGGCATTGCATGCGTGAGGCGACCCCAATGGCCCACAATTCATCGTCTGAAGTATAAATGCCACGTGTGGCGTGCAGCTGATGTGTGCCCGGCAATAACCCCGACCTAATGATGCCAATCTCTAGCCTTTTGTTATCCCTTACCCCCTTCTCCTTTTCACTTTTGTCTAGAGATCCATGGGCACTATTCCCTGAACTTTAGATTTATACTGTTTCAATTATCACTCCCCTCTCGTGATCCATCCTTTGTAAATGCAGTGACCCCTTCCACCCCTTTTCCATCGGGCAGTTGATGAGTGGTTTTTGGTCTTTACTAAACTCTGCTCATATCACATGTTGAAGATAAAGTAAGAGCAAAATTCAAATAAGTTTTTGTCTTGTCATTAATGTGAGTTCTTTTGTTAGTCTTTATAAATAAATCTACTATTTCTGCTTGGAATTTGATTTACGAGTAGAAAACCCGTTGGGAAGTTTATTATTGTCGCATATTTGTCGGAATTTTGTAAACAATTTGACCACAATAGAATTGCTCTTGCCGAACTAGATCTTTTTTTACCCATTTATTTGCTGGTTTAATTTATCCTCATATTATCAATTTTCTTCGATATCAAATCTCAAATCACAAAATTGCAATCATTTAGATATTTTTAATCCTCAATATCCATTTAATTGTAATTAGAAGTCCCCTTAATGAGCAATAACTTGGCGAAAAGAAAGACAAATCTAAAAAAAAAATATGGCAAGGAGAGAAAATTTTACGCTGACCCAATTGCATCGATGATCCCGGAAACCCATTACCAGAAGCCCTTCGTAGCTTCTCGCCAGACGCAGCAGCCATGGCATGCCCAACCTCCTCATCGTTGTCCATGCTGACATCATCATCAAAACCATCGCTCTCATCCGCCCCCTCACAACCGGATGGCCAGGCGCCGCGGCGCATCCTGGAGAAGGGCGGGCGGAGGGCGGGAACGAGGTGGTGGCGGGGGGCGAGGATGGAGCGGGAGGGAAGGAGGAAGTAGAACTTCTTGTCCCCCATCTGGAGGAGGTCCTGGGAGTCGAGCTTCACGGGAGGGTTGCCGGGGAGGTGGTGGACGCCCTCGACGAGGCAGCCGTTCTTGCCGATGACCTCGAGGGCGAAGCGGCGGCGGGGGAAGTCGTAGAAGATGCGGGCGTGGTGGCGTGAGATGCCCATGCCGCCGCCGAGGGAGGCGAGGTCGAGGTCCACCGCCGAGTTCTTGCTACTCCGCCCTAAAATGATGGAGTAGGTCTGCATGTAGTACTCGAAGTCCTCGCCCTGCAGCTTCGCGAACCCCGCCGCCTCCGTGTCGCTGGACGCGCCGACGACGACGAACGTCGCCGCCATGAGAGTGAGAGAGAGAGAGAGAGAGAGAGAGAGACGCAAATGATTTGGGTTTCCGGACCTGCTCGTGCTTTTGGAAACTGGAACAGAATGCATGCACCGTTCGCCGCACGGAAATCACGATGCGGGGTTTACGCATGTCAATCGGGCCGGGCTGGGTCGGGCAAGGCTGCCCGAAACCCAGCCCGAATAAAAATCAACCTTTCCAACCCGTACTCAGCTCATTTTATTATTCGGGCTTCGGGCCGAGTTCGGACCAGCCCGTTTACTCATTGACATGAATAATAGATAAGCATATATGGTAAAAATCGCGAGAAAATCTCGTAAAGCTCACCCGCTGCAAGATCAAAGAGGTTAGAACGGCTGGCTCCTTCCGAAGCGCAGACCCTCTGACGCTCAAGGTAGCAAAGATTAAAAGGGGAGGACAAATGATTAAAAGACAATTCGGAGTTTTAGAATTCGAACATGTACTTCGGAGCCCTGGGCCTTGCTTTTATAGCATATTTTCGACCACTAGATGCCGACACGTACCTGCATATCGTTTGTGCACCCTCGTGCTGGCACACGGGGGTCTTTAAATGCGCTTGTTGTCTTGCTGGCCAGTTGGCGGTCTGGGTTTGAGAGGGGGAATGCATCGGTCTTGTCAGCTCCAAGTGGACATTCTGGAAGACTCTGGGCAGAGGCGGCCTCGGCCAGGACTTATTAGCGAACTTGGTCCACAAGCATCCACGTGGTTCCACAAGTGTGTGGACACTTGTCCACTCGGTGCCGCCTTATCAGCTTCTAATAGACAAAGTGAATCATCCTACGTGCGAGCTGTTCTCAAGCGACGTAGATGACATGCATTAGATACCAGAAACTATGTATGGTACCCGAATTTGCATTAGGTACCAAAAACTATAAATGGTACCATAAATACATTAGGTATCAGAAACTATGTATGGTACCAAAATTTATATTAGGTACCAGAACCTATGCATGGTAACAAAATTTGTATTAGATGCTAGAAACTATGAATGGTACAAGAATTTGCATTAGGTACCAGAAACTATACATGACACCATAAAAGCATTAGGTACCAGAAATTATGCATTGTACCAGAATTTGCATTAAACACCAAAAACTATGCATGGTACCAGAATTTGCATTAGGTGTCCGAAACTATACATGGTATGAAAATTTACATTAAATATCAGAAATTATGTATGGTACCAGAATTTACATTAGGTACCAGAAATTATACATGGTAACATAAATACATTAGGTATCAGAAACTATACATGGTATCAGAATTTACATTAAGTGACAGAAACTATGCATGGAATCAGAATTTGCATTAGGTATCAAAAAGTATGCATGATACAAGAATTTGCATCAAGTACCAGAAACTATACATGGTACCAGAATTTGCATTAGGTACCAGAAACTATACATGGTACCATAAAAGTATTAGATACCAGAAACTATGCATGGTACAAGAAACTATGTATGGTACTAGAAACTATACATGGTACAAAGAATTTACGGTACCTAAAATAGTTTATGGTACCTAATGTATTTATGGTACCATGTATAGTTTCTGGTACCTAATGCAAATTCTGGTACCATGCATAGTTTCTGA
Source organism: Chamaelirium japonicum (assembly GCA_947650365.1). Lineage (NCBI taxonomy): Eukaryota > Viridiplantae > Streptophyta > Magnoliopsida > Liliales > Melanthiaceae > Chamaelirium > Chamaelirium japonicum. The sequence continues at coordinate 62,183,882 of OX393559.1, read as the reverse complement.
TACCTAATACAAATTCTTGTACCATATATAGTTTCTGGTATCATATAGAGTTTATGGTTCCATGCATAGTTTCTGCTACCTAATGCTTTTATGATAACATGCATAGTTTCTGGTACCTAATGCAAATTCTGGTATCATGCATAGTTTCTGGTACCAAATGCAAATTATGATACCATGCATAGTTTCTGGTACCTAATATAAATTCTGATACCATGCATAGTTTCTGATACCTAATATAAATTATGGTACCATATATAGTTTATGATATCTAATGTATTTATGATACCATGTATAGTTTCTGGTACCTAATAGAAATTCTGGTACCATATATAGTTTCTGATATCCAATACAAATTCTGGTACCATGTATAGTTTCGAACACCTAATACAAATTCTGGTACAATACATAGTTTTTGCTACCTAATACAAATTCTGGTACTATGCATTGTTTATGATACCTAATACTTTTATGGTACCATGTATAGTTTCTGGTACCTAATACAAATTCTAGTACCATGCATAATTTCTAGTACCTAATACAAATTTTGGTACCATGCATAGTTTTTGGTACCATGCAAATTCTGGTACAAATTCTGGTACCATGCATTTGGTACCAGAAACTATTGAAGGTAACAAAAATATATTATATGCCCTTGCAATTTCCTTCTAAGAATTAAAAGGAAAAATGTACAAAAAATATACCAGAAACTATGCATTAAAAAATATACCAAAAATATATTATTTTAGGTATAATAAATATATCCGAATTTGTATTAGTTACCAGAAATTATGCATGATACCAGAATTTGCATTAGATACCAGAAACTATATATGGTACCATAAAAGCATTAGGTACCAGAAACTGTTTTAGGTACCAAAAATATATCATAACTATAAAAGAAACTATTCTGGTATTGTAACTACACATAACATCATAACTATATTAGGTACCAGAAACTATGTATGGCATCAGAATTTACATTAGGTACCAGAAACTATGCATGATACTATAATTTATATTAGGTATCATAAACTATACGTGATGCAATAATTTGTATTAGGTACCAGAAACTATGTATGTTACCAGAATTAGCATTAAGTACCAGAAACAAAACATGGTACCATAAATGCATTAGGTATCAGAAACTATTTTAGGTACCATAACTACGCATGGTACCAGAATTTATATTAAGTATCAGAAACTATGCATGTATCAGAATTTACATTAGGTACCAGAAACTACATATGATATTATAATTTGTATTAGATACCAAAAACTATACATGTTACCAGAATTTGCATTAGGTATCAAAAACTATACATGGTACTATAATAACATTAGGTACCAGAGACTATGCATAGTGCCAAAATTTGTATTAGGTACCAAAAACTATGCATAGAACCAGAATTTGCATTAGGTGTCCGAAAATATACATGGTACAAGAATTTGCATTAAATATCAAAAACGATGTATGGTACCAGAATTTGTATTAGGTACTAAAAACTATACATGGTACCATAAATACATTAGGTATCAGAAACATTGCATGGTACCAGAATTTACATTAGGTACCAGAAACTAAGCATGGTATCAAAATTTACATTAGGTAACAGAAACTATGCATGGTATCAGAATTTGCATTAGGTACCAGAAACTATACATGGTACCATAAAAAGCATTAGCTACCAGAAACTATACATGGTACAAGAATTTATATTAGGTACCAGAAACACTGCATGGTACCAGAATTTGCATTAGGTACTAGAAACTATACATGATACCATAAATGCATTAGGTACCGGAAACTATTTTAGGTACCATAACTACGCATGGTACCAAAATTTACATTAGGTACCAGAAACTATGCATGGTATCGGAATTTGCATTAGGTATCAAAAACTATGCATGATACCAGAATTTGCATTAGGTACCAGAAACTATGCATGATATCAAAATTTGCATTAGGTGCCAGAAACTATACATGGTACCATAAAAACATTAGGTTCCAGAAACTATGCATGGTACCATAATTTACATTAAGTACCAAAAACTATGCATGATACCAGAATTTGTATTAGGTACTAGAAACTATGTGTAATACCAGAATTTACATTAGGTGCTAGAAACTATGCGTAATACCAGAATTTTCATTAGGTACCAGAAAATATACATTGTACCAGAATTTAAATTAGGTACCAGAAATTATGCATGATACCAGAATTTGCATTAGATATCAGAAACTATATATGGTACCATAAAAGCATTAGGTACCAAAAACTATGCATAGTACTAGAATTTATATTATGTACCAAAAACTTTATATAGTACCAGAATTTGCATTAAGTGTTCGAAACTATATATGCTACGAGAATTTGCATTAGATACTAGAAACTATGTATGATACTAGAATTTGCATTAGGTACCAGAAACTATACATGGTACCATAAATACATTAGGTACTAGAAACTATGCATGGTAGCAAAATTTATATTAGGTACCTAAAACTATATATGGTACCAAAATTTATATTAGGTACCAGAAATTATGCATGGTACCAAAATTTACATTAAGTACCTAAAACTATGCATGATACCAAAATTTATATTATGTACCAGAAACTATGCATAGTACCAGAATTTGCATTAGATACCAGAAACTATACATGGTACCATAAATGCATTAGGTATTGATAACTATTTTAGATACCATACCAACGTATGGTACCAAAATTTACATTACGTACCAGAAACTATGCATGGTACCAGAATTTGCATTAGGTACCAGAAACTATACATGGTACCATAAAAGCATTAGGTACCATAAACTATGCATAGTACTAGAGTTTGCATTAGGTATCAAAAACTATGTATGGTATCAGAATTTGCATTAGGTGCCTGAAACTATACATGATTTGGGAATTTGCATTAGATACCAGAAACTATGTATTGTACCAAAATTTGTATTAGATATCAGAAACTATACATGATACCATAAATATATTAGGTATCAGAAGCTATGCATGGTACCAAAATTTATATTAGGTATCAGAAACTATATATGATACCAGAATTTGCATTAGATACTAGAAATACCAGAAACTATGCATGGTACCAGAATTTACATTAGGTACCGGAAACTATGCATGGTATCAAAATTTACATTATATACCAGAAACTATAAATGATACCATAAATGCATTAGGTACCATAAACTATTTTATGTAACAAAAATGTATTATATGCCCTTACAGTTTCCTTCTAAGAATTAGAGGTTCAGATTAATTAGTTACCGTAACCTGTATTAGGTACCAAATATATTGTACCATAACATACATTAGGTACCATAAACTTTGCATGGTACTAGAATTTACATTAGGTACTAGAAACTATATATGGGACTAGAATTTGTATTATGTATCAAAAACTATTCATGGTACCAGAATTTGCATTTGGTACTAGAAACTATATATGGTGTCATAAATACATTAGGTATCAGAAATTATGCATGATACTAGAATTTGCATTAGGTATCAGAAACTGTGTATGGTACCATAATTTGTATTAGGTAACAGAAACTATGCATGGTACCAGAATTTGTATTAGGAACTAGAAACTATACATTGTGTCATAAATGCATTAAGTTTCGAAAACTATTTTAGGTACAAAAAATATATTATATGCCCTTACAGTTTTCTTATAAGAATTATAGATTCAGATTAATTTGTTACCATAAATAATATTAGGTACCAAATATATGGTATCATAACATATATTAGGTACCAAAAACTATACATGGTACTATAAATATATTAGCTACCAGAAACTAGATATGGTACTATAAAATACTTAATATATATGGTACTATGAAATATATTAGACCCCATAAATAATGTGCATGGTGCCAGAAAATATACAAGATACGATAAAATACGTTAGATCCAATAACTATACATGGTACCATAAATACATTAGGTACTAAAAATACATTAAGTGTCAGAAACTACACATGGCTTCATAACTACATTAGATACTAGAAAATATGCATGGTACCAGAATTTGCATTAGATACCAGAAACTAAACTATTTTTAATACCAAAAATATATTATATACCAGAAACTCTACATAGTATCAAAATTTGAATTAGGTATCAGAAACTATAAATACATTAAGTACCAGAAACTATGCATGATATCAGAATTTTGATTAGGTACCAGAAACTATGAATGATACCAGAATTTGCATTAGGTACTAGAAACTATACATGATACCAGAATTTGAATTAAGTACCAGAAACTATACAAGGAACTATAAAAGCATTAGGTACTAAAGGGATAGAAACTATGCACGGTATTAGAATTTGTATTAGGTATAAGAAACTATACAAGGTACCATAAATGCATTTGGTACCAGAAACTATTATTGGTAACACAAATGTATTATATGTCCTTACAATTTCTTTCTAAAAATTAAAAGGAAAAATATACCAAAAATATACCATAAATTATGCATGAAAAAATATACGAAAAATTAATTATTTTAGATATAATAAATATACCTGAATTTGTATTAGGTACCAAAAACTACACATGGTACCTGAATTTGCATTAGGTATCAAAAACTATACATGGTACCAGAATTTGCATTTGGTACTAGAAACTATATATGGTGCCATAAATACATTAGGTACCATAAATTATGCATGGTACCAGAATTTGCATTAGGTATCAGAAACTATGTATGGTACCAAAATTTGCATTAGGTAGCAGAAACTATGCATGCTACCAGAATTTGTATTATGTACCAGAAACTATACATGGTTTCATAAATGTATTAGGTACCAGAAACTATTTTAGATACCAAAAATATATTATATGCCCTTACAGTTTCCTTTTAAGAATTAGAGCTTTAGATTAATTTATTACAATAAACAATATTACGTACCAAATATATAGTATCATAACATACATTAGGTATCAGAAACTATACATGATACCATTTCCCACAAATGGTATCAGTTCGTATCAACTGGTACTGAAATGTACCGGTTCGGAGCGAACCGATACCGAAACCGATATCATGGTTTTAAACTTTAATGGTACCATATAAACTTTATAGTACCTAATATATTTTATGGTACCATATATAGCTTCTAGTACCAAATGCATTTTATGGTATTATGCAGTATTTCTAGTGCCTATAGCATTTTCTAGTATCATATATTATTTATGGTACCTAATGAATATGGTATCTAATGTATGATACCATGTATAGTTTCTTGTGCCTAATGCCTTTTATGGTGCTATAAAGTTTCAGGTACTATTTATAGTTCCTGATGCCTAATGTATTTTTTGGTTACTATGTACAATTTTTGTTACTTAGTGTATGTTATGATATTATATATAGTTTTGGGTATCATGTATTATTTATGGGCTTTAATGTATTTTATAGTACCATCTGTAGTTTCTGGTACCTAATGTAATTATGGTACCATGTATAGTTTCTGGTACCATATATTTGGTACCTAATATAGTTTATGATAAATAATTAATCTAAAGCACTAATTTTTAGAAGAAAACTGTAAGGGTAATACAGTTTTGGTACCTAAAATAGTTTCTAGTACCCATCCGGTCAAGTCAACGAGATTTGTCCTGCAAAGGTTTTCTCATTTATTTGTTGTATATTTGAATTTAAGAGAATATTGGTTAAATAAATTAAAACATTCACTATTTTTTTGTTTTGAACATACTGACATCATCTCATCTATGGGAAGGTTAAGGCAGCCCCCTACCAGCTATTAATTCGTTGCAAGCGGGAATCGATCCCAGGTCTCGAGTACCAACATCCAAGATTTTACCAACTCACCTAGCTGGACCAAGTTTTCACAAGTTGGAACCTAGATAAAGTTAAAGTGCAAGATTATTAAAAAGATTTACTTACTATTTTTTTTTATTTCTAGTCTCCCCCATATACCATGATTGTTGTTTAAACTGGAGAGAGCAATTATATGGTAAAGATAGAAAACCTTTATCACCATGAGAAACAAGGGCATTAAAAAAAAAAATTAAAGTCTAACTTTGTATAACCCATTAAAAAAAAAAATTCCAAATGCTAGAATCCACCAGCCCACCAACCTCCTTCCCTTGCATTTTAAGAGTACAGCACCGATGAGACAAAAAAAAAAAATGAATAGCTACTACAAAAGAGCTACAAATTCTTCAACAAAACTGTGGTGGTTTCCCATAACTTTAGAGGAGCAGTGGAAGGGTGTAGACACATGTTGATAGCAGTAGGGATAGAAGACCAGGAGCAACAGCTGCACCTGAGGAGGTGTCGACGTTGGGCAATGGAGGGCTCGGAGTCAGCCCGCCGAAAACGCCGCCAGTGCCACCAAGGCCTGGTGTCGCCGGAGTGCCGATAGTCGGAGGACCCAGAGTCGGAGTGTTTCCAGAGGTGTTAGTGTTGGGTGTGATTGATGGTGTAGAACCCCCAGCAGTGCTGCAATAAGACATTTGTTAGGGTGCTCAACATATGTGTATATAGCAAGCTCTTGCAATAGTCAAACCATCCACTACAGCATAACATACAGCAGGTGGTGTATGTAGCAGCATCAACAAAGTTTATGTTGCTCACAATTGAAAGTGGGGAGTGGAAAGGGTTGTATTGATTGGGATGGCAGGTTCAACAGTATACATGTGATCATGCTTCCAAGGAGCTATCTAATTTGGACTACCTTCTTGTATTTTCTCATGCCCACTATTGTTTGTGTTGTTTCATTGGGGTGTGGATTTGGATGCAACCAGGAAACAAAAAATCCTCTGGCTGACTGGTTGGCATCTTTAGGCCGACCGATCGGTCCACGGTACTCAAAGCAGAGTCTACTAAAAGACCGATCGACTGGAATTACTCCCCCAGGTTCAGGGCAATCCGACCGGTCAGCATGTTTAAACTGACCGGTTGGTCTGTTTGTTTCAGGATTTCGAACTGTTTCGGGTTTGGAACTCTATAAAGGAAAGGTCTATGGTTATTTCTGATTGGGGAGGGGGGGGGACTATTGAATTTGCAGAGCTGCATGTCGTGAGGGATTTGCTTGAGAGATGAAGAACTCTAATTTGTACTCTCTTTGATTTTGAGACTGTGGAATTTTCATGCTGCCGCCGATGGACGTAGGCTGAGACTAAACCACCTAAAATCTCTATTTTTTTTTTTTTTTGGTTTGTTTTCTTTATCTTCTCCATGCGTTTGATTTGCTTGTTGAATCTTTCTAGTATTGTGTTTGTAACGAATTCATATCATTCGTATTGGTTTGTTAGGCTTCCGTGCACAACAAATTGGTATCAGAGCGCCCAAGTTCTTGATCTAGACGATTTGTTTGGTGGATTTGATTGTCCGGGAAGATGTGGGAGATTTCCGACAAGTCTTCTACGTCTATGAAGACGTAAAAGACTTAGGCATGTGGCAATGTGAAGTTATGAATGTTTTGATTCAACAAGAGTTGGGTGTTGCTTCGGAAAAAGGAAAACCGAAAGAGATGTCTGGGATAGGACCAATCGTCCGACGTGTGACACGATTCGACTTTGTCTTGCGAAAGATCATAAGTATTTTGTTACGAAGGAAACGAAAGTTGTGGAGTTGTCATACAAGGCCGACCCCCTAAAAGTCACTGCTCCTTGAATTTAGTCCCCCTCCCCTTGAAGCTTGCTAGCAACTCCTAGACGCTAAGGAGGGGAGGCCCATGTGTGTCCCCACTTGCTAGGGGCGGCCAAGCTAGGGTATGGTGGTATTTTGGTTTCCCAAAATACTCCCATGCCACTAGTTGATTGCCCCTCTCGCTCGGGAACTCACATGGCGCACTTACATGGGTTATGACTAGTGATTCTACTATTACCAGGGTGCCCTTAGTAAACACCTAGGGTGCCTCTAGTGAAGTCAACCAGTCAACTCGCAACACAAACCGGTGCATCGCACCCGTATAGCAAAGCCCACTAAGGTAAGGAGATAACTGCATGTGTCTCCGCACTACTCTGTGATTTCCCATAGCACACACACACCTATGCATCTACCGTGCATTAGTGCGATACACACCTGGAGCGTAGGGTTATTAGGGTTGGACTAATTACTTCCTCTAACCGTGTCCTGTGAATCAAGGAGATGGTTCAAGGACTGTACATCATATGGATAAGGTGGAACCTTCAAGGACCATGGTTCATGACTTCTAACTTAGACTCGATCGACACACTATCCGAATGTACCATCGATCCTCTGAGTCCAAGTTAACTTGTGTAGCCACCCAAAGTGCGATGCAGGCTGTACTCCAATTTTCCTGGACTTACTATGTTCTCTCGCATACCCCTGCTCTCCGTTTAGTAGCGGTAAACCCGCTGTTCCTCCACTTGATGCCATGATGCAACTCGAACGGTAGAGAATATCGTCAGACTCGAGTGTTCATATGACTCGGTTTCTTCCAGGTTGACCACGTACGTCGTACCTCCGATTACTCTGCCGAGTAACCGGATCCGGTCAACAGTCCAACTGATGACCATCTGGCCAGGGTTTAATACAACGTAGACAGTGTTCTAAAAAACGACTTAGGCGGCGCCTAGGCACTAGAAGGCCCCCCCATCGCTTAGCTTAGTCCTAGGCGGTGCAGAAAAGTGGCCCAGGCCTCTAGGTGGGGCTAGGCGATCGCCTAGGTGGGCCTAGGCATTAGAACGTGTATAGATGATATTTTATTATTGATAATCATAAATTTATGATTTGGAATATACTAAAATTATAGATATTATGATATTATCTGAGATAATATCATGCTTGCTTTTGTTCTTGTTAATCTAGAATTTATGGTTATGTAAATGTTACATGCTTTTTAAAATAATATTTAGGATAATCTTGAATTTATAGTAAGTTGAATTTATAGTAAGTTAATATATATATATATATATATATATATAATATCAAAATAATTTAAAAAAACAAAAACGCCTAGGCGCTGCCTAGGCAGTCTAGGCGCTAGAAGGTCCCCCACCGCCCGACTAGCGCCTAGCGCTTTTTAGAACATTGAACGTAGGTCAGACCAAAGAACGCACCTCCCGTTAGGGGTGTGGATGGCCTGCAGAAGTGGCACACTGATGCAATGACAGCCGGATAACCCAGTACACCGTGGTTTTGGGTCATGTAACTGGATCCTCACATATTGGTGCGCTAAAGCACTACACAACTGGTTAGCCCACCAGACGTGGCTACTCAGGGTTTAAGACCGTTTTATCCTAAACAGAAACTCAGCTTAGTGCACCAATGTCTGCTCACCGATCTGTACACCGTATTGGTTCCGTTCGGCCACAAACATTGTGCCTAGTAATGACCGCGGTGGAGGCACCCACGCTCTGTCATCCTAACAGCTTATTCTGATAAGGCGATCAATCCTAATCAGAGTTGTGGGGGGTTCTTAGTCGAACCGGGCGGTTCGGGTGGCAAGCACAATCCAACGAGCCAAATGAAGAAAAAAGACAGCGGTTACGTGGAAAAACCCCTTCGCAACGTCGAAGGGGAAAAAACCACGGGTGGGGCGAGAATGCACTAAAACAATCCTTTCGGTTACAATCTCTCACCTTAACCCCAATTACAAATCCCGAGGTCCGGTCTCCCAAATTACCGACCTCTGCAATTTCACTCAGACTACCGACCGCCGCAGACAGCGTCTGACTACCGGTCACTGCAGACAGTATTTGGCTACCGGTCGCTGCAGACAGTATATGGCTACCGACCGACCTCCGCAGACAGCCTCTGACTACTGTCCGACCGATCTCCGCAGCTCCGCGAATTCCGGGACGAAACGGGCAGCGTTTCCTCCAGAATTCTTCCTCCTCTTCTTGAAGGGGTAGGTCCCTTTTTATAGTGGCGGGGTGATGGTTACGACGCTCCGCGAAAAACGGAGGGGGGGACGTGTCCCCGCAATGAGCTCAACCGCCGCTGTAGTGAGGACGTGGCGCGCGGTTGACACCTGGTCACCTTGGGCCGGAAATCTCGGAGCGTAGTCAGCACTCCGAGATCTCCGGGTTCGACTGCTGCTTCACACCTCGGCTCGTTGCACGTCCTAACGAGAGAGAGAGAGGGGGGGGGTGGGCTGTTGCATGTCCGACCCCCCCTTGCTGTCTGATGACATACCGACCGAAGCAATGGGGGGGGCTGCTGCCCCCCTCTGGTGACATGCCGACCGAAGTGATGGGGGGGGGGGGGGGCTGCTGCCCCCCTCTGGTGACATGCCGACCGAACCCAAGAAGAGAGGGGGGGGGGGACTGTTGTCCCCCTCTGGTGACCAGCCGACCGAACCCAAGAAGAGAGGGAGGGGGGCTGTTGTCCCCCTCTGGTGACCGGCCTACCGAACCCGAGAAGAGAGAGGGGGGGGGCTGTTGTCCCCCCCCTTTTGATGACCGGCCGACCGAGCCCAAGGAGAGGGGGGGGGTGCTGCTCTTCTCTGATGACATGCCGACTCCTCCCCTTCTTTGCCACTCATTGCGCGGCCCACCTGAAAGGTACACACAATACCCCCTCCTGACCGGACGGTCTTCAGTCCCGCCCGGTCAGGATTACCCCGTCTCGATTTGCGTGTCAGCCTCAATTCGCGTGCAAGCCTCGGTTTGCGCGCCCGCATCGACATACGTGCTCGTCTCAGTTTGCGAGCCTGCCTCGGTCTACGTGCCGCCTCAGTTTGCGCACCCTCATCGACGTGCGTGTGCCCGTCCCGGTTTGCTCGCCCGCCTCGGTTTGCGTGCCAGCTTAGTTCCGGTGCTGTAGGGACTCCAAGTAACTGTCTGGGCTTTTCCCGGCTTTTCGCCATATGGCGTCACCAGGCGTCGCCACCTCGCCGCCTATTTTCCTCGAAATCCGAACAAACTCCTACAGCTCCAACTTTCTCTATAAATAGGACCCCGAAGGTTCATTTCTTTCCTCTGCTTCAGATTTCTCCTCTGCGGCTGAGAATTCGTTTGGGTTGATAGCACGCTGCACGTAGCTTCTTTTGGATACAAACCGAGGAGTAGCGTGTTCGCAGGAGTTGCGTTTGGATACACGCCGAGAGTCGTCGTCAACGATGTCTTCCACCTGGTTCTCCGTGACGAAGAAGTTCCCTCTGATGGAGGAGGTCCGGGTGGCTTACGGCATTCCGGATACGATCTCACTGTCCTTTGCTACTGGTCCTTTGGACCCGTCAGACGGCGACCGTACTGTCGTCACGCTCGGCCAGCTACGCTGCGGCCTGCGGCTTCCCCTTCAAGCTTCTCTGGTCGCCTACTGGAGTACATGAAGGTGTCTCCAGGCCAGATAGCCGGCAACGGCTGGAGGATTCTTCGCTGCATGGAAGCGATAGAAGAACTGGCGGGGTAGCAGCTCTGCGTCGCGTACCTCCTGAAGAAGTATTTCATCAAGGACTACAAATTGACGCCAGGCAGTGTATTTTCCTACTTCAGCCTGCAAGCGCGCGTAGGCAGTCGCCCTCCCATCGGAGGCTTATCTGACTCCGTGAGGAGTTGGAATGATTGCCCCATTGTGGTCGGAGGACCCTGGAGGGGTCGCTTCAAAATTCCCGGTCACCTCTCCCACCTCGCCGCGACCATCGAGGACTTCTACCCCTCTAGGCAGCTTCAGTGCCCTGGGGCTGTTGAGGAGGAGCTGGACCAACTGATTAAGAGGGTGACGAATGACGACGACGACTGGAGGCAGCTGTTTCCGAAGCTCCCAGTCGTCAGGTCTTATAGTACTACCCCCAAGAAGGGCAAACAGCCTGCGGCGACGAGTAGGAAAGAAGAACCCTCTGCTTGCTCTTCTGAGCTTCCTGACAGGTACGTTAGCTCCGTCAGACGCTTCAACCCAAACACTGCCGCCTCTAAACTTTGCGTGGTCTTCAGGCGTCGTGCTAAGTCGACTGCGGCTGTTCGCGGCTGCAGGCAACTAGTTGCACGCAAAATAGCTGCAGCCGCAGGAAAGGCAAAGAGACGCGTTCTTCTAAATGAGCCCTCCAGCGACGACGATGAAGGCCGCTCTCCTCTCGCTCCCGCTATGCGACGCGCTGCTTGCGACGATCTTCGTTCCCTCCCCGACGACTGGTCAGAAGACGTGTCGTCGACGGGTAGACATTACGTGGAGATAGAAGACTCCGAGAGGTCTTCCAGTTACAGTCTCTCTCCCTCTTTTGGTCGGGGCAAGCAACCCATGCCGTCTGGCTCTGCAGGGTCGCGTGGGCGCGCTTCACCCCGCGATTCCCCTGCTGCCCCTACCGTTGTACCACCTGCTGCACCCCCTGCTGCATCATCTGCTCCACTATTCGCACGTGAGGTTGTTCGATGCTTCATGGCTTCGCCTTCCTCCTCTGCTTCAGGGGGCATCGCCGTGCCGCCTCCCAGTTCTCCCCCCGGAGTTACCGAAGCTACCTCTCACCGTCGCTCCCCTGGGCTCTCTGCTTGTCAGGTGGAGGAAGAGGATACTGGGGTGGACAGTTCTAGCTGGCGAAGCCAGCTCGGCGACCTTCATGAGGTAAGTCTTTGAGTCGTTGTAGGCTTGATTGCTGCAGTAGTTTCCACTCCTGACTCTTTGGTTCACCTCTTCCACTTTTGTCAGATGAGCGGTCGCGTGGCTACGATTGCCGGCCATGTCGCCGAGAGGGGCGCTCAAAGGATGGCGCAACTCGAGGCCTCCCTGCAGACTGCTTGGCAGGACTTGAGGGAGACCCGCACTCGGTTAGCGGAGACCCGCACTCAGTTAGCGGAGGCACGACGTGTCCATGCTGAGGAATTAGCTGCAGTCCAGGCTCAGCTCGAAGTCGCGCAGGCGAACGCTGCTGACCCCTTCGAGTTGCAAGAGGCACTGGATACCGCTCAGGCAGAAATCGACGGGCTGTGGGATCGGTTCAGGGACCAGGCCTCAGTGATCAGGAGGCAGCGAATGGATGCCGAGGCCACCAAGGCGGCTCACGAAGCCGAAATCACCGTGTTGAAGTCCACTATCGACCAGGCTGAAGCATCGCATAAGGCTGCGCTTGCTCAGCAGCATGCGAACTTCTCCATAGAGTGCAAGTTGTACCTTGAAGAACAGGCGGCAGGGTGGCGTAAGAAGGTTGCGAAGTTGCGCAGCAAGCTCCCGCCGGGGCCGTGGAAAGCTGGGGGAGACGACTGACCACTCCCGCTTATGTCTTATTTTGTGATGTAATGAAACAACACGCTCGTTTGTATTGGGACCCTTTAATTCGATTAATCTGAATGCTATGATTGTCGTCTTTCTCTTGTCGATTTTGCATCTTAAGTACACGTCGACGATGTATCATTGAAAGTTGGCTCTCATGTTTTGATTACACGTCGACGACGCGCATAACTACACGTCGACGACATGCGTAACTACACGTCGACGACATGCGACCAAAATCTGGTCCTTATATTAGCGGGGGGTGATATACCCTACCTTGTTTGCGCTGGTCGATCGGTCGTACCCCCGAGGGGTTTGTCGACCAATCCTCCCAGGTGTTCACCGGCCGGTCACGCCCTTCACAGGGACCTGTCGACCGGTCGGCCAAGTGGTAGAACTCGCTAGGAGTGTTATGTACCACTTGGTTTAGGTTGGTTGACCGGTCGTACCCCGGCGGGGTCTGCCGACCGATCTTCCCAGGTGTTCTCCGGCCGGTCATGCCCTTCGTAGGGACCTGTCGACCGATCGGCCAAGTGGTAGAACTCGCTAGGAGTGTAATGTACCACTTGGTTTAGATTGGTTGACCGGTCGTACCCCGGCGGGGTCTGCCGACCGATCTTCCCAGGTGTTCTCCGGCCGGTCATTTCCTTCGCAGGGACCTGTCGATCGGTCGGCCAAGTGATAGAACTCGCTAGGAGTGTTATGTACCACTTGGTTTAGGTTGGTTGACCGGTCGTACCCCGGCGAGGTCTGCCGACCGATCTTCCCAGGTGTTCACCGGCCGGTCATGCCCTTCGCAGGAACCTGTCGACTGGTCGGCCAAGTGGTAGAACTCGCAAGGAATGTTATGTACCACTTAGTTTAAATTGCGCTAGTTAACAGTTATACTCATGCACAACCACGTTTACTGGGCAACCACATCATTATTGAGTAGATCCGGAATTACAAAACGATTACAAGCATCTCCCATTTAGCTACCCTGGTAGAACTTGCGCAGATTGGTGGCATTCCATGGCCTTGCTAGTGCATCGCCGTCTTGAGTCTTCAGGCGGTAGGCTCCATTCTTTCCCATACCATCGATGATGTATGGTCCTTCCCAGGTAGCTCCCAGCTTGCCACTTCCCAGCTCCTTGGTATTGTCGAAGACCTTCCGCATGACCAAGTCCCCTTGTTTGAATACCCGCCTTCTAACTTTGCGGTCATACGCCCTCTTGATGGCCTGATGATAATTGGCTAGGCGCGCTCTCGCTCTCTCCCTCTTCTCTTCCAGCAGGTCTAGGCCATCCAGCAGGAGTTCGTCGTTCCGCTCTGGGTCGACAGCTACGACTGTTCACTGTGTTGGGACCAGGGTTTCCGTTGGCAGGACTGCTTCAGAGTCATAGGTAAGGCTGAACGGGGACTCTCCCGTCGGTCGCTTCGGTGTCGTCCGATAGGCCCATAGAACTCCGGGTAGAGCCTCTTCCCACAAACCCTTCTTTTGCTCCAGCTTCTTCTTCAGTATGTCCAGAATAGCGCGATTCGTCGACTCCGCTTGCCCGTTGCTCTAAGGGTACCGCGGTGTAGAGAAGAATAGCTTGATGTTGTTACTGGCGCAGAACTTCTTGATTGACTCCGCGTGGAATTGTCGCCCGTTGTCTACAACAAAAGCCCGCAACAGTCCGAATCGACAGATGATGTTGCTCCATAGGAACTTTCCTACTTGAACTTCCCCGATCTTCAGCAACAAGATTGCCTCCACCCACTTGGTAAAGTAATCGGTGGCGACGAGGAGAAACTTCCTCCGGTTGGGCGACGTCGGGAAGGGGCCCAAAATATCCAACCCCCACTGTTGGAAGGGCCAAGGGCTGGATACTGGGTGCAGCTCTTCTACTGGTTGATGTATGGAGGGAGCATGCTTTTGACATTGCAAGCACCTTTTCACATATCCCACCGCATCTGCTTCCATGGTGGGCCAGTAGTAGTTCTGCAGCTTTATCTTCCGTGCCAGGGCTCTTCCTCCGGAATGGTTCCCACATACCCTTTCATGTACCTCCTTCATGATTTCTGCCGCTTGTTCCTTCGTGAGGCACTTGAGGTACGGTCCGCCAATCGAACGCTTGTACAGCTCGTCGTCGATGAGGGTGTATCTTGGAGCGTGCGCCCTGGTTCTTCGGGCATCATCGACGTCCTCCGGTAGTATCCCATCAAGTAGGTACTTCTTTATGTTGCTTACCCAATTAGCTCCGACCGCAATAGTATGGGCCGCCTCAATGGCTTGTGTCCTCCTCGTCAGGCAACTATCTTCTGCGGGGCCGACTGTTCGGGGGTCAGCTTGTACCTCGATGAAGACCCTTTTCTCTCTGTCTTCTCCGAGTACCGATGCTAGATTAGCAAGGGCATCCGCCTGCTTGTTTTCCGTTCTGGGGAACTGGTGAAAGCTTATGTCTTCGAACTTGGCGATCAACTCCCGGGCTAGCTTCAGGTAAGCTTCAATTCTTGCGTCGCGGGCTTCGTACCTACCGGTAATCTGATTGATTACCAGTTGGGAGTCGCCGTAGACCTGTAGGCTGGTTACCCCCAGCGCTGTCGCCATCTCCAGTCCTGTCAGCATCGCCTCGTACTCCGCTTCGTTGATCGTCGTCGGGAAAAGTAGCCGCACTGATTTTTCGAGCTTCGTGTGGTCGGGGGTTACTAGGACTACCCCCACACCACTCCCGACTGCGCATGACGAGCCATCCACGAACAATCTCCAGCCTTTTCCTTTGTCCTCCTGTCCTGCTGCCGCACCGACTCCCACGGGTCGATCGGCAGCCACCGACAGGTCTTCTAACGTCTCTGGCACTGGTGCAGTGTCTTCCGCCAGGAAGTCGCTGAGGAAGTCTGCAAGTGCTTGGCCCTTGATTGGTTTCCGAGGTACGTACCGAGGGCCAAACTCTTGCAGTTCTGCAGCCCACTTGCTCAGCCGACCTGCCCGAGTAGAGTTATCCAGTACTTCCTTCAGGGGGTGCTCGGTGATGACCTCGATGGGGTGAGCGACGAAGTACGGGCGAAGTCTCCTTGACACGTACACTAGAGCTAGGGCCACTTGCTCGATCCGCGCATACCTTGTTTCCGCTGACGTCATGATGCGGCTAACGTAGTAGACGGGCCTCTTCGTTCCTTCACATTCGCATATCAGTACAGCCCTGATTGCTGCCTCCGATACCGAAAGATACACCCCCAGCGTTGCACCTGGCTGGGGGGCTGTCAAGATAGGGGGTCGGCCAAGATACGTCTTCAGCTCCTGAAATGCTTCTTCACAGCGTTGGTCCCAGTCGAAAGGTGCAAGCTTACTCAGCCTCTCGAACAGGGGCCGACACCGGTCTGAAGACTTGGATATGAAGCAGTTGAGGGCGTTGATCCGTCCGGTCAGCTTCTGGACTTCCTTTCGTGACCTGGGCGACGGCATCTCCTCCAAAGCACGGATCTGCTCCGGGTTGGCCTCGATCCCCCGTCGGGTGACCAAGTAACCCAAAACTTTTCCCGACGTCACGCCGAAGGCGCACTTGGCCGGGTTCAACTTCATGTTGTACCTCCACAGGGTTACGAAGGTTTCTTCCAGGTCTCGCATATGCGTCTCCTCCGCCTGGCTCTTCACAAGTAAGTCGTCGACGTAGACCTCCACGTTCCTTCCGATTTGGTCGACGAACATCTTATTCACCAGCCTTTGGTACGTCGCCCCCGCGTTCTTCAGTCCGAATGGCATCATCTTGTAGCAGTAGAGCCCTCGACCCGTGACGAAGGTCGTGTGCTCCTGGTCCTCTGGATTCATGGGGATCTGGTGATAGCCCGAGTACCCGTCCATGAACGAGAGTCTCTCGTGTTCCGCCGTGGAATCCACCAGGGTATGATGCGCGGTAGCGGGTAGCTGTCCTTTGGGCATGCCTGGTTGAGATTTGTGAAATCGATGCAGACCCGTATGGCTCCGGACTTCTTGGGGACATCGACCACGTTAGCGATCCATTTCGGGTACCGAGCCTCTCTGATGATGCCCGCTCGTAGCAGCTTTTCTACCTCCATGTTGACAGCTGCTGCTTTTTCCGGGGCTAGCGACCGGGGCATCTGGCGTACAGGTGCAGCTCCTTCTCGAATGTTGAGGTGATGATAGGCTACCTCGGGGTGGATGCCTGGCATATCTTCAACTGACCATGCGAACACATCCAGGTTTGTCTTGGGAAATGCCGTCATAGCTTCGGCATGATGCTTCGGCAGCTGCGACCCGAGAAAAGTTATCCTCGGGTGACCCGCTTCTCCTAGGTCCACGGGCAGAATTGGCTCGACGGCGGGTGACTCCTCCCATTTCGTGTTCAGGTCTGTCATTGACCTCTTCGACTCGTCTGGTTCTTTAGATTCAACCGGTCGGTCGGTCTTCTGTGAGTGCGTCGTCCTGTTCAGCTCTTTACCTTCAGCTGACAGGTCTGTCTCCATCGGGTCACTCGGATCAGCTAGCTCTTTAAGTTCAGTTAACTGACCGGCCTTCTTCGAGCACCTCGACACAGCCAGTTCTTTACTTTCAACTGACCGGTCGTTCTTCGGCAGGTCTCTCGACACTGTCAGCTCTTTACGTTCAGCTGACAGGTCAGTCTTCAGCAGATCCCCCGACACTGTCAGCTCTTTAAGTTCAGCTGACAGGTCGGTCTTCAAAAGGGGTTGGCCCCCTCGCGCTCCTACGCTTGATCGGGCGCGGTGCTGGAACGTTGGAGCTTCTTGACTCTGCTTCGCAGTCCATAGGTTGAGGATGCCCAACTCAGTGCCACCTTCACCTGGTTCTCCTCCCTCGATTTGGCACGTTGTCTTCAGATGAATGGCGCTTAGCTCGCACTTGGCCGCCGAAGACTGGTCTCCTCGAATGCTCATCACGCTCTTGTCGGTCCAAAACTTCACTACTTGGTGGGCCGACGAGGGGACCACATCCAAGTGGTGGAGCCACGGTCTTCCAAGGATGATGTTGTACGCCGAGTGAGCTTCAATCACAATGAACCGGGTAAGATTGGTGAGATGCCCTGTTGTGATCGGGAGGGTGATCTCTCCAACCACCCTTGCAGCCTCCCCCGTGAAGCCCGTTATCGTCGACGACGACTCGGTCATCTGTCCGCGATCTAGCTACATGGCGTCGAAGGCGCTGAGAAAGAGCACATCTACCGAACTCCCGGCGTCGACCAGAATTCTCTTCACCAGGCAATTTGCTATCTGCAACCGTATGACCAGAGGATGGTTGTGAGGCCTCTCTATTCCAACCAGATCTGCCGCCGAAAACTGTACTGCCGCTTCCACTCTTGGCTCGGGACGGATGACGGGGTCGAGCACCACATGGTGAACCTGTCTTGCTTGTTCAATACGTCGCACCTGTCGGTCGACGGCATTTGACGACGGTACAGGGCCATGGTACCCGTAGACGGCGTCTACCTCTCGGAGCTGGCGTCTTTCTGGCGGAGGACCCGGTAAGCGTTGTGTCGTCGCTCCTCGCTGGACTTCCCCTACAGCCTTGGTCTCCTTACGTTGAGGGATGTCAATGAAGCAGCCAAGGTGGCCGACCTCAATGAGATCCTCAATATGATGCTTGAGCGCCCGGCACTGCAGGGTAGCGTGACCTTGGCCTTGATGGTACTCGCAGTACCTTGATGCATCTCTGGCTCCCCTCTCTCCGGGTTCAAGCGGTTGCGCCCACTTGAAGTACGGTTCGCCCTTAATAGCTTCCAAAATCTGGCCTATGGGGGCGTTCAGTACCGTGAACTCCCTGTTCCACTGCGGCCTCGCTGGCCTATCTTGCCTTTGCCGCTTCGCTTCATGCCGCGTCGCCTCGCCCTGTTGCTTGTTGACGTTCTTCACGGCAGCTGGCTTGGCGTAGCCTTGGTGCGGGACCCTGGTTTCCACCGCCTTCCTCTTGCAGTCCGCGTCTTCGATCTTGATGTACTTCTCAACGCGTCGCGATAGCTCGTCGATCGTCTCCGGGGTTCGCTTGATGAGCGACGCGTTGACGAGCTGGGTAGGCTGAATGGCGTTCTTGAAGGCCGCGATCACCATGCGATCCTGCCCGTCTGCATCCGCCAAGCTCAGGTATTCGGACCTAAACCTATGGTAGAATTGTCTGAGTGTCTCCTTCTGGGTCATACTCATCCCGAAGAGTGACTCCAGAGTCTTCAGCTCCCGGCGATTGCATCGGTACTGATCGATGAACCGCGTGCTCAGCTCCGAGAAAGAGGAGATGGACGAGGGCCTGAGCTTGTGGAACCACTCGAGAGGTGTTCCCGACAAGCTGTTAGCGAAGGTCCGGCAGAGAATATGATCATCCTCGTGGGGGACCAGAGCATCCCAGAAAGCCAGTACGTGCTCCACCGGGTCTTTCGATCCGTCAAACTTGGGAAGGCGTGGAGGATTCCATCCCCGAGGGAATGGCTCTCGGAGTAGCTTCTCGACGAGCGGCGACCGTGCGGCTCCTCGAATGGCGACTTCCTCCAGCCGGTCGGGAGCTCGGACCCCCGGTCGGTCTCGCTGGATTCCTTCTTGATCCCCGAGTCGCTCCGATGCATGTACCCGAATGCGCTCATGTACGCTCCTCCGATCAGCAGTGTGAGCCGGCTGCCGACTGGCCGGCGTCATCCGAGTGTGATGGCTATCACTCGGTTGACGATGGTGTTCACCGCCTCGCTTCGGGCGATGCACTTGTGCCGAGTCCGTCTTCGAGTGATGCTTGGAGGCAGACGGCTGTGGGGGGGTGCCCCGAGCCAGGACCAGACATCCGAGCGTGCCGACGCCGCTCGAGCGTGCTTGTTTCTCCCCGCGGGTTCCGGGCTACTCGAGTCCCGCCCGTCGGAATTCGCACTTTGAACCTCCACCGAGCGATTAACCCTGACCTCCACCTGAGGCACTGGTTGCGGCTGCATTTGCACTGGTGGGGCAGGTTGAGTAGGAAGACTCTGTCCCGCTTGGGCCAACATGCCCTGATTGAGTAGACCACTCGTCGGTGCGGCCCGCACGAAGTCGCGCAACTCCTCGTAGTTGTGTTGCATTGTTTGGAGTTGGGCGGTAAGAGCTTGCTGGGTCATCATCATAGTGGCCAAGAAAGCTTCCGATAGACCCCCTGTTAGAAGAGCCAGGGTTGCTACCGAAGCTTGACTGGACTCTCCGACCCCCAGTACAGGATTCACCAACGGGACTACGCGCTCCGTGTCCGTTGGTGGTTGAACAAGACGCCCGACATCATTGGCATCTCCGAGTGGTGCAGCTTCGGATGGGAGCTGCGACGTCGAGCGGGTGCGATACGGTCCACCGGCCATCATTCTTCAACCGTGTGGTCGTGGATTGCTGGTTGCAGGTAGCCTCGGACTGGTCGACACCCACGGGTCAACAGTCGAAAGCTCTAGTAGGAAGTCTCGAAGACTATCCCACAGATGGCGCCAAGATTGTGGGGGGTTCTTAGTCGAACCGGGCGGTTCGGGTGGCAAGCACAATCCAACGAGCCAAATGAAGAGAAAAGACAGCGGTTACGTGGAAAAACCCCTTCGCAACGTCGAAGGGAAAAAAACCACGGGTGGGGCGAGAATGCACTAAAACAATCCTTTCGGTTACAATCTCTCACCTTAACCCCAATTACAAACCCCGAGGTCCGGTCTCCCAAATTACCGACCTCTACAATTTCACTCAGACTGCCGACCGCCGCAGACAGCGTCTAACTACCGGTCACTGCAGACAGTATCTGGCTACCGGTCGCTGCAGACAGTATCTGGCTACCGACCGACCTCCGCAGACAGCCTCTGACTACTGTCCGACCGATTTCCGCAGCTCCGCGAATTCCGGGACGAAACGGGCAGCGTTTCCTCCAGAATTCTTCCTCCTCTTCTTGAAGGGGTAGGTCCCTTTTTATAGTGGCGGGGTGACGGTTACGACGCTCCGCGAAAAACGGGAGGGGGGGTGACGTGTCCCCGCAATTAGCTCAACCGCCGCTGTAGTGAGGACGTGGCGCGCGGTTGACACCTGGTCACCTTGGGCCGGAAATCTCGGAGCGTAGTTAGCACTCCGAAATCTCCGGGTTCGACTGCTGCTTCACACCTCGGCTCGTTGCACGTCCTAACAAGAGAGAGAGAGAGAGAGGGGGGGGGGGCTGTTGCCCCCCTCTAGTGACATGCTGACCGAAGTGATGGCGGGGGGGGGGGGGGGGGGGGGGGGCTGCTGCCCCCCTCTGGTGACATGCCGACCGAACCCAAGAAGAGAGGGGGGGGCTGTTGTCCCCCTCTGGTGACCGACCGACCGAACCCAAGAAGAGAGGAGGGAGGGCTGTTGTCCCCCTCTGGTGACCGGCCGACCGAACCCGAGAAGAGAGAGGGGGGGGATGTTGTCCCCCCCCCTTTTGATGACCGGCCGACCGAGTCCAAGGAGAGGGGGGGGGGGTGTTGCTCTTCTCTGATGACATGCCGACTCCTCCCCTTCTTTGCCACTTATTGCGCGGCCCACCTGAAAGGTACACACAAGAGTTGTGAACGTATTTAGGTTATATGGGACCAATCCATTGAGTCTCCTACTCAAGTGTATTACCATATAGCCATGACTCTCTGTTCTGTAATCAGAACACGTACTAAGGTACATATCAAGATGCAATCCTAAGTTATCAACCATACACAGCTAAACTATAGGTTTTTACGAGCTGAAGACCTTACCAATTCCAACATTTATAAATCCTAAGTGGTAACTATCTCATAATCCTTAGATCTGGCGGATGATAATTAATTAGATTAATTTTTTCTGAGGCCATGGTAATTTATTATTTAACTATAGTGCAAATTTGGTTATGATCTGATGCAAAAATTTTCGCAAGTCAGGCTTTTCGTCGAATAGTTAGAACCCTAATTCTTAGGCCAACTCTAGAGCCCAACAACACACTTCCGTTGAGTGCTTCGGCCAACATGAGGCGTAGTTAAGGCTTACACCTCAAGGCGAGGCGTACACTTCAAGCCCAAGGTATACGCCTAATGTGTCTGGTTTTAGTTTTTTTTTTTTTGGTAACTTGAATTTTAGCCCAAAATCACCTAACCCCCTGAAGTGAATTTTGTTCCAAATCGGACCGTATAGTTTTAAATGTTAGCACAATACCCCTTTTGTCAACTACTAATGTTGATTTTTTTGTAATTTCAAACTAATCAAGCAAACCTATTATTATGAGTTGTTGATATAAGAACATGAATTTTGATTTATAATGTGAAACTATTTTTATTTTTTTCTCTATTTTTTATATTTAATTTAAAATTTAATTATATTTAATTAATTAAAAATTACATTCGCTTGAGGCTTACACCTCACTTCTTGAGGCTTTGACCAGTAAAACGTGTTGTGTCATCGTGCTATCGCGTCTGAAAACTTTGGAAATAACTATGAAATACCCTGTTAGTAGGGTTTGCAACCAGGACGGGTTAGCCTGGGTTAAAGGTTCAACCCAGCCCCAGCCCGAGGGGTTGAACCCTCTCCCCAAGCCCAATCCAATATCGGGTTGGGCGGACGGATTGGTCAGGTTCGCATCTGACCGCCGGCGGTGATCCAACTCCGGAAACGTCCGACAGCCAACAGGTTGAAGACTCTTTGAGTCCATGTACATAAGGTTCAGCAAAACTCGAAGTTCAGACTCAATGGCCATGGAATGTAAAAATTCCTTAGAGTCCGTCACTTGCGAGTTCTTTTCACAAAAGTGCAACGTGACTAAGACTAAGCACTAACCCCCTTAACAATAGTTTTGCTGATGTAACCCATTAAATCAAAGTAAACTTCTTTGAGGCTAACAAAAAGAAATAATAATCTTTCTTTTGGTCTACCAATAAAGTAAAGAAGGTGATAGGGTGAGCGTCAGCGACATACTCAGCTCGGATCGAGTTCAGATCTCCTCCAATCGGTCGGCTCTAGTAGGTGGGCCCGGCGCACATCACAGCCACATGCAATCGGTGGAGTAGATTCACTCTGGGGTTGCCTATCATCGTACGGCTGTGATGTGCGCCAGGCCCACCGATTGGGGCCGACCGACTGGAGGTGATCTGAACTCCAACAAGTGATGCCACGTCAACTCAGCCAAAAAGACATGCATGGGTTGAAGCAATTTCTTTTGGGAAAACGCGGCCAACCGACGGGCTCTGGTGCAGTCAGCTTCTGGGGCAGGGCAGCCACAGCTGTCAACTAGATATTGAAGATGACGCCACGTGGCATTTCTTGCCACTTGGCACCTAGCGAAGGGCTAAGTGCTATACACTGCTGGTGTCATCGGACGGTTTCGGCATAAAAATATGCCACGTGGCAGCATCATGTCATCATTTTTTTTTTCTTAATGTATCTTTTTTTAATATATCAGTCTCTCCTATTGTTTCAAATGGAGAAGCGAGGAAGATGAAGAGTATTTGGATTAAGATATAATAATAAGGGGTAAATTACAGTTTACCCCATGAAGTTTAACCCCAAATCACTTCAACCCTCTATAGTTGATAAACTACATTTTGCCCCCATCAAATCACTCTATACTTAACAAGAGAAATGCTATCCAGTTTGAAGGTTTTTCCGATTCCGCTCAGCCCAATTAACGTGGCAGTATGTAACTGATGGTGTAAAAGATTTAAATGTTGCTAGTGGGTTTCAGCCGTCAGTTGCACGCTGCCCATCAATTGTGCCGGAAGAATCGAAAAAGCCTTCCGGTTGAATAGCATTTCTTACTTAATAAACTACACTTTTTCCTACCTTCAAAGTCAGTTTTGATTAGTTACAAATTACCAAAAGAAGAAATTTATTAGTCAATTATTCAAACTATAGGGACTGATTTGGAACAAAAAACAAATTCAGGAGGTAAAGTGTAATTTACCCAATAATAAAATAACAAGAAAGGGAGGGACATACCTGGGCGACGACGGATATGTGCAAGATCCGTAGCCTAAAAATTAAAATAAAACACAGATTAATCAAAAGGTTGGAGAGCGTAGAAAAAGGAATTTGATATTGATACTCCTAAAAACACCACCTCCTGTTCGACTCCTCTAGTCCTCTATAGTCCGTCGTTTCCCTCGGTTTAATAGGTGGGGACCCATCTTGCCCACTCAACCCAATTGCAACTCAATAGATGGTTATGATTTCTGCCACGTCACCAACTGAAAGGACGGACTCTAGAGGAGTCCAACTCCTCCCCGCCTGCAGCACCGGTGTTGGTACTGGATGCAGCGGTAAAGTCGGTGGTTTGTCCTCTTATTAAAAAAAATAATAAATAAATAGTGACGGTAGTTGAACACGTCAATATAACTTATTTTTTTATAAAAAAAAAAAATAGAATGATTTTAGTTATAGGACATGTCAATCTCAAAATATAGCTCAAGTCCCTCCCGATTAGGGTGGCAATCCTTGACCCGACCCGACCCGACCCGACAACCAGACCCGAACCCGACCCAAAGCTACCGGGTTTGGGTTTGGCCTAAACGGGTCGACCCGATTGACCCGTTTATTTAATGGGTCGGGTTCGGGTTTGTACTTATAACCCGATTGACCCAACTTGACTCGTTTACCAAATGGGTTGTGTCAACCCGACCCGACCACAGCCAACCCGAACCAACCAGATCAACCCGGCCAAATCCGACTTGTATTGAGCTGACCCATTTAGTAAAGGTCGGGTCAACCCGTTTATTAGACGGATTGGGTTTGGGTTTAAGTTTTGACCCGTTTATTAAACGGGTCGGGCTCAGATTGAGTGTTTTGCACTTATTCCTATGTCTCAACCTGACCCGATCCATTGCCACCCCTACTCCCTATGAATATGTACTTTTTCTGATACCAATATACTACCAATACATAATACAAATGTGTACTTATAGAAACCTTAGCATATAGCAAATTATGATGCCAAGTAGGTAATATTACAAAATAGTAATGACATATACCAAATTCGGAGTAAAAAAAATATAGGATAAATTACACTTTGCCCCCAGAAGTTTATTTCAAAACACTTAACCCATTTATAGTTAAAAAAGTACATTTTGCCCCTTCAACTCAGGTTGATTAGATAAAAATAAGGAATAATATCGCTAAGGTCCCCAGCATCAGACCGCTGGAAACTTAAGGACTGACAATATTTTTGTTTAAGATAAAGTCCCTGACTTTGTTCAGAAACCCAAAAATTTCCTCAAATGCGATCCTTCTGCCAACTCTCTCGAGCACGACTAGAGGTGGCAGCAACAGTAGCGACAGAGGCAGGCAGAGACGGCGGCAGCATCGATGAGCAGCAATAACAACGACAATGATGAGAAGTAAAGGCGGCAATGACGTTTGGTGGTTCGGTTGAGATCCTAAGTCTAGGGTTCATACCATTGCCAGTACATGTTATGGTTACGGTTAGGTTTATGCTAGATTCGGTTCGGCGGCGGTGGTAGATTCGATAGTATACAGAAGAGAATTTGAAATATCGTGAAAGATAATTTTGTCCAAAACATTTATTTAGACTGGAGTTTAAAAGCTTCTCCTTAAAAGAAGTTTTCCCTATCTCTTCTTAAAAAAATAATTAAGTAGTTGACAAAAGGGTGTATTGAACTAACATTTCAAACTTTAGGAAACGAATTAGAACAAAATAAACCACATGAGGGATTAAGTGTTTTTGAGCCAAACTTCTTGGAGGCTTACACTAAATTATATTGCACGGTAAATTACAATGCCCGTATAGGACGAAAAATTATTATTTTATTAATTTTAAATTCAAAATCCATTTTCCGATTTTCTCGAACTGCTGAACGGAAAGCCGCGTTCACACACACATCCGGTCAAAGGTTTATTTATTATATGATTACAAAACGAATAAAAACAAGGGTAAATTACACGTAGATCCCGTCAGTCTGACAGATTATCGGTCAAACTGCCAGGGGTATATGTGTAATTTACCCTAAAATGCAGGCCACCGTAGAGACCGCCGGGGGCGCACCGCTCTAAATCCCCAGGCCTCGAGATTCGCACACCGCCCGGAACGGACGGCGTCGATGAAAACAAAACGAATACGGGACGGTCCAATATTGAAAAGAAAGAAAAAGGAGACGGTGGCGGGAGGGAAAGGAGAGTACTGACTGGGGTCGGTGATGGTGACGGTGGCGGTGCCGCCGAAATCGCAGGCGCCGGCGGCGTTGCCGGAGCGCTGGTAGAAGCTGTTGAAGGCGTAGGAGGCGTGGGCGGGGAGGGTGTTGGGGAGGTAGCAGAGGCCGTTGGACCCGATCGGGCTGCAGTCCGCGGCTCCTGGACCGCATGCGTAGTCGAGCGCCATCTGCAGCGCCGCCGCGGTCGCCCCGCTCAGAGCGATGCACCACGTCGCCTCCGCCCCTCTCCCCGCCATCACCAGCAGCCCTACCGCCACTATTAACCCCACCGCCGTTTCCCCCATCTGTCGACGGAGATCCGAAGAGAGAGAGAGAGAGAGAGAGAGAGAGAGAGAAAGAGAGAATATGAGAGAGAGAAGAGAGAGAATATGAGAAAGAGAGGGAGGGGTGGCTTCTTTTGCTTTCTCTATTGCTTTTTCGCTCTGTAGCCGTTCTGAGGGCTCGATATATGATGATTTCGGACATCGTTTTCTGACGAAAGTAGCCCTGTATCTATGAGAGAGAGAATGCATTTTCCGTAGTAAATAAGCGGTTTGAATAAGGGTAATATGGGAAGGATGCACGCCCCAGGTCATGGGTACCCAGTACCAACCTCACCAGTTACCAACTCACTAGCTGATACTTATCAATCGAATAGTCGTCCTACCAACTAAGCTATGGATTGCAAAGCAAAAAAAATAAATAAATGTATTTTTTTTTTAGAGCAAACCCTACCGTGCGTCGATTGATTTAAAACACGAAAAAAAAAATTTAATAAAAATATAGGTACGGTTTTTTAGAGCAATTCTTACCTACAAGATCAGAGTGTGATTTTATTGGAGACGATTTTTCCTCTTTTCTTAGTTGATGACGTTCGGTGAAATTTTCGAGGCGATAGAACTTTGACTGTTTACAGACTGTCTGAATCTTGATCAGGAATACCAGGGCTAATGCCTTGGAAATCGCTAGGGATATACCGGTCTTTGCCATACCAACACAACTAGATGTTACGAATGTAGGTTTCTGGGCAAGCAGATAGATTCCAATACTATTCTAAGAATGATGTGGTACACTCATGCAAATTTAAACTTAAGCAAACATATAAACTTAACAATTTAAAGTTAAGTCTAGCAAATGATTTCAGCAGCACAAGAAATAAGAGATCGAGTGATTATTAGGCGAGTGCAGGCTGTTTGGCTGAATTTTTCAGAAGAATGAAAATATATGATCGTTTGGAAGTTAAGATACGTGCACGTGACAGTCTGACAGCCAAAATCGGGGTCTAAAGTCCTCAAAAGGATTTCAACAATAATATTGGCTCAAATCAAAGTGATAATTAACTACCAAGAAATATTGATATATATGTTTTTGATGATATATAATTTATCAAAGAAAGGCTAAAACATCAAGGAGATTGTATTAATCAAACGGAAACAAACGATTGTGAAGGCCATTATCATCTGAGATGTCCGTTTACATCGCCCAATATCGAATGCTCTCAATAGAGAACCCTCTTCTTCTAACGACCCGCACACGCAATGACGACATTTGGAAACGAATCAAAAAATTCAAATCTTTGGGTCCATGTTTATTTGGTGGCTACTTAATAAATGTATTCCGTCCAGGTCCGTCCTCTCCACAAGGATCACAGGCATTGACTCGGAATGCCCCCATGTGCCATCAGGAACCAAAAACATATTAACACTTGTTCTTTCTTTGCCCATTTGCCCGTGCGGTATGGTTTGGTGGACTCGGGCTACTTGATTCAGGAAGTAATAACTTGTCCGACCAAAAGAGCATCTTCAACGAAAACGGGAGCAAAGTTTGTGGGCAATCTGCGGCGATCCGAGGTGATCTCATCGCACGCCCCTCCTTTGGAGGCTATGGGTGGCGAGGGTTCTTGGCCATTTGCGGCACAGCCGGATTCCTCCTCCGGCGAGGCTCACTGGGGGATTAATCGGGGTAAGGGGCGTGGAAAGGCAAAGGATACTGGTCGCGAAGCGAAACAGAGAGGGAACAACCAAGAGCACAATCGGTTTTTAACTCTTGTAGAGAATTCTCTCAGAGTCGATGGATCCGACATCGCAAGAGGAGGTGCTAAAAGAAAGAAAACAGACATCTCAAGCTCGGATGTCCTGACATTGGGGGAGATGACGGAGGAAGCACTCTAGGGTTCACGGCCCTTCTCCTTTCCTTTCCTTGCTTTTTTTTTGGTGCATTATGGAGATCTTAATGTGGAATTGTCAAGGGGCAAACAACCCTTCTTTTTTTTTTTTTTTCATTGTAGGAAGCTGATGACCGATTTCAAGCCGGACATCATCATCCTTGTGGAAACCCACATCGACGAATGTATAGCCGAAAGGTTAGCTAGGAGGCTCGGCGGCTCGGAGTTTTTCTACATTCCAGCAAAGGGTCGACCAAGAGGCATCATTTTCCTTTGGAGAAGAACCTTAGGATATATATCGGTGATATCCCTTGACCCTTAACTTGGTATTTGCTTGATTACGGATTGCTTTAACTGCAGTTGGATAGTGGTGGGTATTTATGTCAAGCAATCCTATAAATGTCGTCGATCTATATGGGCCTCTTTATCTGTCTTGAGTGATCTCCAACTTCCATTGATTGCTATGGGTGATTTCAACGACATCCTTAATCCTGCAGGCAAAAAAGGTGGTGTGGAGTTCTCGATTGCTATTGCTGTTAGTGAATTTCGCGAGTGCATTGCGAATAACGGTCTTATTGACCTTGGCTTCTGGGGAGCACCTTTCACTTGGTGCAACAATCAAAATCCGCTTCGGCACATTTCGGAGCATATAGATCGGGGATTTTGTAACCCTGCTTGGTTAAATCTATTCTCCGAGTCTTCCGTCCGTCATTTAGCTCATATTGCTTCCGACCATTGCCCAGTGTTGGTGTCCTTTAGCCCCCTATTGCTCGTTGTGGTCGTCCCTTTCGATTTAAGCACTTTTGGATTCTCCGAGGGGATTTTCATGAGGTTGTGCACCAGGCTTCGGAGCCTTTCACTCCGGCTACAGATTGCCAGGATGTTGTGGACAAGTTTCGACGCACCTGGGATGGCCTCCGGCGGTGGAACCGTGATACGGTGGGTAGACTTGAATCCAAAGTTTGTACGCTCGCTGAGTCTACTTAGAGTTCCAAGGTTTAACTGCACTCGCACTCTTACTACCACCAAGCTTACTGAGCTCAACTCCCAGGTGGCTGAGTATCATAATACTATAGCTATGATTGATAGGAAATGGCGTCAAAAATCTAGAATCCAATGGTTGCGGGAAGGAGATGGCAACATCTCTTTTTTCCATCGTTCGACCATCACTTGGCGTAATTCTAATCGTATCTTATCTATCACCAATGCCAACGGGCTCAATTGCCATGGGGTGGCGCGATATTGAGCAGACCTTTGTTTCATACTTTCGAGCAGACCTATGTTTCGTACTTTCAGATCCTTGGAAGTCGTCCGATCCTACCATCATTGACGATACCTTTTTGATGTCATTCCGAACTTAGTGTCAACTGTGGATAATCAGATTCTCACCCGTGCAGTTCCTTTCAGGAGATCAGAGATATTGTCTTTAGTTTGCCTCTCAATAAAGCTCCAGGTCGGGATGGCTTCACTGTCGAATTCTTCACAGCTAACTGGTCTACGGTGGGGCAGATATCTGTCACGTGTCGGGGTTTTTTTTGGGCAGGGCTATGCCTTTGTCTTGGAAATATACATATCTCTCATTCCCAAGACTAGCTCTCCGTCCAAACCCGAGCATTATCGTCCCATTAGCCTCTGTACCACTATTAACAAGATTATCTCTTGATCTTAGTTAATATACTTAAACCCCTGTTTGCATTCCTTGATATCGAGTGAGCAAAATGCATTTGTTCGAGGTCGTAATATTTCTGACAACATTTTGCTTGCGTAGGAAGCTCTACACTCTATGGTTCATGATACTTGGAACAATGATTATATGGCTCTTAAGCTCGATATGGAGCAAGTCTATGACCGTATGAACTGGGATTTCATTGCCCGAATGTTATCTAAGTTTGGGTTCTACAGGAAATGGATAAGATGGATTATGAGCTATTTGACGGATCCTAATTTTTCCCTTCTCATCAATGGGTCACCAACTGTGTGGTTCAAGGCTGATCGGGGTCTACGACAAGATGATCCCCTAGCCCCGTATATGTTCATTCTGGGGGCTGAACTTCTTAATAGAAATATTTCTTGAATGCAGGGTGATGGTATTTTGTCTGGCATCAAGCCACTACTTGATGCACCAGGCATCTCCATGCTAGTATTCACTGACGATTGCCTCCTTTTCTCTAAGGCAATCTAGCTCAATGTGATGAGCTCAAAACCACTCTCCAAAAATATTGCTCAGTTTCGGGTCAGAAAATAAATCTTAACAAATCCTCGGTTCTGTTTTCATAAAAGGTGCAGCACAGGCATCGAAAGATGCTGATCAGATTTTTTTTTTTTTGAAAAGTAGCTGATCAGATTATTGGGCATCCAAGAAACTAAGGAGCCCTTTAAATACTTGGGTGTGACTATATGGGGTAAAAATATTCCGAGTAAGCTCATTGCTAAGGATCTATTGACAAAGACGGCTAAGAACCTTGCGGGATGGAAAGCCAAGACCTTGTCCTTTGCGGGAAGGATCACTCTTATTCAATCGGTGCTTGCTTCCATACTGATCTTCACTATGGTCAATACGTGGATTCCTAATTAGCGTCTCCTATACTCCTTGGAAAAAATCATGTGTCAATTTCTATGGAGTTCGGGAGGGGCGAGTTAAGGCCTACATTTGGTTAGTTGGGCGAACGTCTGTCAACCCAAGCACCATGGTGGTTTGGGTATCCGGGAATTGGGTGCTGTCAAGGCGGCTCTGATGAGTTGGAAAGTCTTCGAAATAGCTTCAGGAAGAGGGGGTCTTTGGAGCGCCTTCTGTATCTCTAAGTATAATGTTTCAGCCAACTTATGGTGTTGGCCGATACCCAAAGGGTGCTCCCGTACCTGGAAGGCTGTTTCTGAGGGAGTGGGGGTGGTGCATGATCACCTTACGATCAATGTGCACCCCAATAGACATATCAATCTCTGGCAAGACCCGTGGCTCGACCTGGTACCTCTAGCGTGCTACCCTTCTTTTGTTGATTGGGAATGTGGTTATGCACTCACGGAAGTGTCGGAGTTCATGTCAGGCGGCACATGGTGTCAGTCTCGGATTCTGGCGTTGTTTGATACAGAATTAGCTAAGCAGATAATTAATACCCCAATTCTGCTTCCTTTCAATGATGATAACAATGTTAAATGGGGGCCAAATCTTGCGGCCAAGTATAGCTTTAAAATGGTGTATTGGCTCCTCACGAGAAAGGATGTTATGTCTAATCCTCTTCCGGATACCGATGTGAATTATGCCGATGGGGTCCCCTACTCCAATGCCATGCTCCCTCTAGGGCTCTTGCCTTTTGTTGTAAGCTTCTGCATAGAAGAATCCCGACCAAGAATCTTCTCATCGCAAGAGGGATTTCCCTTTACCTTTTTGTAGCCGGTGTGCGGGTGCAGAAGAAGATGCGGATCACGCCTTATTTGGATGCCCAAAAACCAATAATGTATGGCGCCATCTGTCCCTTCCTGTTCAAACCCCGAAGTCTATCGACCAATGGGTGACTAGTATCAAGGCTGCTATCTCTTTGGGTAAAGAGGCCAAAGCCATTTCTGGGTTGCTTATTGGTGTAGTTTGGGGCATTTGGATGGATAGGAAACGGGAGCTGTTTGAGGGTGTTCTAATACTCTAGCTACAAATTGCTCGGGGCTGTCGAGCACGATCATCTGAATTTCGTAATGCTGATCTGGATGTTTCACTTGTGCAGGTGAGGCAACCTCAATCGATTTACATCAAGTGGGTGGTCCCGAAGCTGAGTGAGCTAAAGATAAATTTCGACGGAGCGCTGGGCCGTTCCTCCAAGTGTGGGGGAGCGGGATATGTTATCCATGACTATGCGGTCGCATCATCAAGGCAGGTGCTATCCCATTGAGGATGAGTTCTGTCATTGATGCGGATTCTAGGGCTATATGGGAAGTTGTCCAAGCCTTGGGGACCTTGGCCGTGGACCAACCCATCTGGGTGGAGGGCGACTCCAAGACGGTGATTGACTGGATTAATAGAGGCGCGGGGGAGCATTTTCTGATCCCAGACATCTGTCGCCGTCGGGATCTTATCCATATATTCTGTTCGGGTGACCAACACTTATCGGGAAGCTAACCAGGTGGTAGACGCACTAGCTACGAGAGCTAAAGGAGCTTACCTATCTCTTTTTGGTGTTCAGAATTCCCCTTAGACATTGTTCGTACTGTTACCTGTGATGTATCTTCTTGCTGGTTTTCTAGAATAATATAAGCTATTTCTTTACCGAAAAAAAAAAAAAAAAACTTGTCCTCCAAAGAGTGGATCGGGATAGCCTGTGAAGGGGGCTCCAATCACTCCTGAGATTATAATGTTTTTGCTATCGCAAATCTGGAAGATGAAATGCAATCTGATTTTCAAGAAAGGAAGCCCAGGTATCTACAGGTAGCAAGAGATTATTGAGGTACTCTGCTCATGGCCAAATCTATCAATGCGACTGAAGTCAACCCAACTTGGGCTGAGGCTAGGGGTGGCAATGGTCGGGTCGGGTCGGGTTCGTGTCGTGTCTAGTTTCGGGTCGTGTCCAAAACCCCTAGACCAGGACCCGACCCGTTTAATTAATCGTGTCTAGATCTTAAACCGGTACCCGACCCGTTTATAAACGGGTAGACCCGGTAAGACTCGTTAGACCTATTTACCACATGGGTTTATTTAGGTGACCCGATCCGACCCAATCCGACTCGACCCGACCTAACTCGATAGACCCGTTGATACTATATATTACAGTATCGGATTAAGGGTAGACCTGACCCGACCGTTGAATTTTAAAAAGGTTTTTCCGAGTCTACCGTGTCCAGACCCTAAACCCTGACCCGACCCGTTTATTAAACGGGTCTATCGTGTCGACCCGTTTACGACCCAAACCCGTTTAGCTCTAACCCAGACCCACTAACTTCGTGTCGGGTACGAAATTGCCAGCCCTAGCTAATGCAACAACCTTCCTAATAGGCGTAAAGGAAGCGGTGAAGATCTATCACCAAAACTGCATTGTGGAGGGAGATGCTCTCAAGATCGTTAGAACTTTGCTACCACCTCATCCGGACCCTCCATGAAAAATCGCTACATTTATCAATGATATTAGGGAACTCATCAAATGCAAACCGTTGATCAGTATCAGGTTCAAGTCCAGAGACGGCAACAAAGTTGCGTATTCCTTTGTTCGATATTCCATAAATCATTGTGATTCCAATAAGTGGTCTACTACCTCTGTTGAAGATGTGGTCAGTGGAGTCCTATTTTCTGATGCTATTTTTAATGAATGACCGGGGCAATAGGACCTCCATTCAAAAAATAAAAAAAGGGATACACGAACAATAGGGTGCGTGGTTGCACAGATGACGAATAGGGCGGGTCCGAGTGTGCGGTCGCACGGGCTGCGGAGCACAAGCAATCTCAGGTTGCACGGACGGTAGGGCGTGGGCCAGGTAGGGGTGGCAATGGTCGGTTCGGGTCGGGTTGAGACATATGTATAAGGGCAAAACACCCAACCCGAACCCGACCCGTTTAATAAACGGGTCAAAAACGTAAACCCAAACCCGACCCGCCTAATAAACGGGTTGACCCGACCCGTTTAACCCGTTTACTAAACGGGTCGGGTCGGGTCGGGTCGGTTTGGTTCGGGTTGGATCAACAGAACCCATGTAAACCTGTCGGGTTGGGTCAAGACAAGTCGGATTGGGCCGGGTTTGATCGGGTTGGGTCGGGTTGGCTCGGGTCGGGTCTGGTCGGGTTGACACGACCCATTTGTTAAACGGGTCAAGTCGGGTCAATCAGGTTATAAGGCCAAACCCGAACCCGACCCATTAAATAAACGGGTCAATCGGGTCGACCCGTTTATGACCCGAACCCGTTTAGGCCAAACCCAAACCCGCTAACTTCGGGTCGGGTTGGCGGGTCGGGTCAAGAATTGCCACCCCTAGGGCCAGGTGCGTTGTCCCAAGACGATGGAGCGCGGGTCGATGCAGGTACTACACCGGTGGGGCTGTGGTCTGGCACAGGTCAAATGGACGACGCAGTTGCGGTCTGGCGTGGATCGCACAGACGACGTGACATGGGTGGGCATGGATCACACGGACACTGAGAGCGAGAGAGATGAAGTCATTGGTCGATCCGATTATACACTCACGAGTTACCTTTGTTGATGACGCTTCGAGATGAAGACGATGATGCCCAAACCACGAGAATGAAGATTAGAAGAAGACAATGATCATAAAAGATAAGTAACAAAGATTCTGGCTTGAAGTCCATGGTCTCTCCCCTCAATAGTAATAATTCTTAGTCAAGAATCCAAGAGAAAGCTCTCATCTTTTCATTAATTCAATAATTCATCGTCTACAATAATGACGACTACAAGCCTTTAGATAACTGTCTCCACAAAACCTAATGGCTCATGGGCTTAAAACAAAACCTAATGGGTCCTCATAACATAGACTTACAAGAAACTGAAACTTGACATATTAATTATTCCAGAAATTAAAAATAAATATTAATAAAAGAAGCAACAATTAATCGAGACTAAGTAAACCTAGCCCAACAACTACACAGTGCCTCCAAGCCGAAGTCCCAATGCATGAGGTGTCCTCTTCCGATGATGAATCGGTCGTGTTGAACCAGTGTCCCCACTGTTAGGAGATGATGACTAGGGTTTGGAGAGAATGGAATCCATCTCATTGAGGGACTGAAGCCCAATATATATGTACATGTATACACACACAACCCGACCTGACTGTACATATAACTCAACCCATCTCTATACATTAACACTCCCCCTCAAACTCACGGTGGATCATGGACCGAGAGTTTGCCGATAAAATACCGGAAGCGAGCAATCGTAAGGGGATTCGTCAGAAAATCAGTAGTCTGCTCTGATGATAGAATGAATAGCAAGGAGATGGTGTGGTCGAGAAACTCCTGACGAACATAGTGACAATCAACCTCAATATGTTTTATCCGCTCATGGAAAACCGGGTTGCTAGCAATCTGAATAGCACTCCGGTTGTCACAGAAGAGAGGTGTCGGCCCGGATATCATAACTGCCAGGTCGAGTAGAAGGCGGTGAAGCCAGACAATCTCTGCGGTGGTGGAAGCCATAGCCCTGTATTCGGCTTCGGTGCTGGAGCGACCAACATACTCATGTTTCTTGCTTCGCTAAGAAATAAGAGAATCACCAAGGAATACACAGTATCCGGTAGTAGAACGGCGAGTGGCTATATCTCCTGCCCAATCTGCATCAGAGTAGGCACGCAGCACCAATAGAGAGGTGGAGGGAAAAAGTAGTGAGCGGGTGATGGTGCCTCGGAGGTAGTGGATAATCCGAAGGAGTGCTGCATAGTGAACTGAACGAGGAGCCTGAACGAACTGACTGACAATGCTAACAGCATGGGCAATGTCTGGCAGGGTCATAGTGAGGTAGACGAGCATCCCAACCAGCCTCTGGTAGCGGGAGACATCCTGGAGTGGTTTACCATCTGTAAAAAGAAGATTCAAATTGAGCTCCATGGGTGTGTCAGTAATGCGAGAGTCAGTAAGAGCAGCATCAACAAAGATGTTGGAGATATACTTTTGCTGGGAGACCAACAGACCATGAGCTGACCGGGCAATCTCGAGGCCCAAAAAGTAGCAAAGAGGGCCCAGATCTTTCATATCAAACTGACTCTGGAGGTGGCGCTGAAGGGACGCTATGGTGGCACTCTTATCCCCGGTGATGATCATATCATCCATATAGAGAAGAAGAACTGCAATACCCTGACTAGAGAAGCGAGTGAACATGGCATAGTTAGAGTGGCGTTCAATAAACCTGACGGTCAGGACTGCACTGCAGAATCGCTCAAACCAGGCACGAGAGGCCTGCTTGAACCCATAGATGGCTCGACGCAAACGACAGGCGTGACCTGAAGGAGCAGGGATGCCCAGTGGAGGAGCCATATATACTTTCTCTGAGAGATCACCGTGGAGAAATGTGTTGGTCACATCCATCGAATGTAGAGGCCACCCTCGAGCAGCTGCCACAGCTAAGATGGTGCGAACGGTAGTCATCCGAGCCACTGGAGCAAACGTCTCCTCAAGTCAATCACATACTCCTGAAAAGAAACCACGAGCAACAAGACGCGCCTTATGCCGCTCAATGGACCCATCAGGTCGAGTCTTGATCTTGAAGATCCATTTGCAGCTAACAGGAACCACGCTAGTGGGACAAGAAACCAAATCCCACGTCTGAGTCTGCTGAAAAGGCCTCAAGTTCGACTATCATTGCCTGTCAGCACTCTGGGTGTACAACTGCCTCACGGTATGACTGGGGCTCCCGGTAGGTGTGAAGAGCTGTAAGAAAGGCCTGGTAGGACGAAGAGTAGGAGGCAACAATAAAGTATCCAGAAGTGTCAGGAGAAACAAAAGTAAACACAGAGTAACCAAACCTGTTAGGCGAGTAGTCATATCTGTCAGGAAGGTGATGTTCGCGCGAAGGGTAGCACCGAACAGGACCAGGATCCACGGCCCGAGAGGTGGGAGCAGTTGCAGGCAAAGTAGTACCAGTGGAGAAAGTCTCGGTGGGAGGAACTGTGGAGCGACGAACGTAGACACGCATGACAGGTGATGGTGGTGAAGGTGACGGGGGAGACGAGGGAGAGGGAGGTGGCGGGGGAGGTGGTGGAGACGAGGGAGGTGGAGGTGGAGGTAGAGGTGATGGAGACAGGGGAGGTTAGGAAGGTAGAGGAGGCTCAACCGGGAAGGTGGGCATGGGAGCAGGATACGGAGGTAGGAATGGGATGGTGAGAGGGGGTGATGGCATAGAAGATGACGTAGGTGGTGAGGGAAGATCCCAGGACTCAGTGAAAAAGTACGGGTCGACATCCTCTACAAAGGAGACGTGACTAGAGACACGGATCCGGCAAACCAAGGAATCGTAGCACCGATATCCCTTGTGCTCCCGACTGAGTCCTAAGTGAACACACCTAACAGACCTAGCAGAGAGTTTGATGTGCTCATGGGGAGGGAGGGAGGGAGGACAAAACACGTGCATCCAAAGGTATGAAGGAGAGAGTAGCCAGGAGATATGGAGTAAAGCCCCTCGTATGGGGAAACACCGATGGAGGAGGACGGAGTGATGTTGATGAGGTGAACATAGGTCAAGACAGCTTCAGCCTAGTAGGAATGTGGAACAGAAGCAGATAGAAGTAGAGCTCGTGCTGTCTCGAGGACATGGCGATGTTTGCGCTCGACGACTCCGTTTTGTTCATGAGTGTGGGGACACGACTATTGGTGAAGAGTGTCGTGAGTCTGAAGGATCTCACGCATCTCAGAAGAGAGATACTCCTGGGCACAATCAGACTGAAAAGTCTTAATGCGCCGACCAAACTGGGTGTGAAGCATAGTAGTGAAGTTCCTGTAAATATGAGGAATCTCAGAGCGGCAACACATGAGATAGACCCAGGTGTAGTAGGAGTAATCATCTATGAAGCTCACATAATACAAAAAATCAGTAAAAAAGGCAACTGGAGCAGGACCCTACACGTCAGAGTGCACGAGATCAAAAGAGGCGCTGGAACGGAAAATACTAGTAGAAAAAGGGAGAGCAATGTGCTTTGCTAATTGACACCCAGTGCAGACAGAGAGAGGGGAGAAGGACACCCGACCCAAAGCGCCAGAGTGAAAAATGCTTAGGAGTCGATCACTGGATATGTGACCTAATCTTCTGTGCCACAAATCAGCATCAGAGATAACAAACAGAGCTGACGAAGTGGAAGTGGGAACCTGAAGGTGATCCAACTGATAGAGTCCCCCTGCTCTATGACCCAGCCCAACTCTCTGACCCGTCCGCGGATCCTCCACAAAACAAGAAGAAGAAGTAAATGTAACGATCAGGCCCGAGTCACAAAGAGAACTAACAGATATTAAGTTAATGTTTAAGAGGGGAGCAAGGTGAACACGAGGTAAGGTTAGGCGACCAGTAGGATCGGAGGCAGAAGTGATGGATCCACACTGCGAAATGGGTACATGAGTCCCATCAGCAGTGTGGATCCCTAGGTGGGTGGGAGCAAGGCTACAGTCCGTGAGTACAGAAGGATCGGAGGTAAGGTGACAGGAAGCACCCGAGTCAAAGATCCATGGAGCTGTAGTACTCAGAGTGGCAGAAAGACTGTGATCTATCGAAGAGCTGGTGGAGGCGAGATATCGAAACAGTAACTCCTCAAAGTGCTGGAGGCAGTCGGAGTAAGACCGAGACTAAGCAGAAGTACCCAGAGTGGCAGGGAGACTATGATTTGTCAAAGAGCTAGTGAATGCAAGGTATTGAAACAGTAACTCCTTAAAGTGCTGGAGGCGATCGGAGTAAGACCGAGATGGAGCAGGAGTGGTGGCAGTCGGTGCTGGAGTAGGAAGATCAGTGGCAGCAACAGTCCTGTCATCATGGCGGAGGGGACCCTGACGACGTCCAGAGTTGACTGACGTGGTGGATGGATGTGGCCCAAGAATACCATCAAAACGAGGAGACGGAGGGACTCGACGATCAGCTACTGTGTGCAGGCAGTATGGGAGCCGAGAGATGCTATATGAAGCTATACCCCTGAAGTACGGGGGCGAGCCGGCACAAGGGAGGTCCCGGGCAGTCCGGTATAGAGGAGACGGACCGAATGAGGGCCATGGGAGGAGCGGTGGGGCGATGGGGGGCAGCAGGGGGTGCAGGAGGGGGGCGGTGTGGGCTGTAGGAGGTG
Organism: Chamaelirium japonicum; assembly: GCA_947650365.1. Taxonomy (NCBI): domain Eukaryota; kingdom Viridiplantae; phylum Streptophyta; class Magnoliopsida; order Liliales; family Melanthiaceae; genus Chamaelirium; species Chamaelirium japonicum. Next base: position 62,144,726 of record OX393559.1, on the reverse strand, counting down.
CAGAAGGGGGGCGGCGGGGCTTAAGAAGGTGCAGAAGGGGGGCAGCGGTGGTTGCAGGAGGTGCAGGAGGGGGCGGCGGAGCTGCAAGAGGTGTAGGAGGGGGCGACGGGGGCTTCCGGAGTGTTGAAGGGGCTGCCGGAGGGGGGAATCGGGTGTAGAGGGTGCTGGAGGGGCTGTCGGTGGGGGAATCGAGTGCAGGAGGTGGCTGGAGGGGCTGCTGGTGCGGGTGAGAAGGGAATCGGGTGCAGGAGGTGCTGCCGGAGGGAAGAATCGGGTGCTGGAGGGGCTGTCAGAGGGGGGAATCGAGTGTAGGAGGGTGCTGGAGGGGCTGCCTGAGGAGTCGCCTTCACCGTGGAGAAACCCTAGAGCTCTGATACCATATTAGGAGATGACGGCTAGGGTTTGGAGAGAATGGAATCCATCTCATTGAGGGACTGAATCCCAATATATATGTACATGTATACACACACAACCCGACCCGACTGTATATATAACCCGACCCATCTCTATACATTAACACCCACCACTAACCTTAAACCCTTAACCCTCTGAGCATGCTACTCGACTTCTCTTATTAAAACAAATAAATCGACTTATTTGAGGATTAATCACTAAATTTATTGAATCTCCCTATCAAAAGTTTAAGAGATTTGAAAAAAAAATAAAAAATATATTCTTAATGACAATTAAATCATTTGAATTTCAGATACGGTATAAATCTTACACTTTTATGTATTCATACAATAAGTATATAAATTATAGATACTCACTATTCCAAAGTGGGTATCTATTTTTGATTTTTCAGCTATAGTTTTATTGCAAAAAATTCCATCATTCTTATGTTTAAACTGTTATGCATCAACACAATAAGCATAGGAATATGTGACGTCGATCTCCACTCCCCTAGATAAGGTAAAATTTTGATTAAGTTTTACAAAGTGGACATTTATGCTTAATTTATGGTTGTTCATAGTTTCGGTCAAGAATTCTACCATTTGATCAATATTTCAATCATTACTAGAAAACTGCAATATTTTCACACTGACAAATTATTTCCATGTTATATTTCTGTATCATGCAGTGTTGAAAATTTGGTCAAAAAAAATAATTCAAACCTTGCCCACCACAAGGCATCACACTATATAAACTATCACAATTGTTTCAAGCAAAGACATGTATCACACAGCACATGCACCAACTTCAATCTGTTCACCTAACTAGTTTACAGAAGAGCCATTGATCCCCCATGGCCAACTTTGAGATCTTGGTAGCATAAGTGGACAACCTGAATCAACGAGGCAGATATCGAGAAGTCATCATCACCACCACTCCTTCTGACAGCCACCAACCGAGGCCATCTCAACTCAAAACGACCTTCATTGGGCCAATTGTGGATACAAAATTTGGCTAACACCTGATAGTGGGACTCGCCAGCCCTACCTAGGGTCCACGAACACCAACCCTGCCTGGGATCCACGAAGACGACAATGGTACCCGCTAGCCCTACCTGGGACCCACGAAAACGACAATGGGACCCGCTTGCCCTGCTTGTGGCCCACGAACACTGTCTGGGGTCTAGTAAATCCCCTCAGGATATTTACCAAAACCCCAGATATTCTCAAAACTTTATAAATAGCAGACATGACATATAATCTGAATCAAAATTCATTATTTCCAATTCTACTTTCCGTTTTCTAGAGTTCCTAGAGCTTTCTGGTAATCAAACTCTAGTCAAGCCCACTCTACCACCTGTCTACTTGTATAAGCACTTCTCGACCTATAGAAAGTAGCTATACTTTTTCAGAGTTAGTGGATTCAAAAGTTACGTCTTATCACACAGAGACGTAGGCTTCGACTGAACTTTGTCACTACATCATGTGTCAACTCTCTCTTTCTCTATCTATCTCTCTACTCAACAATGTCTGCGTGACAGCTCGGTAGACAACAACTCAGCACCCTACAGTACATCACTCTCAAAGTCAACAATCGCACGACGGTTGGAAGAAAACTGTACGACGGCCGTAATTTCCCCCCACACCAATACTTCGCTACAAACCACAACAATGTCGATCAGCTTCGGAAGCCCATAAATTGTGGTTGAGAAGATTGAATTTGCTCCCTCGAATGGATTGCTGCGCACTTTCCTCTAGACAATCGGTTTTGATATCCCAAGTACAGCTTTCTTTCACTTACTCAACAATGGGGACTTGTCTGATTTCCAATTCAGTATCAGATTTGTCTTAAAAACAAAGTTCTAGTCCAATGGCTCAGAATGGCAATGGAAAGATGCAGAGCTTGGAATATAATCTTCTTGCTTCCATTGTATTAATACTTGGAAGTCGTCACAATATCACATTTGTTCCAGGGAATTGCAATGTGATCCATATACAAAGAATAAACAGCAGCACCTGGCATCTTACCAGTGAAGATGGAAGCTGGACGACTGGATCAACGGATGTGCAAAATATGCACCAAGCGTCAAAGCTGTTATCGTCAGATAAGGTAATCGGATGAACTCTTTGTAATAATCTGTTGGCAACTTTTGGCGGCCATCAAGGATCGCTGCAAAAGGGACTACGCTGGTTCGGCTCTTCAAGGCATCAAAAGCTTCACCGTGTCGTGATGCCAGCCTCCGATCACCATTCCAAACACCGAATAAGTGGTGTCCGATCAAGCCAACCGAGGCTGCCACCACTACCGAATTGCCAATCCAGAGCATGTGAGCCAAGCACCAGATCACCTGCCCGACCATCTGAAAGAATCGGGTAAGACCCAAATAAGCATCATATAATAAATAAAGGAATTCATGCGGAACAAGAGAGTGAACCATCCAAGCAGGGCAAACTTCGTAAATGTCTGGTTTTCCTAATAGTGTAAATTGAAAGGGTTGATTTATAGCGGACTAATTACCTGCGGGTGTCTGGTGATTCTCATGATTCCAGTTTCCCAAAGATGCATTTTTGGCTTATCAACAGCGGCAACTTCCAAAAGATTGAAAGTAGATGGGTAGAGTAACAAGAAGGAAACGAAGGATGAGACCCACACAAGCTCGTGGATTCCAGGGACACTTTGGACTTGCCAAAGTTGAGTACCATCATATCGGTGATTGACGAAGTAAACCTAAACCGAAATATTCAATGAAAATAATTAACTTGAATCGGATAATCATAATGACTAACAGAGTAGGAAATTTTCAAACGGGATTCAAGGAATAGAATGTCACAAAAGAAATCAGTAAAATGGCATGCAAGAGAGCGGTTATTAGTTGGAACATAACATGAGAGACTATGGAAGGAACTCACGACAGTACTGACTGCTAAAGGAAGTGAGATCCCTGCAAACAAAACACGGTAAGCCCGTTCTCCAATGAGCTTCTCGCCAGCATCTCGAAGGCTTGCCAGACCGCTATGTACAGCAGCAAAAATGAAAATAAGGATTAACATCACAACCTGCATAAAAAAATCGAAACAATAATTTAGAATGTCTCAACCAAATTATCATAGATTAGCAAAAAGGGAAGATGGTAGTCTGTTCAAACAAAAAATTAATGCAGTATAAAACAATAGGCCAGCACAGGACATGTGAGGTCAAAAAACTGATTCCCTTCCGTCATTTTGTTGCTTATAAATTGACTGTGAGGAAAAGAATTGTTTTATCGGCGTTGCTAGTTAAACTTGGGGGATTGCCACCTTCATTCGCTAAGTTAAATTGATTAGACATCTTCAGTTTTTGTCCGAAAATATAATTTAATCATCCATCTTCATTCATGTAGCAGACATAATAGAGGCAATTATTACTTATTATGGATACAAATATTTATTTACAGCCATCTGGATTCGATCAATGAATCCATGTTGAAGTCCGAAACCAGCGCACTACTAACAATGGTGATCCAACTGCGGCCACTTTGCTATTTGATGTTCTTTGCTTGGTAAGAAGCCTTGATAAACACAAGTGACAAATGGCAATCAATCATTTGCAACAAATGCTTCAGCATGCAGGGTAGACATCTGAAGAAAGGTTTAAGCAGGATATCTAAAATCAGTGCAAAATTTTGTCTTGCTAGGAGACTGAAGGGAATAAATTAATTTATCAATCCATCCATATATTGATGCCAATAAGGTTGCTCCCTTCAGCATAAAATATATCTTTTGAATTGCAAACAAGCTTCCTTCAGTGATCTGTTAATAGTACTGAATATCAAAAAGTACAGAACTTAAAGTACAAGAAACTGAGCACAAAACAGAAACACAGCACTAAAAATCTTAAATTTTCCACAAGGCCTTCAAATAATCATAAAGAGCATACCTTGTTGCATTTGTTTGGGGTTGGCATATAAAGGCCCTAATCTAACTTACAAAATAAAAAACAGGCCTAAACAGTTAATTGTTCACAAATGCATCAACAAAGGCTTATACATGTTCTCAATGTCTGTAATGCTGAGATTTCTGAAGTAGTTGAGACCATCGACGATGATGATGATAACGCTGGTCGTTAGAAGACTAGATATGTCACGCTAGATACCAATCAGAGAAACCGTTGATCAAATTTACTACAGATGCCCATGTCGACTGTGCTACTCAGGACACAGATCAGTATGCATGTTCAGACAAAAGGATTACCAGCACAGATGCAGGTAGTACCATGTCTACTTGTTGGAGCCATAAGGTCGAGTGCTTATTGAATAAGTTTGACGCGATAAGACGAGCATTGGTGAATACACTTGATACATCTATGGCCAGGAGCACACTGTTGGTTCATGTAGTCTACCTTTTAGCCAGCTAGATGCATATGGGGTTTTCAATCCTTCCTTGTCTCCTTGTCTCGGCGATGTGAACAATATTAGTACATACATTATCAGGGGCCTAAGAGTTCAGTTTCACAGCCACATGGAGAATATATGACTCCTACTTTTATCTCTACCAGTAGTACCCAGTCACTGGATTCTTGGCGTGCTGGCACCAACATATGATCAATATGTGAGGGAGTATACACGGTAGCAGCAGCATCAATACATGACATGGCAGTATTATTTCACTGACTACCTTGGATCGATCCATCAAAGCCGAGATCCTAGATAAGAAAATGACGATTATGAGGAGGCTCGCCGATACTTTTGGGACCAGATTTCATGTTCTCTACTTCCTTATGTGATTTTGGATAACTTCCTTCATTGTATTGGTAGTCAACATTAATTATATCACTTTTGGTTGTTTCGATATTAATTCTAGACCTCTTATATTTAAACTGTTATGTATATGCATAGCATGGTTTTAAATTTCGGCCAAAATTGCAAAATTTCGGAGAAATGTTTCAGTTTCGGCCAGGATGGAAATGAAATGATGGGTCGAAACCAAGGGGGCTGACTGTTTCGATCAATTTTGGTCGAAATTTCGGTCAATTTTGGTCAAAACTTCGATCAATTTCGGTTTCTAAACTGGAACTATAAATTTATTATTTTTGGTCAATTTCACTTAAGGCTTGGACTGAAACCCGACACAAAACCGAATTTTAAAACCTTGATACATAGAAATACATGCTACAGAGTTCCACACTAGTAAATAGTGCAGAAATGATATCTAAATGTTCCAAAGTGTGTATCTAAGTTTGATTTATGATTTTCTAGAGTGTTTTTGCAAAATTCCATCATTTACCAATATTTCATTTTTCTATATTAAGATTGTTATGCATATGCACAACATACACCCTAAGATATTGTATATATGTAGTTTAAATGTCTAAAAGTGTGTAGCCTGCTTGATTTATGGTTCTCTACAGTTTTGTTGAAAAAGTCCATCCATCAATAGCTCAATATATTCATCATTTTTATAAAATTGTCATATTTCCACACAGTCAAAATATATCCTCCAGTGTCAAAATGTTTGGTCGAAATCAAAATTTTGATCCTTGCATATACCAATCATGTGAAAAAAATGGTGACATCTAAGATGTAAGGATCAAGAAGTATCTCATAATGTGTGCTTATCCAGACTTAAGTAGGAGGTGAATCGTGGAACACTTCTGAAAACATATACTACAATTGAATCCGATTTAAAAGAATATATTGTGTTATTTAATTGTGATCTTTGTGTTTTTTTTCATTATTGCACAATGCACTTGAGTTTTTTACCATTTTTTATTAGCAAATAGAAAATTCAATATTAAAAAAGACCACATAGATGGATAGGTGGTCATACAATTGCCTATGCGATTAGAACTCATGGTCCCACAAATGGCATACGCTACTTGAGGATGTGCAGATACCAGAGTAGCATGCATCCATGTCAGACGAGCTTTGTGCTCTCTAGTAGACTCACACTAGGGATCTTCCTCCCCTGCCTCCTAGGAATGATCATATTCGTTGCCAGTGGATCTACAAGTCATGACTCGCTTTAATGGCTAGGTGGAGTGGCAAAAAGCATGTCTTGTTGCTCGTGGATTTCGAGTTGTATGACGTTGATTACGATGAGACTTACCCTTGTGGCAAAGTAGACATATGTACATGCTCTGATTACTATGGCTGTAGTATGGGGATGGTCGCTCTTTCAGATTGATTCAAAGAGCGCTTTTTTTTTCATATTGATCTTGTTGATGAAGTCTACATGCAATCTCCCTTGGCCTTCTCAATCCTCCTGTCACAGTTTGTCATTTTTGTGGAGCTATTTATGGATTCAAGTAGGCTCCTCGAACTTGGTTTAAGCATTTTTGTCATGCAGTTCTTGAGGTCGGCTTCACTGATTGCTATCATGACTATGCCTAATTCATGCATCGATCTCCACAGTGACCGACGGTTCTTCTGTTCTGTGGACGATATATCATCATCGACGATGATATTGCTTTCATTGTTCGTCTGAAGCAGCACCTCCAACGTCAGTCAGTGTTCTAAAAAAGCGGTCTAGGCGGCCCCCCACCACCTCGCCTAGGCCCTAGGCGCTTCAGAAAAGCGGCCAAGCTCCCAGGCGGAGCTAGGCGGCGGTCTATGGCGGGGCAAGGCGGCCGCCTAGGCGGTCTAAGCGGGCTGAGGCTGGCCAGGCGAGCCAGGCGGGCTGAGGCTGACCAGGCGGGTTGAGGGCCGGACCAGGCGGGCTGAGGCTGGCAGGCGGACCATGTTTGCTTTTGTTCTTGCTAATCACTCAATCTTGAATTATGGTTATATACTTGTTCTTTAAAATAATAGTTTGGGATAATCTTGAACTTATATTAATTTTTAAACATATATATAATATATATTATATATTATCAAAATAATAATTAAAATTAAAAAAAAAAGGCAAAACGCTTAGGCGCCGCCTAGGTCCCGCCTAGGCGCTAGGCGACCCCCCACCGCCTGAGTAGCGCCTAGCGCTTTTAGAACCTTGACGTCAGTTTGAGATGAAGAACCTTGCCCCTCAACGTTAATTCCTAGGTCTTGAGGTTTGATTCTCTCCTCGTGGTATTGTGACTATTGTCTATCTCAGCAGAAGTAGACCTCCAATCTGATTAGTCGTGCTTGCCTGAGAAACTCTCACACCGCTGATATACCGATGGAACTCTATCTGAAACTTCATCCGACTGATGGTGAACCACTTTCTGATCCCATGAGATATTGCCAGCTTGTGGGTGATCGTCTACTTGACTATCTCCAGGTCCGATATTGCCATACGTAATTCGTATAGTGAGTCGGATCGTCACTGAGCCTTGCTGTTCACTATGTGACTGTTTTACGTATCATTTGCTACATTTATGGGCCACTCACCGACTCTCTCCTCTTTTCCGCCTCTTCTGCTTTGGAGCATCGTGCATATGGAGATGCTGACTGCACTAGTGATTTCACTAACTGTTGATCTACTACCGGCTTATGGGTCTTTCTCGGTGACTCTTAAATTTCATGGAAAAGCAAGAAGTTGAAGATCGTCTCCCATTCTAGTATAGAGGGAGAGTATCTTGTGATGTCCTAGGACTGTTGCAGAGGTCGTTTGGTTACATCATCTCCTCTCTGATCTGAATGTTGTATTTACAACTACTATTCCACTTATTGCAACAACCAGAGGACTATTCAGATTGCCATCAATCCGATGTTTCATGAACAAACGAACACATTGAAGTTGATTGTCACTTTGTCCGACACTTCTACCATGCTACATTATCCCTTTCTTATGTCTCCTCTACTGAGCAGCTAGCAGACTTCTTCACCAACACTCGTACCCTTGCGTGCTTTCAATATTTGCTTGGCAAACTCTCAGTGAGTTTGAGGAGGGGTTAGAGACACTTATATATATTCTTTGTATAGGGTAGTATATGCTAACATACGTATACTTTTATATGGGTGGACATACACCACACTTATGTATATATTGGGCTATTGCCCCCATGAAATCCTATTCTCATTTTATTCCAAATCCTACAAAAACATTCTGAAAGGTTAAAGAACTTACTATAAACCTAAACAATAGATAAGGATCTCTGTCAAAAGGCTAGTCCTAGAAAGTCACCAGGGCAAGAAAAGAACAGGGCACCAAATCAACTTACCCCAAAACATAATTTTTGAGTTTTATTGTGAGTATATGTATGCAGATTTTGACAGAGGGATTGGTTTTTCGAGAAAATTAGAGGCCTTAACTTAAAGAACCAAAATACAGCTCTTCAAAAACACAACAAAGAACATAAGGCTAAAGGGAAGACAGATTTATTCACACGAAATGCCATATATTAGAGCTAATATTACGAAAAGAGGAGTGGTCCATGTGTCCATGGAAAAACAAATAAACGGAAAACCTACATACTTGGTCCTTTATTAAGGGGGAGCATAGGATCAAAAAGATAAAAACCGTGTTCTTGGGCCTGATCATGCTTTAGAGCAGGCCAACTTTGAGTACTCTCTCTCTCTCTCTCTCTCTCTCTCTCTCTCTCTCTCTCTCTCTCTCTCTCTCTCTCCTCTCTCTCTCTCTCTCTCTCCTCTCTCTCTCTCTCTCTCTCTCTCTCTCTCTCTCTCTCTCTCTCTCTCTCTCTCTCTCTCCTCTCTCTCTCTCTCTCTCTCTCTCTCTCTCTCTCTCACACCACACACACACACACACACACACACACACACACACACACACACAAACTTTTCACCCCACAACTTCACAAATTCAGTGATAAACCATCTGATTGACATATAAGGTCTCGGCAAGCTAGCGAGGTTATCCCTTGATTTTCACTTCCAACAAATCAAGCTCCCTGAATTCAGTTTCCCTCCTAGTTCATCTAACCTTAGTTGAAACCCACAATTCTCCTCTCCTAATCATCCATCTGGTCTCTAGGAGATTAAAGATTAAAATTTCAAACACTTGAGTTTTAGGCAATTCAGATATCCAAAATTAAACCAAATAAACAAGAATCCAATGCGAAAAATTTCAACCTTGCTTCAATAATAATCAAACAATTTAAGAAAAATCCATTTACCCATCACCGAAAGAATGAAAAGCCATCAGATTTCCACAAAAACAAAATTACAGAAATTCAAGAAGAGAACACACCTCGTGACTCTCTGAGATGTCAGAGATGGCGTCCACAAAAGCCGTGCCGAAGCCCGTCGAGGGATTGATCCACAAAGCATCGAGGGCGAAGAGCACGGCTCCCAGAATCCCCGCGAAATAGATCCAAGAAGAGAGCTTCTGCTGACCCAATTCGAACGCCGCGGAATCCTCTCCGACTGGAGCTCCATCTGAGGCCGCGTCGTCGGCCTCGTCCCTCCGATCGACGCGTGAGCCCTCACGAAGGACCGAAGGGGCGTCGCCGGATTGGGATCCAACCAGGGCCGCAGGGAAGCAAAGCTCTTGAAGGGCCTTGGGGTGGCAAGGAGTGGAGGAGAACTGACGGTGGGGGGCTCGCCGTTACGACGGCAACGCCGGCCAGAGGGGGCGAAGAGAGAGGAGCGGGTGGAGAGGAGAAGGGACGAAGCCATTCACGAGCTGAGCTGAGCTGAGCTGAGAGCAGAGTTGATGGGGATAGAGCAGCGACGCCCTTTATAAAGGGCGGCTTCTGGAGAGAAAATGACGGGAGTGCCCTTTGTGGGGGCAACGGGCATCTTTATTGGTGGTGATGCCTCTGTGTTTTGAGGGGGGGTCTTGGATGATAGTGAAGGTGAAGGTAGAGCTATTTGAACCCGGTCTGCAGAATTCTGGAAAAAAAAAACCGGTCTACAGATTAACCAGTAAAGAAAAGAATGTTTTGAAGGGAAAACAGTTTCAATTTACTTTTACTTGACGCTAGGTCAATTTGTGACCACGGTCGCACCCAGACGGCAAAGCGTGAGAGGGGTGAGAGGTCACATGTTCGACGCCCGCTCCTACTGTAGAGCTGTGTTTCCAGAAGGTAACAGACCCTTCCATTTATGTCTCACCTTGGAGAGTGATAAATGGGATGTGAAATTTATTTGCTAGAGACATTCATAAGCAAGGACATTGATGTCTCAGGATATTAAATGTTTCATGTTCTTTTTTGCTGGGTAAATCATGATATGGGTGTATCAAATTGATCGCTCAGACAAATAATATCTAGTCCCTGGTGGGCAATCAATGTCCGACTAATTTTGGTGGGGCTCTAATGTGCCACCAAACTAAGAAAAAAAATCTTAAAAATCCATTTACCCGGGACATTAGACAAAAAAATAAGACACGAAGTAAAATTACTTGGGTAAATCAATACCCAACCTAATTTACTTGTCAAAAGAACAAACTCTAAGGATCCCTTCTTTTGCTCGAAAACTGTTAAATGAACGAAAACGGTGTTTCCGCGCTCTGTTTTCTCGTGTTCTTTTATACATGTGACGAGAGAAATAAATATTCCCGATGCCCTTTTTCCCTACCAAGTGAAGAATATCACAGAAAGGCTCGGCCTCGAAGGGGGATCTTCCATTGAGAGCCCTCCACAACATTCATCATTGGATGTAAAAATTTGAAAGGGGACCCTTCTCTAATCCTCTTTAAGGATCTGTATGGATTTCTCGTGGAAAAGCTTAGCTTCACGAGGAATCAAGTGTGATTCATGATGAAAATCAATTGATTTTGATCCAATCATAGATCTAGGGATATGGGTTTTGATGGAGATCTCACTCTCTTCTCATCTTCAAATGCAAATGACCTTCTGTTTTGATGGTATTCTCTTCTCCCCTTCATTTCCATTTTAAAAGAATAATGGACTGTTTGATTTTTTTTTTCCCTTCAATTCCCTACGTAAAAAAACAATGAAAAATTACTAGGGTGCAAAGAAATTCTACAAAAATAAATTTCTACATAAATTATTTCTTTTGTTTTATTTCATTGGAAACCAAAAGAACAGATCCTAAAGGTGCGTTCTTTTCATTTCCACCCAACTGGTGAAAATAGAAATAAATCAGCTGAATTCATTTTCGCCTAGTCCATTTCCACCATTCTTTTGAGGGGGAGGAAACTAATGAAACCAATTTCAGCCGTTTTTTTGAGAAGAAAATAAAAATTAAGTGAAAGAAATGAAAGCCTACTTGAACATCAAATACAACCGTTGATGAATAGTCCCACATCGGTGAGGGAGGCACCCATCACCCGCATAATATACCCCCTGTGGACCTCCCCTTACAACTCGGGTTTTGAGGTGTGAGGGTATCTAACAACAACACCAGCAACACTAAAAAAATAGATTCATCACAACAAAACTAATTCAAAGATCAAATACAGACCAAAAATATTGATTTAAAGATCAAATTCAACACAACAACACTAATTCAAAGATCAAATTCAGCACAACACTGATTCAAAAGATCAAAAGCAGCACCAATTACACTATTCAAATATCAAATTCAGCACATATGCACTAATTTAAAGATCAAATCCAATGCACTGATTTAAAGATCAAATTCAGTACTTATGCACTGATTAGAAGATCAAATCCAATGCACTGATTTAAAGATCAAATTCAGTACTTATGCACTGATTTAAAGATCAAATTCAGTACTTATGCATTGATTAGAAGATCAAATTTAGTATTGTGCACTGAATTAAAGAACAAATTCAGCACATATGCACTGATTTGAAAATCAAATCCAGTACTTATATACGATTTGAAGATCAAATTCAGCACTTATTCACTGATTAGAAGATCAAATCCAACACGTATGTACTGATTTAAAAAAAACAAATTCAGCACATATGCACTTATTTGAAAATCAAATCCAACACTTATGCATTTATTTGAAGATCAAATTTAACATTTATGCACTGATTGGAAGATCAAATACAGCACTTATGCACTGATTTAAAGAGCAAATTCAGTACATATGCACATATTTGAAGATCGAATCTAGCACTTATACATTGATTTGAAAATCAAATCCAACACCTTAAACTGATTTGAGGATCAAATCCATCGCTATGCACTAATTTAAGGATTAAATCCAGCACTATACACAAATTCAAAAATTAAATGTATTAATTCTCAAATTCAGCAACAAGAGCAACCATAAGAAGGTCAAAATGTAAACCCTAACCATAGAACTGGCAAGAATGCAAACCCTAACCCAGATAATGGCCAAAATGCAAACCCTAGTACAGATCAATGGCAAGAATGCAAACCTTGACCGGAAAAAATGTCCGGAAGAAAATCTTGGGTCAAGCCAAAAAAAAATTAAAAGACTCAAAATGCAACCCAGACCGTGCCAGAAACGAATGGGACAACAAAAGGAGAGAAACTCACTTTATTCATGTCGGAGAAGAGGAAAAATCAAACAAAACCCTAGTCGGAGAAGCTTGTCGAAATCTTATTCGGCTTCCGATCATTGTTTTTGTAGGAGAAAGAAAGATAATAACGTCCAAAATTAATTTAGGAGGAAAGCAAATCAATCTGATTAGCTGAAATCATCCACCTAGGTGGATGTCCTTTTGCGCGCCTAAAATCAAAAGAACCATAATGAAGCCGGAAAATGAAATCATTTTCGCTTCATTTCCGCCTTTGATTTCCATCCAAAAAAAGTTGTTTTCGTTTCAGTCCGGCAGTATTGAGTCGTCCTAATAGTGCTCCTCCCCTCATCAAAAGTCACCCCGCCGCCGCCGCCCAGTCTTCGCTCCGCCGCTTGCTCCTCTTTTTGTTAGGAAAAGGTGGATGGCTACGAGTAGCACTCACATACGGGATTTAGCGGGAGAGATGGAGGCAGAGGCATACCGACGCCTCTTCCCCCTCCCCTACTACGAGCGGCATCTCCTCGAGTCCGTCCGCCCCGACGCCCGCCCACTCAGCCGCGCCAGAGACACCACCGTTGCCCTCGGTTCTCACCAAACAACCCCTCACCCCCGTCTCCATGTAGTCCCCTGGTTCTCTGCATCTAGACTAACACCTTCACATTTCCCCCACTCTCCAGGGCCTGTTGCTTCTGCAAATGGCTCCGCCTTGGTCAAGATCGGCGACACCGTATGCTCTCTCTCTCTCTCTCTCTCTCTCTCTCTCTCTCTCTCTCTCTCTCTCTCTCTCTCTCTCTCTCTCTCTCTCTCTCTCTCTCTCTCTCTCTCTATTATTAAAGCGTCTATCAGGTGCTTGATGAAATGCTTCTGATGTGCAGACTATGCTTGCTGCTATCAAACTTGAAGTCATGACCCCTTCGGCAGACTCTCCGGACGAAGGCTGCTTTGGTCGGTGTCCTTTGCCCTCTATATCTTCTTCTTTCTCCGCGCCCATTGTCTCGAAAGCTTGATTTTCTGTATACCACCCCCTTGGTTTTTCTTTAGCTATCGATTTCCACATGCCACCGATTTGTTCTCCGACCATCAGGCCCGGGAGGCCAGCTGAGGATGCACCCGTCATTTCGAAGCAGTTGTCGGATGTCATCATGAGGTACGCTGTTATTTCTTGGGGCCTCTCCTTACCGCTTTATGTGCTCCTTCTAGAAGTTTAGGGGGTGTCTGGTATGTGGAACAGATGTTCCCCTTAATCCTCTTCCAGAAGAGGTTATTACCGTCAGTTACTATTTCTAATGCAATTTGATGGTCAAGCGTTCCGGTTGGCATAGAAACAGCTGGAGTGATATCTTTTAGTTCCCAAGTCCTTCATTCCACCGGAACAACTACTAGCCGTTATTTTCAAATCAAGGAATTCAGAATGGAAATAAATTGTTCCGGACCCCCTGTGGGACTGGTGAAATGTTGAGTCTTGGGTTTTGCTAGGGGTCGGGACCGCCTACTCAGGAAGGGGCCTAGACCCCTTCATTAAAGGGTCCAGACCCCCTCAAGCTGATGCGATTTTCCAGCTCCAAATTGGTTCCTGATCACTAGTAAGTGGAATCGTAGAATGGTCCCTTACATTTCTGCTAAGCATAAAGGTATTCATATTACAAATCTTACGATAACTGGTATTTGATTTACGAAGTCTCTTTTGTCTGATTTAAGGTCAGACAAGAAGATGAAATTCAAACGTCTTCCCAAAAGGGGTCCAACATTGTTGAAGAGAAAATTATCTACTTTGTAATGATATATGGGTGGGATCCAATATATGACAGAATTACCTGATATATGGGTGGGATCCAATATATGACAGAAAATCATCCTTGATCAGCAAGAAGAATATGCGACTCTTCGAAAATGTGTCATTTTGGGGATTTTGATGATATGTTTAATCAATATAAATTGTGACTCGGATCTTGTGATTCCCCTAGATCTTAATATACTGGTCGATATGGACCTAGGAGATATGGTGGTTGTGAACTTGGTGCCCGTGGCCCTGGAAACTAATATCCATATGGACCATATCCGTACAGATCATACGGTGCATGTGCAACCTCATGAGCGGTGCCGAATATCCCTCACCTACTCCACGCGATGGTCCTCTGGGTAGTGAAGAAGCCCTTTCATACTAATCATCCTGACCAGCAACTCGTTGGGACTTACCAGTATACCTATAGGTATCCATGACATGGTCAGGGGAGCAATCTCTTTCATGGCTAACTCATTGCTATGTGTGTCCTCCGCAATCACCATTGTCAGATACGGGTCTGGAAGATCTTCCACTCTCACCGGCTTGGGTGTTAATGCGCAGAACATACCACCTTGTTGGCATAATTGTGTTCACAAAACATTCTCTATGAGATCAAGTTGTTAGTATGAGTCTCATGTGTCCGGATGTGTCATCAATTCATAACCCACAAACACATCTTACAATGCTACACGGTTTTAGTTGAAAGATCAGAATTCGGTGCACCCCTACCCAAATGTATATCTCCTACTCTTTACTCTTGGGTAGTTAGTACTCTTCGTTCTCTGCTTAGGGTTTTAGACACACGACCTTCTGATGGGGACATTACTGCACATGCACCGGAACTTTGAGTTCACCGGTGGCGGAGATAGAGAATGGCTACATCATTATCTCTTTGGTTAAATGACTACTGCATAAAGACTACTTTACTTTATCTTTACTTTAGTAATCATTTACGGATGAACTTTGTTTAGTTGTTTGCATGTTTAGTCCTATCGGTTTTGGGGACAAACCATAGTGCCCCCGAGTCTTATATAAGAGAGCTATGGTTTTTCTTTTGTTATCAAATATTATGAATGGAAATTATGTGAATTGCATTGTCTGCATGTGGAATGAAGAATCAAGCGAGAAGCTCAGAGGCAAGAAGTCTTGATACTTTGGTGTGAAACTGGGATCTTATCTGTCTCTCTTTGATCTCCCCTTTTCTTCCTCTTTTTTTTTTTCTTTTTGTGTGTAATTTCGACGTGCAGCCCATGCGACACGGCGACCCGTCCAGCTGTTTTGCCTATGCACCTGGCCGTTTGCCCGTGTGCTTCTCATGTGCGCCCGGCTGCCCGCTTGTGTGTTTCGCTTGTGCATTTGGTTGCCTACCTGCGTGTTTCGTTCGTGCACTCAACACATGCTCGCATGTTTCGACCGTGCACCCGGCGCCTACCCGCTTGTTTTGATCATGCACTCTGTTTCTGCCCGCATGTTCTAACCGCTCACCCCGGTTCGTGCTTGCGCGTTTCAACCGCGCAACCCGGTTCCTATTCGTGTCCCATGTGTTTGAGCTTCTTGTTAGCCGCATTGTGGGTAAGTGTTTATGGTATTAATAGTATTATACCTCCTAAAGTTGAGCAAACTCAGTATACCCAAAAGCTGTACAATTGAAAATTTATTCGAACCGAAAGTCAAGTTAAAAAGCAGTAGAAACTACATTGCAGTAGTAATAAATGCGAGAATATTGACTTCCATAATCTCATTGTTTATTTTTTGCTTCACAATAATCACGATCTAATACAATAAGATTAGAAATTTGACTCCAGTAAATTCAATAGGATGAATTTATCCTGATGATACCAAATTGGATCAATGACAAGCAATATATCTGATCTATCGAATTGATTATTCCTTGAGTTGACTACTATAACATAGACCCTTCCCTTTGCCATGCAAAGCTCAAAGGAATTCTAGTGCAGAAGCAATACCCTTTCTTGACCTTAAAGGCTGAATATTTACCTATCTCCACTGACATGGCGACACTGCCATTTATTATCTTTAAATCTTCTCAAAGCTGTAGTATTGTTCTCCCTTTTTAGCTCAGATGTCTTTTCAAGTTTCTTATAAACAGCAATACCTTGTAAAGTCTATTAGGAAGAATATCATTCCAAACAATTATCTAATTATAATTGCAGTTTTTTGAATTTATATTTTTTGCAATGGAGGATGCACAATCATGATGGAGTATTATTTGTTTTTCTTCAGTTCAGGTATGATTAATTTAAAGGAGCTCTCCTTAATTAGTGGCAAGGCTGCATGGATGGCCTATCTGGTAATGCTTGTCTTTCGCTGGATTCAAATTTTTCTAAGATCTCCATTGTTCCCTTTTTGACCATTCATAATTATGGCCATTTAATCGTTAGTGTTTTGATACTGAGGTAGCCATGACAATTTTCACATATAACAAAATGAGAGTATCTTGTCTTCTGTAGGACATTTACTGTCTTAATGCTGACGGTTCCCTTTTTGACGCTGCATTGCTTTCGGGAATTGCTGCATTTTCTCACTGTAAGTTCTCTTTTATCTGGTCAAGTTATTGACTTATTGTCCATTCCTTTCTAATAGTTGTGTTGGGCCCAGGTAGGCTGTAAATCGAAAACAATTTTTTTCACCTTCTTGCAAAGTGGGTGAATATTACCCCCCCCCTCTCTTCTCTGAGCCATTGGATGTGCTTTGGCAGGCACCAACTACCCATGCATTGCACTCATCGCATCTTTTACGGGAACATCCAACAACTCAGATGAGGGGGTAACGTTCACCCACCTTAAAGGAGGATGAACAAAATCGTTCTAGGCTTCTAGCTGTAAATGGGTTGGATTCCATCTGGAATCTGCTCCCTCAAATCTGAGCTTATCTATTTTTGGTCTCATTTATTTCTAACCTTGTGCTATTTACAAATCAGACTCTGTCACGTCCAAGGTTTGAGGATTCGGTTTTGGTTTCAGTCTAACCCTTGGAGATCAGTTTCGGTCTGAGTTTTGACAATTTCAGCTTTGGACTTTTTTAAAGTTAAAAAATCCAGAAAAACCAAAAAATAGGGAGAAATTAGGAAAATTTTAGAAAATTAATATAAGTCAATAGAAAAACTAGGCACTACTTTATGAACATATATGCACGCCATTTTTATACAAATGGTCTATGTAAATGTGATGTAAACTGATCTGGCTTGCATTTATTTTTGTGTTTTCATCACCTGTCTCGGGGCTTTATTTTTGTGTCTTCTGCTTGACTTGGGAGTGGTGATATCCGGGCCCACCCCTCTCTTCTGTGACAACCGGAGTGCTATTCAGATTGCTAGCAATCCGGTCTTCCATGAGCGAACAAAGCATATTGAAGTTGATTGTCACTATGTTCGCCAGGCGTTTATCGATCACACCATCTCCCTGCCTTTCATTCCCTCATCGGAGCAGACTGCTGATTTTCTGACGAAGCCACTGACGACTGCTCGCTTCAGGCATTTTCTAGGCAAACTCTCGGTTCATGATCCACCGTGAGTTTGAGGGGGAGTGTTAATGTAAATGTAATGGGTCGGGTTTACTGTATAGTCGGGTCGGGTTTACTGTACATATATTGGGCTTGAGTCCCTCAATGGAATTATTCTGTTCCTCTCCAAACCCTAGCCGTCGTCTCCTAACATGGTATCAGAGCTGGCCTGTCTCCTGCTCCTGCTCTCGCTCCGGGTGCTCCCCACCGATTGTGCCTTGCCACGCGTGCTCCGTGTGGGAGGATCCTTGCCACGCGTGCTCTGCGTGAGAGGGAGTGTTGACGATAGTCCCACATCGGTGAGGGAGGCACCCATCACCCGCTTAATATACCCCATGTGGACCTCCCCTTACAACCCGGGTTTTGAGGTGTCAGGATATCTAACAATTTGGATGGTTGGATCATTAGATATTAAATATATCATGTTTGCTAACCTATAGTGCGGGGTTGTCTCATCCGACTAGACCAAGTGGCTAGCTCGTTTATATTTTAAGTGATCTAATATAAGTGTGCCATGCAGATGACGGGTGGCATTAGATGATGCTTCTAACGGTGGATCAAAGCAGCCCAAAAGCCAATTAGTGGGGTTGCCCATATCAATGTTTAGAAGCCTAAAAAAGGCTTTAAAATTCCTGCGACTGCGATGCACAACTATATCACTGCCTCTTTTCACTATACATAAGCCGTCTGTTCCTTTTCTTTCTCTTCCTTTGAACACACAAAAACCAGGAGGAGTTCCCTTCTTGCATATGCTCTCTCTATCCTCTCTCTTCATACATGGGTGTTTCATTCTCACTTTCCTCTCTTTTGTATTACCATAGATGGCTACATCCTCTATAAAAACAAATTGAAACCCAAGTGAGGAGGTTAATTGAATATTTTGGAAGAAAAGGATAATCCACACCGTCACTCTGACCTGTGTATCTCGAAACATGTAAACCAAAAGTCAAAACATTAGGTGCTTCTTAGAATGCATCACATTGTCACGAAACGAATTAACTTTTCAATAGCAAGACAAATGGTTCATTTTTCACTATTTGATGCATACATAAGAAGCCGTCAACGCGTACTTTTGTTCCAAATGAGTTTTATGATTGTAGATTATGTTACGCTGTACAGCTGAAGGATTTGGATGACCCACCATGATTTTAGGGTTTATCTTGTGTATTACACTTGTCACTCACTCTCTCACACACAAGCGCGCACACATACACACACATGCCCGCTCTCCCGCCCTGTCCTTTTCCTCTACTGTCTTCTAATCTTGGAAATCTTGGTTTACTTTACAGTGCAAATTCCTCTTGTTTCGGTCAATAAAGATGGAAGAGTCATTGCTGTATCTGAAGAGATCCTGGAAGGTAAATCAACACTAGAGTTGGTCAATAAAGAAAAGAGAATGCTGTCTCTTCGAAGCATCCCATTCTCCCTGACATGCGTACTCCACAAGAAGTATATCCTGGCAGACCCCACCGCAGAAGAAGAGTCCATCATGGATACCCTTGTAACCGTGGTGCTGGATTCATCGGGTGGGTTGGTTTCGATGTTTAAAGCACAGGGTGCCGTGCTTGCCTACACATCGACTGTTCAGGTCTGTCACCTTTCCCTCCTCTCTTGTCGTGGTTCTAACCATCTTGGCAACTGAAGTCTTATGACCGAACGAATCAAAATAACAAATGGTTATTAAAAAACTCCTCCATATTCATGCTTTGAATAAATCTGATTTACAAAGCAAAATACACAGGTGTAATTTTCTTTAATTTTGTTTGGTTTGTTTAATGAAATTTAATAATAAGCTTTATCATGTGATTATCAATTATTTTTTTAAAAAATTGTGTCGATGGAAAATTTATATTCACTGATCTGTTCATGTCAAAAATTCAAAATAATGGGATAAGAATTTTAAAATGTAGCAGAATTTGGGATCATGCCTCCATGTTTAAGAGGAGTTACAACTTACTAATCAAAATTGTTAGTAAAGGCAGCCTATAGCTGATAGATGTCGATGAAATGTTAACAAGAGGGCGACTCACGTCACGTCTTTGGTGGTTGCAGGGTTGCATTGCACTTGCGAAGCATCGGGTGAAGGAGCTGCACAGTATTTTGGATGAATCCCTGTCGGCCATGGAAGTTGATGACTAGGGTTTGTTCGTCGGAGTATAATGCTGTCATTGTGATTCTCTTGGTTTTTTTTTTTTTGAGTGAATCCTGTTGGTTTCCTGTCATGTAACCTCGGTGCTTAAGATTTCTTCAGGAGTGTTTGGCATTGGTTTTGAAATTTCAGGTTTTGATTTTGGAATGCCAAACAACCTAGTTTTAGCTTATCCAAAGTTTGTTCTAGAATTATCAACATTTGAGCAGATGGAGCCATTATGGTCCTATTTCGTAATCAGTTTCCAATTGTCGAAAAATGCTATTCTGCCAACCAGTTTTCCAACTTTTCAGCATTCACATGGCATGATCACAGCCGTCCGTTGCACCCTGCTGGATCATGAAAAGGATCGGAGGCCCCATGAAGAAAAAAAAATAGCTATTTGAACCCCTAAAAATTTGCAATGTGCTTTATCGTGAAAAGAGCAATGCTATTCATCCCGATAGTTTTACGGATTCTGGCACACAGATGATGTGGCATTCAATCAAAGTGTCCCTCTAGCTGTCGGTCCAGGTGAGTGTGATTCATCGATCAAGGCTAGGTGAAACGAACGCATGTGATTACGACATGTCGTTCCGTGTGAGAGAATCTATAAAACTATTGAGGCAAATTGTATTATCAAAGCGAAAAGGATCGGAGCCCTCATTCATGGGATCGTGAAAAAATTCGGAGCTATCTCATTTGGCCTGAGATTTATCCTAATTAATTGGGCAATTATTTGGCCAGAAAACTCTTCAGCTATTGGTTCTAGTCAACAACAGAAACATGTGACTTTCTCAAATCCCTAAAATTTCTTTGCAAGATTCTTGGACATCCTCAAGAAGATGTCAATCGCATTTGGCATTTATTTGGCCTGAGCTTTATTTGAAAACAACATGATATGGGGACACTTTATTGTTGATTGGAATAAAGGATGTATTTATCCCTCGTTTTTTAATTGGTTGGACCAGCCAGGTGGTCAGAGGACAGAGCGCTAGAGCAAGGGCTCAATGAGGTCCGGAGATCAAAATAGAGTAGACAGTTAGCAATTGTTATGAATTATTTTCATAATCCTACGGGCATGACATCAGTGGTCTAGATTCGCACGTGCAAACAAGACACAACGGCCTTGAGGAAAGTTCGCTCCATGGTGTCCATACCAAGAGTCGAACATGGAACCTCACCAACATGGGAGAGACGAAGTACCACCAGGCCAAGAGTCCAATATGGGGCCTTTATTATTGATCGAAATAAAGGATATTTTTATCAAACAATATATTTCGAAATAAGTTTTATGGTCTCATGTGTCCTGTTTTGTATTTGGTTTCGAAATGAGTCCCATTTGATATTTTCAAAAGTTAAATAGTCCCAAGTGATAGTTTTCCTGCTTCTGCCATGCATAAGATGAAGTTGCACCACCAATTAAACAAGTACTAGCTAGCTAACAATTTGATGGCTCCATGTGGAACCTCCTTCGATAGAAGTTGGCCGCCGTGGTGGTGTTGCTGTGGTGGCGAGGATTCTCCGACAGACAGGGCACGAATGGCCACCTCGCATGAGCCACTTGTAGATGCAGTTGGGATGGAATTGGTGGAGGCATCTGGTGACCCGGACCTCATCGCCAATCTTGAGCTCTTCCAAGCATACTGCGCACTCATCGCCGCCATCTTCCGATCCCACGATCGATCGCTCGGTGACCGTGCTTAACCTAGCCATGTGGGTTAAGCTTACAACTCGTGAAGTCATGACAGGAGAGAGAGAGAGAGAGAGAGAGAGAGAGAGAGAGAGAGAGAGAGAGAGAATGAGAATTTTTGGAATAAGAAGAAGCGGGGAGGGAGTCCGGCTGAGTGCCTGCATTTGTATCCCTTAAGGAGAGAACGCGTGTTTGACTCCCTTAGGGGGTCTGGAACCACGGAAGCCGTTTGGGCAGGGCTTATTCGTTTGGTCTTCGTGGGCGAGGGGTAGAATAAGACCCACCAGACGTAAGCTTAATTGTAGACAAGGACGGGGTTGGGCTCAGTGTTCAGAGGAATGTCTGAGCATCTTCAACGGGCTCGGAGCACACCTTCTAAGACCGATGTGGCAGTTCTAGTCCGAACAATCCCATCCAATCGTCTCTGAGTGTCTGCCCGTATTTATCGGCACTGCAGCCCGTCTTTAACGGCAACACACCTATCGACACTGCAACGGACCGTCTTCGGCGACAACATACTTGAACGTTTTTAGTAATAAAACACTTTCGACAACACCGGCATTTATAGGGACACCCATTTTCTCACCTGTGCGATTGGCACGAAGCGGGCGCCTTCGTCGCGACCAACTCCCCCTCCCCCTATAATCGATCAATCACAGCTGGCTCTGTTCGAACGGATTCCTCGAAATCGACCCGATGGTTTAGGGCAACCGAAATTTCAGTAGGCGGGTTTATAGCCGTTGATGCGAACAACGATCACGGGATGAACTATCAGGTTTAGTGCAATTTAAATGGGCCGGGATTTTAGGGATTTAGTGCAGTTTAAATGGGTTGGGATTTGAAACTAAGGGGAGGGAGTTGGTTGACGGAAAAATAGAGATTGTGTGTTGATTTTTGAATGAATGGTTAGATCTATTCGGTTCATTTTTGTCCAATCAGTTTGTCCCAATCAGTTTTTTAGTTTCTTTTTGTCTAGTCAGCACAAAACCGCCGTCCCTTGTTATATAGATAACAACCATCCGCTTGAGAGCTTTGAATGCCTTCGTATGTCCGAACATGAGCAGCCCATCTTTTTCTCAATACAGCTGAAGAGGAGCTCCTAACTAGGAGCAAATTTGGATGAGGTGGCCATTGTATTTTAGCGCTGATTTAATTGGTGGGTCAAAGTGTGGGGACACTAAGACGGCTCAGCTCAAAAATTTAGACCACACTAAAAAGAGTTCAGATCTCCTCCAGTTGGTTGGTACGATCGGTGGACATGGTGTGCATCAGAGCCACACAATGACTGACGACCCAAAAATGAATCACACTCCAGCGACCGCATACGGCTGTGATGCGTGCCAGGCAAACCGACCGGGCCGAACAACTCGAGCAGACATGAAGTCCGGTAAAAGGGAATCATGGTTTGATTGGTTTCCTCCGTTTTGTGTTGACAATGAACTCACGGGTGTGAGAAATCATTGGGCGGGGTACTGCCGAGTTGAACGAGCG
Source organism: Chamaelirium japonicum (assembly GCA_947650365.1). Taxonomy (NCBI): domain Eukaryota; kingdom Viridiplantae; phylum Streptophyta; class Magnoliopsida; order Liliales; family Melanthiaceae; genus Chamaelirium; species Chamaelirium japonicum. The sequence continues at coordinate 62,121,438 of OX393559.1, read as the reverse complement.
GTGGGACATGTATCTCTCACATACAGTGAGCCGGGTCGGGTCGGGTCGGGTCATAATCGGATTGTGTCGCGTCGAGACATAGGTACAAGAACAAAACACCCAATTAAATTCCCTAGCCGATTTAATAAACGTGTCAATATGTTAAACCCAATCCAAACCCGTGTTTTAATAAACATGTCAATATATTAAACCCAATCCAAACCCGTGTTTTAATAAACGTGTCAAGATATTAAACCCAATCCAAACCGATAGAGATCCGTTTAATAAAGAGTTGAGTTTACACGTCTTTTACCCATTTCACTTGTTTAATGACCCATGTAACCCGTATTATAATCCATATATATTTGCATTAAATATCACTATTGATGAACATAATAATTAATGTATTTCCTAATCTAGTAGTATCTAATAGTATAATACCTGTTGTGACATGTGGACTATTTTTAAAGAGCCATAATCATTCTTCCATTTATGAACGTTGCTCTGTCTTATAAATCCTGTTTAAGGCCTACTATAAGATGATAAATATCCATTCAAGCAGGGCGTTATCTCATCTCTAGGCGTTATTCCATCTCTGGGCGCTGCAACTGGCTCCTCCGGCAAAGGCTTCTCTCCTTTCTATCATTTCTTGATGTAACGGGTGGTTTGTCCACCCTTTCTCTTCGTAACATGGTATCAGAGCCAGCCTAGGGTTTCAGAGACCCTATATCTGGCCTCGGCCTCCCCGGTCGCTGTGTGCGACCTCAGGGAGGCCGGGTATAGTAATTAATTTTTCCTTCTCCTCCTCCGCTGTGATCACGTGTGCGTGATCCCCCGTGCAACCCACAATCACCTCTCATCGGGTCTGGCCACCAGTGCTCATCGCCCGCACCGGATCCAGTAGCTCGCGCCCATCAAGCTTCTATGCACCTGCTCCCGTCTTGCCGGTTGCCGGATCCCGGAGCCATTTGATCCGGCCGCCTCGACATCCCGCGCCCGCTGTCTGATCCCGGCCCTGCGTTACCGTTCGCTCCGGCAGCATCCGCAGCCTTCCTGCGTTCCCTATCCCAGATCCGGCCGACCACCGCCTTCTGTGCGCCGATCCGCTCCAGATCCGGCAACCTCCACGATCTGCGCAGCTCGCCGTCCGGCTGGCCATGCCCCTTGGCCCCCCGTGCCCTCCTCTGCTGCACGCCGTCCGGCCCTATCTCCAGATCCCGCGCCCGACAGCAGTCAGACCCGAGACAAGCGACCGACAGCAGTCAAACCCTAGACGCGCGACCGACCAGTCCGCACGAAGTGCTCGGCCGGATGAAGGGCTTGACGGAGCTATTTGATCGATGAGGGTGGTCAAGCGCTAAGAATGCGACCTGCCCACGAGCGCATGACCGGCCCACGAAACGCACGACCGACCCAAAAATCCCCGACCTGCTGATGGGAAAGAGAGGAAGATTCGAGAAAGAGATAGAAAATGAGAGCCCTCTAGGCTCTATTTATAGAGAAACTTGGAGCCTTGGGGGTCGGTTCAAATCCCGAGGAAGCCGGAGGGCTGTGTGGCGACATGCAAGGACACCATGTGGTGCAAGCGGAGAAGAAATCCGTCTAAACATTTATGACTACAGCAACATTGAAGCCGGGGATTGAAGCCCCCGCGGCACGTAAACCGAGACAGAATGGTCCTGATCAATCGAAAAGCCCCGGAAATCGACCAATCAGGGAGGGGGTATTGTGTGTACCTAAGCCAATGAAGGAGAAAAAGCGCTTAGCACCCAGCATCGCACGACGCCTCGACCAGCCACGCATTTCGTGCAGGTCGGCCGTGCGCTTGACCCGGCTACACCACGCTCGAGAGCACAACCCCCGACAGTAAGACCCCGACAACATGACCCGATCTGCTACGCGCTTGGGCCTGGCTGCGCCGTGGTTGGCCGTGCGTTTCGCGCCGGTTAGCTGCGCGTCTCGTGCTGGTGGGCCGCGCACGCGCTTGGGCCAGGCCGCTACCTAGTCGATCGTGCGTTTTGCGTTGATCGGACACATGCTTCGCACCTGTCGGCCACACGCTTGGGCTTGGCTGTGCCTCAGCCATGCACTTGTCCCGGCCAAGCCTTAGTCGTGTGTTTCGCGCCGGTCAGCCGCGCACTTGGCCCAGCTCCGTCTCGGATGGTCGCGTGTCTCGGTCGGCCACGCGCCAGGTCGATCACGCATCTCGCCATGGCCACACAAGAAATCACGCATAGCTCCCTAATTCACGCGAAGGGCTGGCCCGAAGATCGTGCATCAAGATTGTCCGGTAGCTACTCCCGAGAATCTCGGGCAGGCGACGGATTCGGAAAGACTGCTCACGCCTCGAGATTCCCGGTCAACCAGGAAGGCAAGAAGTATCATCGGCCATAACTACCAAGTGCTCGCCAGTTGACACATCGCCGACCCGCAAGGCAGTTACACAGATTACGGGATTATGCCATCAATGTCGCCCCTCACGGAACACAACAGCTGTTACCTAGCAGCATTATAAAAGGGGGCTTACCCCTTCAGAGAAAAGGATCCGAATTCTGGAAGAGGAGGTACTGCCCAATTCTTTTCGGAGTTTTCAGAGCTTGAGAGACACTGGCGGAGCCAACTAAGGCCCAGTGGGGGCAAGTGCCCCCACTGACCTTTCAAAGAGGGTAAATTACACTTGCCCCCCTGAGTTTAGCTCAAAAACACATAACCACCCTATAGTTGAAGAATTAGATTTTACCCCCTTCATTTCTATTTTGATCTGATAAAAATACCAAATGAGGAAATTAACTAGTTGACAGAAGGGGTATTGTGCTAAAATTTTCAAACTTTAGGGAGCAATTTAGAACAAAATAAACTATACGGGGTTAAGTGTTTTTTAGCTAAACTTCAGGGGTAAAGTGTAATTTAATATAAAAAAAAACCAATTCATCTCTTTCGTCCCAACTCCGCACCTCGCTGGTTTGTAGTACTCGCAGATTGCAGTCTCGCACATGGACTGCATCGCATGGTCATTCTCGAATCATCAGACCTCCTCTGTATCTATTTTGTCCGAAACTCGTGATTGGAGATGGTGATCTGTTCCTTACCCCTGGCCAAGCGATTACCCGAGTTCCCCCCCCCCCCCCTCCCAAAAAAAAGAAAAAAGAAAAAGAGACAAGGTGTATGTCAAAACCCTCTATCTCTCTATCTCTTAGAATTTATGCCCCCATTAGAGTGAATTCTTGGCTCCGCCACTAGTCAACGGTATATTTCTACTGGAAGAGCCGAATCCCCCGCTTGTCATTGGTAATCTCAAGGCCGAGAAAATAGTGCAGAGGATCAAGATCTTTCATTTAAAACTGGTTCTGAAGATGCTGTTGAAGTGAGAATATGAGCCCCAAGTCGTTGCCTGTAAGGATCATATCATCCACATAGAGGAGAATAATGACTCAACCATACGGTGAGCACCGCGCAAACAAAAAGTGATCCTAAAAGCGCTCAATGAAACCGATCTCTGTATGTGTGTGACAAAAGCGCTATATACTGAGAAGTACTGAAACCCTCAGAAGGCTATATGTAGATAATCTCGGAGATATCACCATGAATAAATGTATTCTCCACATCCATATGAGAAAGGGGCTAGTGTCGAGCAACAACGACTGTTAGGAGAGTCTGGATCGTGGTTATCTGCCTCATGGCAGTGAAAGTCACATCGTAGTCAATCCCATACTCTTGAATGAAGCCCCTAGCTATGAGGTAGGTCTTATGCCTCTCAATGGCACAATCAGATCTATGCTTGAACTTGAAGACCCACTTGCAGCTGAAAGGCTTAAGGTCTACCGGTAGGGGAACAACGTACCACGTTTGCATCCGCTCAAAACATTGAAAATCCTTTGCCATGGGGGGACTATAGTGACTCTCGATAGGATCAAGGCTCCTTGTCAGTGTCAGCAATGTGCTGGGCTTAGAACTAATGCGAGTAAGCAGTGACTACAACATAGCCAAAATAGTGGAGAATAACAGAATTGATCAAGTGAGATATGCTTGCAATGGAGGTAGTGGTGAGGGAGTGAGGATCTAGATCTGCCAGAGGTGGAACAATCGGAGCAGGAGAAGTACTACTAGAATCACCCTCAGGAGGAGGCCAGATAGGCGGCTGGGTAGTGGTGTGACGACAAGAGTACACCTGAGGTAGGAGAGACCGGTGGAATAATGGGTGACGTATGACAGGTGTTGCGAGAGAAATTAGTGGGTTCCCTTAGTAAGGGTTGCCCAACAGTGATTAAGGGATGTCGTGGGTCTGATCAGGGTGCAAGAGGGGCTCGAGTGTCAGATCTGGGCAAGGATGCCCTGTGGTGTACTGCACCATCTTGATGTTCCCGGAAGAGTAGGAGCTCGTGGCCACGGTTTCTCCCATCACCAGAACGTGCTCCCTACTGGTGGACACCAAGGAGGAGCACCAAAAGACGAAGGAGCTGCAGATCACTGAAGTGGGGCATGGGAAGTCGAGGATGCTGGTGGCAAAGTTTAATAGGCTGCAGGCAGTGTAGGGCATTGCATAACTCGGCCCTCTGCTCCGACGCGACCCGTTGGGGTTTCTTGGCTCACGAGCGTTGTTGCTTGGCACGCAAGCATTGTTGCATGGGGATGAAGCAACCCAGATTTAGAGTTTTTATAGAGGTGTACATCGGAGGAGCAAAGGAGGACGACGGACGATAGCTATTGGAAACTCAAGAAGGGCGACGTTCGAGGGAGAACCACCGAGGTGTGAGAACCCGTGTGACGACCAAGATCCAATAGGCCAATAGCCAAGAGCCAAGACTCCTGAGGCGGGAATGCCAAGATGGATGAGGTGAGGTGAGGTGTACAAGGCCATGAGTTAGCCCCACATCGCCTGGAGAGAAGGAGATCCTGAGCTACTTATATAATTTCCCCTCCCAAACATACAAGACGCGTTTTAAAACCGTGCGCCGCTATGGATTTCGTAAGAACTCCGTAGTTAAGCGTGCTCGGGCGAGAGTAGTACCAGGATGGGTGACCCCCTGGGAAGTTCTCGTGCGGGCACGGGCAAAGCGGACAAAATCTTATGTGTTTGGGGCGGATGTTACAAAATGGTATCAGAGCCGGTTCTCCTCGCTATGGGGGGGTCTAACCCTACACGAGGACGTGTAGCCCTAAGGGGGGTGGATTGTGACGACCAAGATCCAATAGGCCAATAGCCAAGAGCCAAGACTCCTGAGGCGGGAATGCCAAGATGGATGAGGTGAGGTGAGGTGAGGTGTACAAGGCCATGAGTTAGCCCCACATCGCCTGGAGAGAAGGAGATCCTGAGCTACTTATATAATTTCCCCTCCCAAACATACAAGACGCGTTTTAAAACCGTGCGCCGCTACGGATTTCGTAAGAACTCCGTAGTTAAGCGTGCTCGGGCGAGAGTAGTACCAGGATAGGTGACCCCCTGGGACGTTCTCGTGCGGGCACGGGCAAAGCGGACAAAATCTTATGTGTTTGGGGCGGATGTTACAACCCGGAGGGGGGGGGGGAGGTGCGGGTGCGCCTCCCGTCGGGTTGCCATGGAGCAGCTACCGTCGATGGAGTGAATGCTTGGGGGGTGGGGGGGTGTATGTGTGCTAACGTTGCACTACCCTGGAGGGAGACTTGGAGGTTGGCGAGGGCGAAAGGAGGGCACGTGAGGCCCTGGAACCCGACCCTTGGCATCGGAGCAGGACGACTGGAACTTGAGCATCAACTATTGAGCACCTTGGAGAAATGCTTGCAGAAGAACCCGTGCTAGACGGGCGCCTGACAATCAATGCCTGGGCAAAATCTGGACCAGCAGTTGGGAGGGACCTGTTGCTTTGAGCCTCTTCCCTCCGCGGATGGTCCGAGTGGTTCGTGTCTTCGGATGAGGGCTCATAGGGGAGGTTGCTATGATGTACTCTCTCCTTCTGGGCGGTTCTAATCTTCGGAAGATGTCTTAGTCGTGGGACATGTGCTTAATCTCCCTGAGGGTTGGTCCGAGACTGATGGATCGCGACGTAACAATATCCAAGTTGGGAGCTTGTGGTTAGTCTCGCTAAGGACTGGTTCGAGTACAATGATGGCACAGTTTTGTGTGAGTGCATGGATTGAGAGGGAGTACCTCGATGGCACAAGTCACCTACTGACAACTGTCCCAGCCACTGACGGGTGGGCAGATGAGGCTGTAAACTGGCCGCTGGTAGAAGTGCCGATAGGCACTAGTGTTTGGGCACATCTAGCAAATGGTGATTCTGAAGCACTAGTTGCTGTGTTGCAGCGGGTGTCGACAGGCAATGGATCGGAACACGGATGCGTGGCAGATTGTCAGACCGACCAGAGCGTCAGAGCTTGGTGTACAGTCATCGAAAAGTTATATCCGTGGTCTGACCCGCTTGCCAATGGATGAATCATGTTAATATGTAATAGCATGACTATGTCTCTCTCTCTGATCATTGGTTATTCCGCAACACGTGCACCCACTAGTCAACATCAACCTCTCCCAAGCTAATATGTTTAATCATGGCAATACCCAAAGAGTGGGAATTCTCTCTTTCAAAGGCATAGGTTTGCCTGTGTGGCTTGAGAGCAGGAAAATCACGGACGAATCTACTGGGCTTGCCACATTTGTAGCATCCATCAGATGATCCATGTGCTATGCCGCTTCCTTGGTTGGTGTTGCAATTGATGCTTATGTGGTTGAGGGACTCGGCCTCACTTTTATCACCTCGGAAACATTTTCCTTCACATGATGAATGGAATGCCCTCCATATCAATTTAAAATTTCAAAACTAATATCATCAGTTCTCTGAAACTAACCAAACCTGACCAAACATCCGACGCCAGATCTTCTCACCTCCATCGGAGCTCCACTGCAGAAGAAGAGTCCATCATGAATACCCTTGTGACCATGGTGTTGGATTCATCGGGTGGGTTGGTTTCTTGTTGATCATCCTAGAAATTAGAGAGAGAGAGAGAGAGAGAGAGAGAGAGAGAGAGAGAGAGAGAGAGAGAGAGAGAGAGAGAGAGAGAGAGAGAGAGAGAGAGAGAGAATGCCAGGTGTTCTGATGCGAGTTGGGGGAAGATGACTTTGATGAACTAGGGGCTCCGGTCGGAAACCGTAACCTTAGAGTTTCTTGTTGAATTCTTTTTCTTTTTTTGAGATCCCCTCAGCGTCCCATCTAAGAGAGGGTTAAGGCAGCCCATACCAATTATTAATTTGATGCAAGTGGGAATGGATCCCAGGTCTCGGGTAACAACCTCCTGAGATTTTACCATGCCCGAATCTCTGTTTAGCACAACTTTTCTGATAAACATGCGGGCTTTCCAAAAAGAGACTTTTATACATACCCCAAAAACCTATTGTTCTTTTGGAGAGTAAATTAGATTAGACATTGATTTACGCAAATAATCTCATTTGTGCCATGTTATTTGTCCAATATCACCAGTAAATGATTTTTTTGTCTAGTTTGATCTCGCATTAGAGTCCCACCAAAATTGATTATCCATTGTGAGCGAGACATTATTTCCCGAGATTTATATGATCAATCAAAAATTTAGATGGATTTACCCAACTGAAAAGAACACGAGACATTTAGTTTCCCGAGAAATCATTGTCCTTGCCCATGAATGTCTCAAACAAATGAATTTCCTATCCCATTTATGTCTCCCCAAAAGAACAAACCCGGACATACCCCGATTTTCAAGGTTCGGCTATTTACAACACAGAGTTGACTAGAGGCAACACATTTACAAAAAACAAAACAAAAAATCTATCCTACCCCTGCACCATGGTTGTTGGCAACTTTGACCCACGGTCGCCTTCGGCCACGACGTGCTAGAAGCCACCCACGTCCGTCGTCCCCATGAAATCCAATGACGCCTCCTCCTCCTTCTCCTTCCCCTGTCTGCACTCGGCAATTGTCGGACGAGTGCCACTCATTCATGTAATGCCAAGTGCAAATACAACCCATTCGACACTCGGAGGCCGAGTGTTCAATGGTGCCCAAATGGGCTGTAGCTGCACACGATATCGCATGATCGAGTGTACAGTTTAGACACTTGGCCTGCAATCGCAGAGTGCAGATGGAGGAAGGATGAGAGAGAGAAAGAGAGAGAGAGAGAGAGAGAGAGAGAGAGAGAGAGAGAGAGAGAGAGAGAGAGAGAGGAGGAGGAGGAGGAGGAGGAGGAGGAGGAGGAAGAAGAAGAAGAGAAGAAAGGAGGAGAATGAAGGAGGAAAGAGGAGGAAGAAGGAGAAGGAAGAAATGAGGAGAATGAAGGAGGAAGAAGGAGAAGGAGGAGGATGCGGCGGTGGGTTAGATTGAATCGGCAGCAAAGGATGGGAGGTGGCGGACCGGCAGTGATCTGCACATACAAGTCAGGCCGGTGCTCCGGCGACGACCTGCATGGGTGGCGACGACGAACCATGGCGGCAAGCAGTGGTTTGCACCACACATTATCGGGGGCAGCACAATTGCAGGTGCTACCCCTAGCAATTGTACTGCCCCTAGTAATCTATGTGCTGTAAATAGCCGGACTCTACTCCTCGATTCTTATTCTTTGTAAGTGACAATTGTACCACTTTCTTATACCTCATATCCAAAGTCAAGCTCTAATTATAATAGGGTTGAAGTTGAATAATATGAAGCTTGATTGGAGCCAGTAGAGCTTTGTCTATATGGTTTTGTATTAGTTTTTCCTTCCATGTGTCGAACCATCTTCTTTATAATCAGAGAGTCATACTCTCTCTCTCTCTCTCTCTCTCTCTCTCTCTCTCTCTCTCTCTCTCTCTCTCTCTCTCTCTCTCTCTCTCTCTCTCTCTCTCTCTCCTCTCATTAATAGGCATTGTAAGATGGAGTCTTAAAATGAAGTTGATTCTAGGTTGAAGCTACAAGATACATAAGAAAATTGGGAAAGAAGCTATAAGATACAAACATTAATCAGGGTGTGTTCAATAGGGATGAGAGGGTTTAATTGGGATCTATTCAAGGGAGTAACCAATTTAATTGATGGGTTATATTCAAGAGGACTGATAGGGTTTGAAAGTGATGTATAATTTAAGAAATAAGGTGTATTCAAGTTTGATTGAAAATGGGATCTGTTTATAGGTTTGTGGGGTTTATATATAGAGGAAACAGAAAATGAACCGCCAGTCTATTTCTACTAAAATTGGCTTGTAGCTTATTTCCCACATAATTTTTTTTTATGTGGATCATCTATCAATTGCTGGCTTATCATCGTCAAAAAAAATCAACAAATTTGAAAACCTTTACGAGGGGTCAAATATGTAGACGGTTTATAATTTATCTATTTCACCCCTTAATAGAAAATACTTATTTAACCCCCACTAGAGATTTTCAATTTTGATGGTTTTTTTGTGAGGATGATACACACAAAAAAAATTCAAAAAAAAAAATATATGTGGGAAATGAGCTGCAGGCCATTTCAACAAAAATATACTAGCAGACCTATCATCCTAATCGTTTGATTTGGGTCTCAAAATTTACTAAGGGTGTGTTTGGCATTGGTTTTGGAGGCCTAGTTTTGCGTCAAAACTAGTTCCGCTTGCCAAGTTGATTTTGGTATAAGATTTTAGTGCGTTTGGGATTCGATTAGAAAATTGATTTCCAAAACCAAAACCAGAAAATCATCAAAACCCAAAAGTAAAATTTTTTTGCTTTTGGATTCTTCTTTTGGGTTCTTGAGGCAAGAAGGCAAAACAATAATTAAAAAAAAATTATTGTGAATAACATATATGTTGTAGAGAGAAACTATTGTCAAGAGAAAAAATTAAACCCGAGAGAATATATACATATTGTTGTAGCTCGTGTGTCCAAAGCGTGGATTTTCTGTAATAACATTAATAAAGATGACTTTGATTATTGCTTTAATTAGAATACTACTTTGGTATATGTTAATACACATATAATAAAGGACCCTAGGGAACACAGTAGGCCACTGAGGCGCATGGTGGATCCATGCTTGGGAGACCCAGTGGACCAGTTATGTGTAGACCTAGAACTAGCTCACAGCTTAGGTGATGCCGGTCGCTTTACCGAGAACAAACTGTTGGTAGGTAAAGGATGTGGTGAAGTCTCCACCACGGGAACGTAGGATTCTTATTCACCTGACCAAGCATGATGATCGTGTTGAACAGGAACCAAGACGGTGCACAGTTCAGTGATTCAGAAACTGATGCATAAACCGTCTTACTACTATAGATAATCTGTCCTTAACCCTGAGGGACCATGTACACTGGGTGAACCCATTGTGTGGTGCTTTAATGTGCCAACGTGTACGGACCTTCCATAGTCCAATACCACGGTACGTTGGGTTACCCAGCTGGCGCTTGAGTGACATATAATCCCTACAGGTTATCCGACGTCCAGTGTTGGATGGGTGCGTTTTGATGAGTCAATCTGTTCGCACAGTTAACCCAGGCCTGGTGGTTGTCAGTAAGACTGACGCAATTCTGGATACTAGGCATAGCACCAAAAGGTGTGTGGTGTTATAGATGACAAGTCATCAATTCCTAGTCAGATGATCGATCGAGATCTGATGGTGCTCCCCACCGCTCGAGTCGTATCATGGCACCAGTAATAGGAGGGACTAAGGATTATCAGAGTATAGTAGATAACAGGGTTACGAGGGAGTAACATAAGTTTAGGGTCACTAGAGTTCAACTCGCGTCGCACTCTGGGTGGCTACGCGGGTTAATTGGATTAGGGCTGATTAACGAAACTTTCGGTGTGCCACCGGAACAGTTAATCAGGGATCCGGTTGGAGCTAGAGATCCCGAACTTTGAAAGTTCCACCCTGTCGTTATGTATAGAAATTGTTCCCCGACCTGGATGGATATATTGGATGTGAAGTAGCGCGATGGAGCGCAAGCCCGGAGCCTAAGAACCTAATTCATATGTGTTAGAGGCCATAGGAGTATTTTGGTAAATACTGAAATATGGCTTAGAACATGTTGAATATGGATCTTAGAATGAGTGAAATAATTCCAGGAGCTCATAGGCACTGACGGAACTCGATTCCGAGTAGCGCACCTCACTCAATCTCTCTTTTAGTTTTTCACTTTTCGTGAAGGGCGTTTTCGTCCAGGCTTCACGATAGACACTTGGAAATCCTGAAAACCGCCCCCCTCATCCCTATCCATCTAGGACCGTCCCTATAAGAGGATTGGAGGGGGAGGGGCCGGCCCTAAGCTCTCCCCCTCTCCAGAAAACCCGACCCGCTCTCCTCTCTCTCTCTCTGAGGTTTCGGCCAAGGAAGAAAGAGGAAGAAGAAGGACGAAGAATGAGGAAGGAAGGAGAAGGAAGAAGAGAGAAAGAAAAGGAGGAGATCTCGTGGCTAGCCATCATCTTCACAATGAATTCCTCCATTGGCTCGTAGTCCTTGCACTCAGAGATGGGACTTCGAGGATTCCTCAATTCGCAAAGGACAAGGTGCTATCCGACAGCTTCCCTTGCGATTCAAGTGCGGCTCATCATCGTTCCGTTCTCTCCGTATCATAGATCCATATGGTATGATGATTCTAAACACCTAACTAGATGATGCGATCTAAACTAATCCTAAATTAAGGCTTTAATTTGATCTAAATTATAACTCGCAAGTGCACGAATCACTTTGTAGGAGCGGTACGTATTACGAGGTCGATCCCACAGGGATTGCTAATGAGGAAACTATCTAATCTAAGGTTATTAATCTATCTACCTAAGTTACTTAATGAGCAATATTGTTGATTTGGTTCTATGAGATTGTAAAAAAGTAAACTAATCAAGATTAAAACATGCAGATTAACTAATTAAGGTAGTGCGGTGCAGTGTGGAAGTTCAGATATGGATGCGATATTCTAAGCCCTAGAATCCGCACAAGTAGCGATCTAAACCGTATTTTTATATGATTTTCAGGATTCTCACGGAGATTCGAAGTCAATCTATCCCCGCGGAAGATATTCAATAAGAAGCATAATTAGGGTGAACTAATGTAGCGATCTTTCTCGCTTCATAGGAATAAGGAGAAGTAATCCTCCGTAAAATTCGTAGTGATAACAAAAGCCAAGACTATGTAATAATTCCCCGTAAAACTTTCCATAATAACGAAGAATAAAACTATGAAATCGACTTCTGTAAAACCCTGATAATAACGGAGCATAAATCGGACTTATTGCATGCAATTCCTATCAAGCTTTCATGAGATAAATAAGATCACAATATTTCATTGAACGAACGGAAATATGAAAATAACACATAAAAACAGAGTTTAGATCTGACTACAGAGCTTCATCCAGGTCTTAGAACAGGGTGGTTAGCCTCGCATGGCCATGCGTGCGCTAATGACAGATGCTTCTTTGCAGATGACTAACCCGGCGATGATGGCGACGTGCGACTTCGAGAGCGGTGGACGTGGCTCGGATATGGTACGTGAAGATGGAGATGATGCCGTAGAAGCCTCAAGGGTGATGAAGATATGGTGGGATGTGTAATGGCCGGGTATATGATGGTCGATGGCGTGCCGGTGGTGGAAAATGATGGATGGATTCGGTGGTTAAAGTAGATGGCAGCCCCCCTCTAGGTTCGTCCCTACCCCCCTCTATATAGGATAGAGAGAGATAAGAGAGAGGTTCGGTTTTGGGTAGAAAAGGAAACAAAAGGCCGGCTGGGTTGGATTAAGAGAAGAGAGAGAAGACGTAGAGAACGGGAGAGAGGGCTGCAAGTTCGGTAGAGAGAGAGAAGTACGGTTAGGATAGAGAGAAGATCGGTGGGTTCGTTTTAAGGAAAGATAGGAAGAGAAGCTCGTAGAGAGAGAAAGAGATTCGGGTGCAGGTGGTTAAGGAAAGAGAGAGAGTTAGAAAGAGAATCCCGGGTGAGAGAAGATCGGTTTTAGAGAGAGAGAAAAACCAGGAGAAGAGAGAGACGCGCGGTTGCTGAGAGAGAGAGAAAAACCAGGCGGAGAGAGAGAAAATCGGTGGAGGTGTACTCGGGTACAGCTGGACGGCTCGATTAAACCGGGCGGATGTGATCAAGTGGAAGGGAGCACGAGGGCTGGGCGCTGGAGCTTATCGGACGGCTGCTGTGCTGATCGGACGGCTGCATGGCTGCGTGGTTCGGTACGTGGGATCCGGTGATGAGCTGGGTTTCGGTTTATGGTGGGTGAGAGAAACGGGAGAGAGAAATCCGGAAGAGAGAGGATCCCGTTCTGATGGGATCCGGTGTGCTGGGTTGTGTGCATGCCATCGGACGGCTGGGATTTTTGGAGAGGAGAGCGAGAAAGCTGGGCCGGGTTTCAGTTTTAAAGAGAGAGAGAGAGTGGGTGGTTCATGCAAGCCGATCGGACGGCTGTGTGTAACGGGCGGCTGTGATCTGATGCAGCTGGTTCACATGCATGCATATATGTGGGTTCGGTGCAATGGACAGCTGGGTTTTAGTTGAGAGAAGATATTGGGTGAGCTCCGGTGCACTTGCATGCATGGAAGGATGGCAATCGGACGGTTGCGATTCAGTGGAAAGGAGAGGTGGGTGCAATGTGTTTGGTTAATAGATCGGACGGTCTGCAATGCATGCTAAACGCATGGATTCTGATTTGTAGGGACGGCTGTGATGTGTGGCTGCAAATCAGATTTTAGAGATAGGGAAGATCAAGGGGATGCATGGATTCTCGATCGGATGGTTGGGGTTTAATGGAATGAACGTGCATGGGTAATGCAATGTTCCGTGGCTAAGGGGTTGGGTGCAACACCGAGCCGGGTTTGACACTTAAAGACCTATGGGAATGTGCGACTTTGATTTAGAAGGAAGAGAAGAGGTCATGAGAGCGAATCGGGTTTGTGAGATTCGATCAAAGTCTTGGCCATGACGGGTTTATGGGCGACTTGGGTTGGATAATGGGTTCAAGCGCAATGGGGTCACGTGGGAAGCTCCGTCACCATCATCCAAATTCATCATCAAATCCATCGTCGCTACTTCGTATTCATGCATTCATCTTCTGGTTCGAGTCTGGCGTTGCAGCGGCTTGTTGAAGTACTCCCTCGGCTAGATTCTTCCAAACATCCTTATCTTTATCGTTCTTCATAATAGGCCTTCCAACGAGCTGTACCACCTCCATCGGAGCATCGTGGGAATATCCAACACTTCAGTATGATGCCCTTGAACTGACTGCATCGCGAACCGGGTCAAATTCCCTGAAAAACACACATGAAATGACACTTATCATATTCAAATACGATTATCGATAAAAGAATAATTTGGGCTTTCGGGCTCTATATTTTTCATGCATGCAATGTATGAGAGCGAACCAATATGCCGTTGGGTTCGTATGAAAGTCTACTATATCATGGTGCAAAGAAACTCATGCAGTTTACGTGTATTATGAAAGTTTTACGTAAGAAACTGACGCTATGTGCATGATAAAGAAAGGATAATTCGCACCAAATGGACGCTCATCACACCCCCAAACTTAAATCTTGCTCGCCCTCGAGTAAGAAAAGAAAAATAAACAAAGTAAATGATAAAATAAAAACTCCTAACTCACTTTCGCAGGAATCGCGATTGCACTTAGCATGTGCAACAAGCCTTTAAACCCCTGGGTTACCCCAGTGGACGAGTTTTGTCTCGTGAGGGTTTGCAGTGAATTTACCCACAAAATTCAAACTTCTTTTTTTCTTTTTTTTTTTCTTTTTTTTGAAAATATAAATAAAAAATAAGAAAATTCGGTTTCGTAGAATAATTAAAAAGTACTCAAAAATAGAATTTCTAAGGCACAAGACTCACAAGGTATCTAGCCCAAGCTTCGGCTTTCGAAGTACGCACTTTAGGTTCTAACTATTAGTTTCCCGTTAGAAAAGATCAAGGTCAACTATGCTCGAGTGCATGGTGCTGTCTGGGCTAAACACAACTGGGGGTTTGGTTCTCTACATTCATAACATTCTAACAGTCTCCTAGAACGGTCAAAGTCGACCTTAGAACCTGAGTCAAAACCAGCTAATCTAGACAGGCTAGTGAGAGTTGTGGATATTCACCTTAATACCTTTCGGCTTTATATGTGATATTCCAGTTTCCCCACATTGTTTATAGCGACGGCTTTCACACTATTTTTCTTTTTTTTTTTCTTTTTTTTTTTTTCTTTTTTTTTTTTTTTTTTTTTCGGTCTCATTTTTTTTCTGGATCTAATTATATATCCCTTCCTAACTTGTACCATGCTAGCTGCACTCTATGCCCATGACACGCTGCCAACGCTCTCATGAGTTAGGTAGCCATCCTCATGTTGCCTTTATATTTGATTCACTCTGCATCCATAGGATCATTCTCATAACCCTATCGACCAGGCTTCACTCATACTAGGGCATACAGGTTAAGACTTTTACATAATTAGTTCCTAGACCATGCTAATAGGTAGCCCTTTCCGCTATACCTTAGAATTCACTGGTGATATATGGTAGTACTTTTTCTTTTTTTCTTTTTACCAAGTGAACCAGATCCGCATGGTTCATCAGGACTCCAAGTGACTATTAGGTGATATGAAAGCTTTGAATCTAGACCCTAGAGGTGTAAGCCAGATGTGAAGTGAAAAGTCAAGTCTAGTTTGTTTTGACAATCTCTAAAAGGTTACCAAGGGTCAGAACCATATTAGACATACTCTTTCTAGCTGATCCTTGGACTTTATACCTTGATTACCAGGTGCCTTATAGTCCTATTCGAGTACAATAAAATTATATTACAAAACCTGAAATAAAGGTGAAATATATATAGATTTTTTTTTTTTAAATAACGAAGCGGAAGGCAAAAGTAATACGATAAGAAACTAAAATAAGAAAAGGAAAATAAAAACATGCAAATGCAAATTCCTATATATTTCTATACGGACGCTGTAGTTTTGGTAGGGGACTACAGACTAGACACACATACACGAAGATGTATGTGCCGAGCTGTCCCACTACAGCGTAAGTTGATGCATTATTATTATTATTTTAAAAAAATTTTTTTTTTTTTTTAAATTCAAAATGAGAACAGAAAAATTTTATGGAAATTGGATGCATACAGGATTTTGCAAAAAGGTACATCACACCCCCAAACTTAAATTAGACATTGTCCTCAATGTATGAATTAGACATGCTCATGAATGAGATAATGACATTATATGATAGCATTTTTACAGGACACATATATAAAATAAAAGTACGAAGTTTTAAGGATGGATAGTACCTCATAAGTTCTTTGTAGCCTCGTTACCTGTAAAATGTTAGTACTACAAAGAAAAAAACAAAGCGACTAAACAGACTAATAAAGACGAGCAGATGATAATAAATAAATGAAAAAAAAAATTAACTGCTATAATACAAATATATTTTTTAGCAGATGGAATTTTCAAAAAGAAAAGAGAGTAGTCATCAATTGAGAAATTATATGCTATAGTATACTTCGTGCATGTTTCTACGTGACTCTCCTTTATTCTATTAGGGTTCATCCTATATTGTTCTTCATGATTTTTCTTTTCAAATGGAACAATATAAGATTCATTATTATACTCTCTATTCCACCATGTATCATGTATATTATCTTTGAAAAGTTCATATAATTGAATTTTCTGATTTTCGATGAATGGAAGAAAAATTAAATCAGAAAATATATATTCTTCACCCAAATGTGTCTGTTGAAAATTAGATGGCAGAATTTGTAGGTCAATATATGATTTTTCGATAATGGATGGATGATCAGTCATGATATCATTTATTTCAAGATTCATTGATAGAACATTGATTTCTTTAACAAACATATCATCAGCAATGTCATAAGGAAGATCATGTGTGTCATCAAATATAATATTGGTCAGATCATCGTTCGAGTCACCACAATTTTTTAAGCATGCCTTCAATGGATCATTAAAAGATGATTGAAAAATCTTGTTCTCCATAAGATTATCGATCATATTCATCTCATAGATTTCATTAGTAATATTTAAACTGGAAGGGAGAACATTATTTTCTTTAATAATCTCATCATCATTGTCATAGGGGGGAGTATAGACTTCTTCATCAATTATATTATCTATAATGTCATCATTGAGGACGTCACTATTTGATGAGAGATCATTAGTATCCTTAAAAATCATATCCGTATTAATGTCATCAATATTGTTCGGACAATCTTCCAAAGGATTAAGAAAATCAGATTTGGCAAGTTCATCTTCTATAGAGATATCCATCTTGGTCTCCTCATAAACTTCATTATCTACTGAGATGCTAATTATGTTCTCATAATCTTCATCGGAGTTAGACTCAGGTTGAAGTTGATCTCGAAGTATTGCTTCCTTAATAACATTCAAATGCGATTCAATTCTTTCGAAAGAGTTTATTTGCTCTTGTATATTGCCTTGATAGTTTTGCATAAGCTGATTGCGCATAGACATTTGTAGTGTATCTTCAAGAGTCTTCTCATTTAGTGGCATATAATCATAAGGCTCTTGAAAATTAGTAGCAGATGATTCATTTTTCCAACTATAATCTTGATGATTTTGCCAACAAGAATTTTGATAATATTGCCTACTTGGATCTTGAAAATTTTGCCATCTAGAATCGTGATAATTTTGCCATCTAGGATCATGTGTGTCATAGCATGGTGAATTATATTGTATATGGCCATGTAAACTTCTAATCGGTGAATTTCTTTCAGAATATTCTATTTCAGTTGAAAAGTTTGTACAATCCTGATAGCTAGTGGTTCTTGTTTGGTTCATATACTGTTCTAGGGTCATTGCTTGGGGTGAATGTGAGTTGGTCATTACTGTTGAAGATGTATCGTGATATTTTGTCGACCTTGTAAGGTTCATATATTCTTCTAGGGTCATTGTTTGGTTAGTCATTTTCGTTAAAGTTTAAGAAACTGATATACTCTAAAGATAAAATTAAACTACCAAAAACTAATAAAACTAACTAAGGCAAGTAAGGAATAACCTAAATTCGAAAGCTCCGTTGCAATCCCCGGCAACGGCGCCAAAAACTTGATGCGATCTAAACTAATCCTAAATTAAGGCTTTAATTTGATCTAAATTATAACTCGCAAGTGCACGAATCACTTTGTAGGAGCGGTACGTATTACGAGGTCGATCCCACAGGGATTGCTAATGAGGAAACTATCTAATCTAAGGTTATTAATCTATCTACCTAAGTTACTTAATGAGCAATATTGTTGATTTGGTTCTATGAGATTGTAAAAAAGTAAACTAATCAAGATTAAAACATGCAGATTAACTAATTAAGGTAGTGCGGTGCAGTGTGGAAGTTCAGATATGGATGCGATATTCTAAGCCCTAGAATCCGCACAAGTAGCGATCTAAACCGTATTTTTATATGATTTTCAGGATTCTCACGGAGATTCGAAGTCAATCTATCCCCGCGGAAGATATTCAATAAGAAGCATAATTAGGGTGAACTAATGTAGCGATCTTTCTCGCTTCATAGGAATAAGGAGAAGTAATCCTCCGTAAAATTCGTAGTGATAACAAAAGCCAAGACTATGTAATAATTCCCCGTAAAACTTTCCATAATAACGAAGAATAAAACTATGAAATCGACTTCTGTAAAACCCTGATAATAACGGAGCATAAATCGGACTTATTGCATGCAATTCCTATCAAGCTTTCATGAGATAAATAAGATCACAATATTTCATTGAACGAACGGAAATATGAAAATAACACATAAAAACAGAGTTTAGATCTGACTACAGAGCTTCATCCAGGTCTTAGAACAGGGTGGTTAGCCTCGCATGGCCATGCGTGCGCTAATGACAGATGCTTCTTTGCAGATGACTAACCCGGCGATGATGGCGACGTGCGACTTCGAGAGCGGTGGACGTGGCTCGGATATGGTACGTGAAGATGGAGATGATGCCGTAGAAGCCTCAAGGGTGATGAAGATATGGTGGGATGTGTAATGGCCGGGTATATGATGGTCGATGGCGTGCCGGTGGTGGAAAATGATGGATGGATTCGGTGGTTAAAGTAGATGGCAGCCCCCCTCTAGGTTCGTCCCTACCCCCCTCTATATAGGATAGAGAGAGATAAGAGAGAGGTTCGGTTTTGGGTAGAAAAGGAAACAAAAGGCCGGCTGGGTTGGATTAAGAGAAGAGAGAGAAGACGTAGAGAACGGGAGAGAGGGCTGCAAGTTCGGTAGAGAGAGAGAAGTACGGTTAGGATAGAGAGAAGATCGGTGGGTTCGTTTTAAGGAAAGATAGGAAGAGAAGCTCGTAGAGAGAGAAAGAGATTCGGGTGCAGGTGGTTAAGGAAAGAGAGAGAGTTAGAAAGAGAATCCCGGGTGAGAGAAGATCGGTTTTAGAGAGAGAGAAAAACCAGGAGAAGAGAGAGACGCGCGGTTGCTGAGAGAGAGAGAAAAACCAGGCGGAGAGAGAGAAAATCGGTGGAGGTGTACTCGGGTACAGCTGGACGGCTCGATTAAACCGGGCGGATGTGATCAAGTGGAAGGGAGCACGAGGGCTGGGCGCTGGAGCTTATCGGACGGCTGCTGTGCTGATCGGACGGCTGCATGGCTGCGTGGTTCGGTACGTGGGATCCGGTGATGAGCTGGGTTTCGGTTTATGGTGGGTGAGAGAAACGGGAGAGAGAAATCCGGAAGAGAGAGGATCCCGTTCTGATGGGATCCGGTGTGCTGGGTTGTGTGCATGCCATCGGACGGCTGGGATTTTTGGAGAGGAGAGCGAGAAAGCTGGGCCGGGTTTCAGTTTTAAAGAGAGAGAGAGAGTGGGTGGTTCATGCAAGCCGATCGGACGGCTGTGTGTAACGGGCGGCTGTGATCTGATGCAGCTGGTTCACATGCATGCATATATGTGGGTTCGGTGCAATGGACAGCTGGGTTTTAGTTGAGAGAAGATATTGGGTGAGCTCCGGTGCACTTGCATGCATGGAAGGATGGCAATCGGACGGTTGCGATTCAGTGGAAAGGAGAGGTGGGTGCAATGTGTTTGGTTAATAGATCGGACGGTCTGCAATGCATGCTAAACGCATGGATTCTGATTTGTAGGGACGGCTGTGATGTGTGGCTGCAAATCAGATTTTAGAGATAGGGAAGATCAAGGGGATGCATGGATTCTCGATCGGATGGTTGGGGTTTAATGGAATGAACGTGCATGGGTAATGCAATGTTCCGTGGCTAAGGGGTTGGGTGCAACACCGAGCCGGGTTTGACACTTAAAGACCTATGGGAATGTGCGACTTTGATTTAGAAGGAAGAGAAGAGGTCATGAGAGCGAATCGGGTTTGTGAGATTCGATCAAAGTCTTGGCCATGACGGGTTTATGGGCGACTTGGGTTGGATAATGGGTTCAAGCGCAATGGGGTCACGTGGGAAGCTCCGTCACCATCATCCAAATTCATCATCAAATCCATCGTCGCTACTTCGTATTCATGCATTCATCTTCTGGTTCGAGTCTGGCGTTGCAGCGGCTTGTTGAAGTACTCCCTCGGCTAGATTCTTCCAAACATCCTTATCTTTATCGTTCTTCATAATAGGCCTTCCAACGAGCTGTACCACCTCCATCGGAGCATCGTGGGAATATCCAACACTTCAGTATGATGCCCTTGAACTGACTGCATCGCGAACCGGGTCAAATTCCCTGAAAAACACACATGAAATGACACTTATCATATTCAAATACGATTATCGATAAAAGAATAATTTGGGCTTTCGGGCTCTATATTTTTCATGCATGCAATGTATGAGAGCGAACCAATATGCCGTTGGGTTCGTATGAAAGTCTACTATATCATGGTGCAAAGAAACTCATGCAGTTTACGTGTATTATGAAAGTTTTACGTAAGAAACTGACGCTATGTGCATGATAAAGAAAGGATAATTCGCACCAAATGGACGCTCATCACTAGATACATGCATGTCTTTCGTAGATCGTAGTATGCCTCTAGGGTGTCCGCACATATGCTAAGATCATAGATTTGCATGTAGATTGTTTTGTAGAATTAATTGTAATGAAACATACACCGTATGATCTTCGGATCTATCTTTTGCTTCCGCTGTGATTCTGATAAGCGGATCCAATTCCAATAATTGGTATCAGAGCACACTTTGTTGTGTGTTTCATGTATGAATTCGTGAAAATATCATGTGAATATATGATGGCATATATTTTCGTCGGGGTTCGGCGTAGATCATGCATATGGATTGTGCTATGTATCGTCTTTTTGCAGGTGCCACGCTGAATAGTAATATGTGATTGCATGCCTCCGGGGGTCGGACCCCGGATTTAATTTTGCATGGATTATTATTGTGCTTGTGGTTTTTAAGGCTCTAGATGGGCGGGGGTGGAGGTTGACCACCCTCGGTTCCCTGGCCATGTTTTTTAGGATTGTTTCCTTTTCTTTCTAGCAAAATTGTACACGAACGAGCACTTGCTCGGAGCGTGTTAGTTTTTTGGTCACAGGAAGAAAAAGATGATGCTACATTCACGGTTCGGGCAAGCGGTACCATGACGTGCAAAGACCTGGTGAAAGCATGCACGTTGGGGATGATCGCGATCGTTGTCGAAGATCATGCAGAACGAAAGAGCAGGATATCTTGGCTGTGCTATTCAGGTTCAGGGGTCGGACCCTGGACTTGATTCGGTTTGAATGCTATTTCTATTGTTTCTCTTTACTTAGTGTTTAGAGAACCCCGATGATAATTTTAATTATCTATCTTGCTTGTGAGTTTGTCTCTAGATCAGACTTAGGTTAATACTAAGCTTATGGATTCATCGGTGTCTTTATATGGTTCTAACACGTGTGAATCCGGTGGCTAGCTAAAAGGAAAGGTAGTAACCGCCCTCGTGGTAGTTCAGGTAGCCAAGTACTGTGCACCAAGATAGACGCAATGTTAGATTTGTTAAGAGATAACTAATGTCCCCATAAGAAGTATGATAACCCTAGTGGGATGCCCTTTTCCCACATGTTCCTAGCGACCAAGTTAGGTTAGGATTCTACTAAGTGATACCCGTTTCTAGTTGACGTTTGATGGTAGTGTGAACTCATTACGATTTGGTTATGCCACCATTAGGTTGAGGTCCGGCGGAGGTTGTCGGATGTCCCTATTTGGCCAGCATCGAAACCTATAATGAGATGAGGTCTACTATGACATCAGGCATCAAATTGTGAATGAGGCATCATTCTAGTGGGAGTCCTTTCCACGCTGACCTTAGGCTAGGCTCCAGATCTTAGGATTATGGGCAAACTAGTGAGGTATCGGGATCCTTGGAATCTATGTAATGTGATCCTTGCAAGAAAGGCTAAAGCTGAGTATTCAAGATAGGGACTATGATATTTTCCATGGATACTAATACTTTGCGGGATAGTTTGTAATCCTAGTGGGAGCACGGTAGACTAGGGTTTAAGTCTAGGAGGTCGTGACCTTTCTAGATATGCATAAAACCTCATAGAAGGGATGTGTAAGAGGTTCCCTCCAAAGGGGAGCCCCTGGCCTCCACAATCAATCGGCTAAGGGTCTGGGTGGGAGGTACCCAATTCGATATTCCTATCGGGTGAGAGTTGTCTTACCTTCCATGCTGGGTCGCCTAGTGGTTTCCTTCGGGACATGGAGGATACCGGTGGCAGTGGGTGACGGTTTTTTCCTACACCGCGGGAGCCTATAAACCCCTCTACCGACACCATCTAGATTTGTGGGAAGCATCTGAAAGCTTGTGTGAAGCTGTCGTTGCTGCGCACGTGGGTTACATAAAGCTGGCCAAAAGGAGACTGGGAGGTCTTTCAGCTTGCCATGGGTAATTCTGATAAAGACTGGGTTGTAAAAACCCCGTTGGCAGAAGCGGTTGCATGCTCTCACCGAGATGCTGTCTCCAATTCAAGGCCGATAGTCTCAGTGCTCAAGCCTAGGGAATTTAGATTCCTGGATGTCTCCACTTGAGGCAGTGAAGACATAGCGGCTGGAGTAAATATTATCTATTTTTAAATTCAATAAAATAGATTGTGGTAGACCCTAATTTTTGCTTTAAACCATTGTTTACAGAAATCATGACCAAGCTCGACCCCCTTGCCTCCATCCTTAATTATAACAAACTTACGGGCCAAACTACGAGGACTGGAAGCGTAACCTGATGCTTGTCCTAAGGGTTGGCAAACACACAATTTCCCTAAGTACCCCTCAACCGGCCATACCGGGATCAAGTACTACTGAGGCCCAGTTGAAGGAATGAAAAGACTGGCTAGATGTTAATGAGATGTGCAAGTGTTACATAGTGGCATCTTTGCAGACCGTCCTTCAGAAGCAAGTCGAAGACATGGCCTTCGCTTCAAACATGATGCTCTATTTAAAAGAAATGTTCGAGGGTCACAGTCGGGTAACTCGTTACCTGACCATCAAGAAATTGGTGTCCACAAAGATGGCAGAGGGGACTTTAGTTCGGGATCATATGCTAAAATTGTTTGGCTATGTGAATGAGCTTGGTTCCTTCGATGTCATCTTGGATGCAGAGATCCAGACCGATATTTTCCTAGCATCTCTGTCAGGAACGTTTGAGGGCTTCGTTACCAACTTCAACCTTAACCGGTTGGAGATGTCTAACACAGAGCTCCTAGCGGCGCTCCAGGCGGTAGAGGACGGGATGAAGGCAGGAGCTCAATCCCTGAACATAGAGCGAAATTCTTCTCTGAAAGTCAAAGGCAAGTTTCAGAAAAGAAATTTTAAGAAGCCCGTGAAGATGGACCAGGTGCAGTTGCAGGTTCCTAAGAAAAATGGTCCGGCGAAGCCCAAAGAAAAATATTTTTGATGCGGCAAGAAGGGGCACTAGAAGGGCGACTGCCGCACGGCTCCCAAGAAGGCTGAGACAGGTATATCTCAAATCCACATAGTGGAATCCCTTGTAGCATCCAGTTGTTCTCCAGTTTCATGGATTGTGGATTCTCATGCTTGCAATAATTTGCAGGGGTTCAAGGAGACAAGAAAACTGGGTGATAGGGAGATAATCCTAAGCATGGGAACTGAGACCGTGGCAGAGGCTGAAGCAGTTGGAGATGTCGTCTTGCAGTTTCTTGATGGAAGAAGTTTATTACTTAGAGACATACTTTATGTACCGTCCTTGAGACGAAATTTAATTTCTGTTTTCTTATTGAATAATGAAGGTTTTTCAGTTTTATTTGATGCTTCTGGTGTGTCAATTAAATTGAATGGTTCCTTTATTTGTAAGGGAAAGATATAGAATGGTCTCTATGTAATTAACTATAATTATAAGTAAAATAATATAACTGAAGCTTGTGTGGTTAATTCATCTAAAAGGAAAAATCTCTCAGATAAGTCAACACTCTTTTGGCATCTAAGGCTTGGACACATAGCCTCAGACAGGATTCACAAATTGGTTAAGATAGGATTTTTAAGTCCAGATGTTTTAGAAAGCCTACCGACGTGTGAGTCTTACCTGAAGGTAAGATGACTAAAAGATCTTTCCAAGCCAAAGATAGCAGATCTCAGGAGGTATTAGAGTTGCTACACACTGATGTATGTGGGCCCATAAGTGCCTATGCCATAAAAGGCTTCGAGTATTTCATCACCTTCACGGATGATCACTCGAGGTTTGGATACATATACCTAATGCAGCGGAAGTCTAATCTTTTGATACGTTTAAGGAGTTCAGAGCTGAAGCAGAAAGCAGACGGGTAAAAGTATCAAGTCTCTTCAATCGGATCGAGGAGGCGAATACCTATCGGATGAATTTATTGGGTACCTGTGTGAGTATGGGATCGTATCCCAGTTGACTGCACCAAGGATACCACAACAAAACGATGTATTTGAGAGGTTAAACCAAACTTTGTTAGACATGGTTCGGACTATGATGAGTAATGCAACATTGCTACCTAGTTTTTGGGGATATGCCCTAGAGACGGCAGTATATACTTTGAACTTTGTTCCATCAAAGTCAGTACCTCTAACTCCTTGGGAGTTGTGGTTGAAGCGAAAGCCAAGCCTACAGCACTTTAGGATTTGGGGTTGTCCAGCACATATGCGGAAGGACAAGCGAGATAAGATGGAGTGAAAGACTAAGGTATGTCTGTTTGTTGGGTATCCAAAAGGGACAAAGGGTGGTTTATTTTATGATCCTGATGATAGAAAGGTTGTCGTCTCGACGAACGCCGTATTCCTGGAGCAGGATTATTTAATAGACCATAAGCCCACCAGTATAGTAGTTTTTGAAGAATTGCTTGGTACTGATGGGAGTACGCAAACAGAAAACGTAGTGGGAGCCGATACCACTAAGATAAACGATACTGTAGAATCGACTCCTATGAAACCACCGCAGGTTCGTCGCAGTGGGAGGACCACAAGTGCTCCTGATAGATACATTGGAGAAGCCTTTATGGTAGATCCAGAGTTTCAGGAGTATTATCCTCTGAACTATGATGAAGCGATGGTATTCTTTGACCATGTAGCATGGCAGGAAGCCATGGAGGCAGAATTGACATCGATGTCCCAAAACTCGGTCTGGACACTTGTAACACCACCTCACAACATTAAACCTATTGGGTATAAGTGGGTGTACAAAAGAAAAAGAGGTCCGGATGGTACCGTTGAGACTTACAAAGCTAGACTAGTCACTAAGGGTTATATCCAGCGAGAAGGGATCGACTATGACGAAACCTTTTCGCCAGTGGCTATGCTTAAGTCTATCCGGATCCTCTTGTCCATTGCAGCCCATTATGATTGGGAGATCTGGCAAATGGACGTCAAGACCGCATTCCTCAACGGGGATTTGGAAGAAGACATCTACATGTCTCAGCCTTCAGGCTTTGTCACAAAAGGTCAGAAAAGTCTGGTGTGCAAGTTACAAAGGTCCATTTATGGACTGAAGCAAGCATCCAGAAGTTGGAACATGCATTTTGATCAGGCTATCTAGTCTTATGGATTTGAACAGAACGTGGATGAACCATGTGTTTATAAAAGGAGCGATAAGACTACAGTAGTTTTTTCTGGTACTTTACGTGGACGATATCCTGCTCATTGGATGTTGGAACGTTGTCTACAGTGAAGGTGTGGTTATCCTCTCAATTTGACATGAAAGACCTGGGTGAAGCGAGTTATGTTTTGGGGATCAAGGTAACTCGAGATCGCCAAAACAAGACTCTCTCGCTGTCACAGTCAGCCTAAATAGATACTATCTTGGTCAGATTCAGTATGTACAACTCCAAGAAGGGACTGGTTCCATTCAGACATAGAATAAAATTATCCAAGGATCAGGGTTCTAAGACTCCAGATGAGAGGGCAGAGATGTAGAAGATACCTTATGGTTCTGCTGTAGGAAGTCTGATGTATGCTATGCAGTGCACGAGACCAGATATATGCTATGCAATAGGCATGATGGGCAGGTATCAGTCAAATCCGGGTCCAGGGCACTGGACTGCTGTGAAAAGTATACTCAAGTATCTCCGTAGGACGAGAGATTATGAGTTAGTTTACTCTTCATAGGAACTAATGCCGATTGGGTATACGGATTCAGATTTTGCATCAGATCCGAAATCCAGGAGATCGACGTCAGGGTTTGTGTTTTCATTGGGAGGAGGAGCGTGAAGCAGGGATGCATCGTGGATTCGACGACAGAGGCTGAGTACGTTGCGGCGTGCGAAGCAACCAAGGAGGCGGTGTGGCTCAAGAAGTTCCTCACGGACTTAGGATGCGTACCGGGAGCTTAAGATCCTATTGTCCTTTACTGTGACAATAATGGAGCGGTAGCACAATCCAAGGAGCCAAGATATCACCAGAAGAGTAAGCATATCGAGCGAAAATACTACATTATCCGGGACTTGCAGAAGCGAGGAGAGGTTGTAGTGACTCAGGTGACGTCTGCAGATAACATGGCGGACCCTTTCACAAAGGCGTTACCGACCAAGGCTTTTGAGAAGCACGTGGATGCCATGGGAGTTAAGACTGTTGTTCCCCGCTAGGCCAAGTGAGAGATTGTTGTAGCTCGTGTGTCCAGAGCGTGGATTTTCTGTATTAACATTAATAAAGATGACTTTGGTTATTGCTTTAATTAGAATACTACTTTGGTATATGTTAATACACGTATAATAAAGGACCCTAGGGAACACAGTAGGCCACTGAGGCGCATGGTGGATCCATGCTTGGGAGACCCAGTGGACCAGTTATTTGTAGACCTAGAACTAGTTCACAGCTTCGGTGATGCCGGTCGCTTTACCGAGAACAAGCTGTTGGCAGGTAGATGATATGGTAAAGTCTCTACCACGGGAACGTGGGATTTCCATTCACCTGACCAAGCACGATGATCGTGTTGAACAGGAACCAAGACAGTGCACAGTTCAGTGATTCAGACACTGGTGCATAAACCGTCTTACTACTATAGATAATTTGTCCTTAACCCTAAGGGACCATGTACACTGGGCTAACCAGTTGTGTGGTGCTTTAATGTGCCAACGTGTGCGGACCTTCCATAGTCCAATACCACGGTACGTTGGGTTACCCGGCTGGCGCTTGAGTGACATGTAATCCCTACAGGTTATCCGACGTCCAGTATTGGATGGGTGCGTTTTGATGAGTCAGTCTGTCCACACAGTTAACCCAGGCCTGGTGGTTGTCAGTAAGACTGACGATGTTCCGGATGCTAGGCATAGCACCGGAAGGTGTGTGGTGTTATAGATGACAAGTCATCAATTCCTAGTCAGATGATCGATCGGGATCTGACGGTGCTCCTCACCGCCCGAGTCGTATCATGGCACCAGTAATATGAGGGACTAAGGATTATCAGAGTATAGTAGAGAACAGGATTACGAGGGAGTAACATAAGATTAGGATCACTAGAGTTCAACTCGCATCGCACTCTGGGTGGCTACGCAGGTTAATCGGATTAGGGCTGATTAACGGAACTTTCGGTGTGTCACCGGAACAGTTAATCAGGGATCCGGTTGGAGCTAGAGATCCCGAACCCTGAAGGTTCCACCTTATCGTTGCGTATAGGAATTGTTCCCTGACCTGGATGGATACGTTGGATGCGAAGTAGCACGATGGAGCGCAAGCCCGGAGCCTAAGAACCTAATTCACATGTGTCAGGGGTCGTAGGGGTATTTTGGTAAATACTGAAATATGACTCAGAACATATTGAATATGGATCTTAGAATGAGCAGAATAATTCCAGGAGCTCATAGGAGCTGACGGAACTCGATTCCGAGTAGCGCACCTCACTCAATCTCTCTTTCAGTTTTTCACTTTTCGTAAAAGGTGTTTTCGTCCAGGCTTCACGATAGACACTTGGAAACCCTGAAAACCTCCCCCCCTCATCCCTATCCATCTAGGGCCGGCCCTAGCTTGCTTGTAGTACTAGGAGACCGACCCTATAAGAGGATTGGAGGGGGAGGGGCCGGCCCTAAGCTCTTCCCCTCTCCAGAAAACCCGACCCCCTCTCCTCTCTCCCTCTCTAAGGTTTCGGTCAAGGAAGAAAGAGGAAGAAGGAGGAAGGAAGGAGAAGGAAGAAGAGAGAAAGAAAAGGAGGAGATCTCGCGGCTAGCCATCGTCTTCGCAACGAATTCCTCCGTCGGCTCGTAGTCCTTGCACTCAGAGACGGGACTTCGAGGATTCCTCAATTCGCAAAGGACAAGGTGTTATCCGACAGCTTCCCTTGCGATTCACGTGCGGTTCATCATCGTTCCGTTCTCTCCGAGTCATAGATCCATAAGATATGATGATTCTAAACACCTAACTACATGCATGCATGTCTTTCGTAGACCGTACTATGCCTCTAGGGTGTCCGCACATATGCTAAGATCATTGATTTGCATGCAGATTGTTTTGTAGAATTAATTGTAATGAAACATACACCGTATGATCTTCGGATCTATCTTTTGCTTCCGCTGTGACTCTGATAAACGGATCTAATTCCAACACATATCATATTATAGAGAGAGAAAATTATTATAGAGAGAATACTTTAGAGAAAATATATGATAGATATAAAAATATTATAGAGAGAAAATTCTAAAGAGAAGAATATAGATAGAGAGTATTAAATAAATAAATATATAGTGAGAGAAAATATTGAAGATAAAAAATATTATAGAGAGAAAATATTATAGAAAAAGAAAATATTATAGAGAGAGAAAATATTATAGAAAAAGAATATTTTAGAGAGAAAATATTATAGAAAGATAATATTTTAGAGAAAGAATATGTTATAGAGAGTAGTTTAGATAGAAAACATTGTAGAGAGAGAAAAACATAAAGAGGAGAAAATATTAATAATAGAGAGAGAAGATATCACAGAGAGAGAAAATATAATAGAAATAGAATATTTTAACGAGAGAAAATATTATAAAAAGAGAATATTTTAGAGAGAGAAATGTTATAGAGCGAAAACTTTGTAGAAATAGGATATTTTAGAGAGAGAAAATATTATAGAAAGAAAATATTTTAGAGAGAAAATATTGTAGAGAGAAAATATTTTGGACATAAAAAATATTGTAGAGAAAGAAAATATTGTAGAAAGAGAATATTTTATAGAGATAAAATATTATAGAAAGAAAATATTTTAGAGAGAGAATATATTATAGAGTAAAATTTAGAAAAGAAATATTATAGAGAGAGAAAATAACGTAGAGAGGAGAAAAATATAAATTATAGAGAGAGAAGATATCATAAAGAGAGAAAATGTTCAAGAGAGAAAATATTATAGAAATAATATTTTAGAGAAAGAAAATACTATACAAAGAGAATATTTTAGAGAGATATTGTAAAGAGAAAACATTGTAGAATATGATATTTTAGAGAGAACATTTTATAGAAAGAGAATATTTTAGAGAGAGAAAATATTATAGAGAGAGAGAATATTTTAGAAAGAGAAAATATTATAGTGAGAGAAAATGACATAAAGAGGAAAAAATATTATACATAGAAAATATCATAGAGAAAAAATGATATAGAAAAAAAATATTGTTGAAAGAGATCGAAGATATTGCAGATCGAAAAAATTTTATAAAAAGATAATATTTTATAAAGAGAAAATATTGTAAAGAGAAATGATGTAGAAAGAGAATATTATAAAGAGATAAAAAATATTGTAAAAAAAAATATTTTAGAGAGAAAATATTGTAAAGACAAAATATTTTAGAGAGAAAATATTGTAAAGACAAAATATTTTAAAGAGTAAATATTTAAAAGAAAAACTGAATGAGAGAAAATATTATAGAGAAAAAATATCATAGAGTGAAAAAAATGGGATTGAGAGAGAAGAAATAATATTGTAGAGAAAATATTAGAGAAAGTGTTATAGAGAAAATATTTTTAGAGAGAGAAAATATTATAACAAGAGAATATTTTAGAGAGAAAATATTATAGAATGAATATATTATAGAGAGAATATACTATAGAAAAATAATGTGATGGATAGAGTATGCTATATAGATAATGTTTTACAAATAAAATATTTAAAAATAGAGAAAATAACTGCAAAACTTGTTTTAGGCTCTAAACTAGTTTTATTGTCAAATGCTCAAATATTAATAATTCTAGAACTGATTTTCGATAAGCTAAAACTGGTTTTGCACAAAACTGGTTCTTGGTATTCCAAAATCAAAACCTAAAATTTTAAAACTAATGCCAAACGCACCCTAAGTTTTTGTGAGGATCAACATACAATAGATAGTACCTCTATAAAAAAAACTAACACATTCTAAAACCTTTAGATCCATCAAATGTGTTCTTCAAATCAATAGTTGAAATTGACTGAAAAAAATCAACACATTCTAAAATCTTGAAGTTAACCTCAAAATCTTTTCCACAAAAGGAGGACCTCAGATGCGTGGAATATCAACCTTTGATGAGGGTGAAACAAAAGCTTCCCAAGGTTTTTTCTAATGTGTGGATCAACCGAATGGTGTAAACTCCACAGTCAAAAAGCCCTCCAAAATATTTAACAAAGCATAGGAGCTAAACATCTCTCTTCAAAGGACATATATTAAAGCTCAATAACCTAGCCTAAACATCCAAGGAACAATCCAGCTCAAGTTTGATTGATTTGGCTTGAGGACCATCCCGACGCGATTACAAAAATACACGTTCTGATACACCCGACACAATTATCGATTGGTCGATTGATGAGTCAGCAA
Organism: Chamaelirium japonicum; assembly: GCA_947650365.1. Lineage (NCBI taxonomy): Eukaryota > Viridiplantae > Streptophyta > Magnoliopsida > Liliales > Melanthiaceae > Chamaelirium > Chamaelirium japonicum. Next base: position 62,090,337 of record OX393559.1, on the reverse strand, counting down.
CAGTCTCACTAGGATTCCGCAGAATGGTTCCGCTGGGCTAGTCGAGTCGGCCCAGAGCCTGTGAGGTCCACTCCTCTAAGGAGTCAAGTCGGTTCAACCGGCGGCTGACCGATCTAATCATCTCTCAGATCTGGCTACCACCCTTGTCATTAGACAGAGCAAGTAAACCTGCAGGAATCACCACAAAATGAATGAGTATTCATTATAAAGATTAAGAAATAAATGGCCGAGATTAATGCAACACCTTCGCTGAAATGAACCCATAACCATGAACCTTCAGAATACAACAGATCCTCCCAATAAAGAATAGCAGAGCTCAACTTTCAGCCTCCCAGTACATGATCAAAGGGGTGATTTCCTCCACCACCCTGAAGACATGCACCTTCAAATGATACTCCTTGATGAGTTCAAAGATACAGACATCACCCATTTCCAGATTGTTAGCACGGGCGAACTTGCCCCAACCTCCGCTGAAGTAGCCACCGCGCTGCTCGTAGAAAATGTATGTCACCTCCCATGGCTTCTCGTTCGGATCCCAAAGCGTCATCTTTATTCTTTCTTCGGGAAAATGCTCTCTCACAAAGGACCTGGGGATATGCTGCTCGCAATGCAAACAAAAAAGGTTTTTTAAAAAAATCAGAAAATCCTTTTTGATATTAAAGGTAATTAATACAACAAAAATGATAGAAATCATTAACATTAGTATGAATCAGAAACCAAAATCCGTTTTTCCTTTGATCCTTGCCATCGGGGTCTAGTATCACTAAATATATGGAGGATATGAAAGGTATGAAAGCAAATTTCACCAGCAGATTCCATCAAATGGTCTCGGAGTATGCTTGGATTTTGAATACAGCCTTCAACGATTATCCTTGACTGTTAATAAGAATGATTTGAAAAAGTACATTGTGATTCAAAAACATGTACACCTAGAAGTCCTGCCACTAGTTTGTTAAATTCTGCTATCATTTATACCATTGTTTTAAAACTTGGAAAATTCGGCCGAGTCAGACTCTACTCGACGAGAATTCGAGTCGAGTTATTTGACCGAGTCAGACCGAGTGTGGGTAAAACTTGACCGAGTCAAACCGAGTCTACGCGATTCGTCTTACTTTCGGAAAGGGATTTATGCTTGCGCAGAAGTCATGTTCCTATATATGACGACTCTCATCAATCAAAGATAGGTCGACTCCTTGCATGAGGTGCATAAGCAAGTGTTCAAGGCAATAATGGTCTATGTGAATGCCTTGGAGATATTCAAAGTTTCCAAATGCAAACATAGTCGAGTTGGGTGGAGTCATATGGTTGGTAGCAGATTGGAGCAGTTTCCAAAGGGGCCTTTCCGGAGGGCACCAAGAGACCAAGGGGCCTTCCCGTAATTTGTCCCAAACCGTGTAGCCCTAACCATCTTAGGCTGGTTAGGGGCACCGTCTCGACCATATAATTGTTATAGGCTTTTTCTCTAAGATCCTAGTGGATTTTGGTATGACACAGTGATTTTTTTTCATGAAAGGATTTTTCCATGTAAATCTTGTCTCTATGTGAATGTTTTCTGGTTTATTTTGTATTGTATTTTTTTTTCTTCATTCTTTACCATTCCTCGCAATCGGGGTTGGGTTTTCCTAACAAACAACTACCTTGAGCCATTCATGTTTGATGCGAAATGGTTTCTTATGACGAGCTATTATGATACTAACAATGGCGTTTCTATAATAAATTAGTGCCTAAAGGTCGAGAGTTACCATAAACAGAAGCGACATGAAAGATTTCATAGGTAAACTCCTTAAAGGAGGCTTAAGCTTCCTAGCAAATATGCCAAATTCAACATGTGAGAAGACACTGTCTGCATCCCATAATTCTTGTTGGATTTGTACGTTGAAGTCTTCAAGAGCAGTTTACGACATTAAGCAATCTCCTCTGTATATTAAAATTTCTTCAACAATTTGATTGATTACGGTGATCTGTGTTTGACTTGTATAAACTGACATTATGGAAAGTCAGAAACAGGAAATTCTAACATCAAGATACACAGAAGCCTTATCCCATAGAACTCAGTTCTGACAGACACTAGGAATCTGTACTCACAATGTCATGTGATTATATGGCATGTGGAAACATCAAATCACATGATAAACTCATGGACTTAGTCCTCAAAACAGTTAATCCAATTCTATTACCATGCACAAATCTAGCATTTGTGTAGGGTTACTTTAGCAGAGAGCACCCCATGAATCTCAAAGTGTCTCTAGTCAACATGCCAGACATAAAGAAAAGAACACACAAGAAGCTTCTACGTGGAAAACCACCAATAGAGAAAAAACCATAGGACAATCTCCGAGCAAATTCATTATGTTCTTTCTGTGCTACAAGGTTCCAACCCCTTCACTGGGGCTATATCCCACACTTTATACCTTCTTCACTCATTGGTGAGACGTACATTCCAGATAACCTGCCTTTCTCACGAGATTAACTCTCGAGTGACCGTAGGGCGAGACCTCCGTGGATCCCTGTTAGTCTGTTACTACATTTGTGGCCTTTAGATGGAAAAACTTAGTGACAAAGTCATTTTCGTTGTTTGAGTTCATAGCGAGTCATTCCTTTATGTGATCATGATGTTAGTGCATTGGAACCTTTAGTGTGTTTTGGCACAAGTCAACTTGGATAAAGTAATGTAAGTATCGAGTTGTAAGTGCGCTTTTGAATCCCAGTTTCAAACTGTCACAGAACAAGTCCAAGGTGAAGCTTCAGAGACAAACACAATTGAAAGATTTCATGCTCATCGAAACATCCTTGGATAAGGTAAAGGACTAAGTGATATGGATGCATAAAATATCCACACCTCGCACGGCACTAGGGTGACACCTCAGGAGGAAGAGGAGAGACAAGAGGACGAGACTCCACCCCATGAGAGACTCGCTGAAGATTACTAAACAGTCGCCCAAGTAGCATGGAACGATACAGGAGAGGAGTCACCCTAGCAACGGACAAGCTCATAACTCGCAAGAAAGTCACGGGCCCAATAAAGGACAACTCTGCGCAAGGACAATGACATGGACAATAGTGTCGTATCCTCAGCCTACCATGGAGCAACATGTCGGAAATTCCCCGACATGCCTTGCAGCCTAAGGAATAGGCGATGCGTGGCGATCTTACCCAGCTGTAAACACACTTCGAGGAGCGACACATGGACTGATTCGTGGCACACAGTGTTTTAAAAAACTCGCCCCAGGGTACGCCAGGGGCTCGCCCCGGGGCGGGACGGTCCTAAAACGCCCGGGGCAGCTCTAGCTGGGGCTTTTTTCCTATAGGGCTTACGCCCGAACCATTGGAGCGTACGCCTTGAACATCCGGACACGCCTTTTACGCCCCAATGGCCTGGGCTTACGCTCCACTGGAGTTTGTCTGCATAGTTAAAAAAAAATGATTTGATTGCTACCGTGTGATCCTTTATATGCGTCTTACTCTCTTGAATGACAATTATGATATTTTGGGAACTAAAGTTGTTTTAAATTGGTTCTGTATCATGTAAGGAATGGTAGAATCTATGGAATAAAAACATTGATAGTTTGAATTTTGGTTAGAAACTTATAATTAGATCGTAAATGATATTGAAAGACAATGACAAGTTCATTTTTATTATCGTTTTTTATATATTTATGATTTATCAACCATGTTTATAGGCTTAAATGCCTTGTTTGCTAACTTTGCTCATAGTATTTTTTATTTTGTTTGTTTTTAATCTATTTTCACTCTTTTATATAATATTTTTTATTTATCTATATTTTTTAAAATTAAAAAAATAAAAATTCCTGGGGCTTACGCCCCGCCCCATAGCAGGCAAAACGCCTCGCCTTACGCCTCCGCCTCTGAAAACACTGGTGGCACAAGCTCTAGCAGCATTAATCTATAAGAGACAATTGTCAAGAAGAGACATGCCAATCTAGTGAGCAATAAGAGTGCACCACGTGGGGAAACATGTTATGAAATAAGATGCTTTCCTCTTCTAGCTCCCATTATAAAAGAGGAGCTGAGGAAACTAAGGGGTTGATCCTTTGCTTATTGATTGCAGTAAGAGAATATTACCATTGTAGTGAAAGAATCTCTCTCTCTCTCTCTCTCTCTCTCTCTCTCTCTCTCTCTCTCTCTCCCTCAAGAACAGGAAGAACATTCTAAGAAGTGAGAACACCCATTCTAGGGGACTTAGATCGTCTTGAAATAGCAAATCGAGCCAAAAGATGTTTTTTGGGTGACCGATCTTCAACAAGAGTGATGGCCCTCGATATCCCGCCTGACATTCGACCCACTTGTCCAAGGCTAGAAGGAGGAGTTCAAGTTTGCTGCTCCACAGACAAGTAGCCAACTCAAGTTGGGGTGCCGTGTCCCACCTGACATTCGACCCACTTGTCCAAGGCTAGAAGGAGGAGTTCAAGTTTGCTGCTCCACAGACAAGTAGCCAACTCAAGTTGGGGTGCCGTGTCCCACACCCACAATCTGAACCACCTATGGGAACCTTCCAAAAGAAGGCATCCTGCCCCCAACCCACATAAACAATGGTATCGACCCGAAGGTGTACCACATATTACCCCAAGGCTCCAATCCTTGAAGCCACCATGGAGTGCATGGGTGAGTAATCGTGTGCACTGTTCTAAAAAGTGGTTCGAGCGCCCACCTAGACATTTTGGGCCTTAAACCACATTGCCTAAGTTGAGACCCACTTTCCTAAATGTCCATAAAAGAAAGGTCGTTGATGTTATCGTCGAAAGCTGTCATTTGTATGTTTCATTTCTCCCATTCGTCTCCTTCATTTTTTCATTTTAATCTTCTTTTTTTTTCTTTTTTAATTAATACACTAGTGTGTAGTGGCTCCCTTGACCCATTGTGACCACATGAAAGAATGATGATCACCGCACCCTTGGCCCATTGTGAACTCCTGGAAGAAGGATGACACTGTAAACATCAGTGTTATCAAGGCGTAGTAAGGCACGCGCTTCCTCAAGCGAAGCATAGGTATGCACATCAGGCGCATTCTGACGAGGCACGTGCAGCAAGGCGCTTGCCTTAGGCGCAAGGCACAGGGCGGCTGAGGCTCGCGCCTTGATGCATTTTGGGTTTTGGTCTTTAAGTTTTGGGGGTTTTTTTGTGCTTTTAGTTTATTTCGGTTTGTTTTTAGTTTTTTGGTTTTTTTGGGGGGTTTTGGTTTTTTAATTTCGATTTTTTCGGTTTGAATAAAAGAGCCCAACTCTCCTTAGAACCCGACACTTTCGTTTTGTTACTCAACATTGTTTATGAGTTCTCATTTATCAGTTATCACTTATGAGTATTGTATGCATTTAACTTATAAATATGATGTTCGCATGTTGCATAATAACTTGTGAATTATTATTCTTACTCAAATTGTTCATTTGATAGCCACTAGTTATGAGTTATATGTATTGTATGCTTTTATTGTGTTGATTTAATTAAATAGTCGTTATATTTCTCTTTATTTCCATGAAATATATTTTTTTATGAATTTTAGATTTTTTATAATTATTATTAATTTTTTAAAGAAATTTTTTTTTTTTTTGTGCCTTACACACTAAGACGTGTGTCTTATTTGCGCGTTGCGCCTCAGGCTCCATCGGCACCTTGGGCCTCAAGCAAGCATCGTCACCTTGACAACACTGGTAAACATACTAGTTATACAAATTCTAAGTAAAATGTTTTATAAAATTTTAGGCGCCTCAATCTCTGGAAACCTGCCTAGGCATAGTTCATTGGACAGGCAGATCTCTCAGCTTTTTACCCTCCCACAATTTATAACCTTTTCCCGTGAAGGATATATCGCCACATCTAGTATGTATCTTTAGCCCATCAATGGCACAATCTTTTGGAGTTCCAAATAGGTAAAATGAGAGGATAATTACTTATACGGTTGACATAGTGCAAAAAAAAAAAGAAACTTCTTTCCGGAGAGAAACGAGATAGAAGCACATATTTCCATATGAGTATTTACAATGGTAGGACTTGGAAGTAGAAACCATAATAGAACTCCTGCTTATAAACAAATCAAATTAGTATTCCAGAAAGATACAGATTGAAACTTTACCAAGAAAAAACCATGATAGACGTAGGATTCCGTCATTTCAGTTATCCAAAAAGGATTCTCTGACTGGAATGACTGTGACATTTCACGAGCCTTATCCAATTCCTCTTCAGTGATTGGTCGCCGTCGTGATATAACACCCCGTGGTGGTTGTACCTTGCAAACTAAACAAAACATTAGTAAAGGACAAATGACTAATTTAAGCAGCTGCAAACTCGGGCAAATAACTTGAAATGAAAAAAAAATGAAAGGTTTAAAAAGACACATAACCTTCATTCAGAAGGTAGGGGCTTACGGCTTACCTTCCCCAAGCTGAAGCATTTGGCTAGAACTTATGGCGGGCAAAGCCTTTGAAGGCATTTTACGAGACTGTATCAAGGCACTTGCTCCACTAGACTTGTTTGACTTCTCAATCGAAGATCGTGCGATTGAAGATGTAGAACGAGCAGTAGCTTCCGAAACTTGCATCGAGATAATCAACCACTAAGCAAATTCTTAACAAGCAGTACTGATCAAAGGATCTTTTCAGATACTTCTAAAGAACCAAAAGAAGAAAACTGATACAATCTTATTAAAGATTAATTAGTTGCAAAATCACCAATGACTCACCTAGTACACTCCGCGGTTTTATCATAGGCTTCTCACCCAGAGTATTATGTCGTACCAAAAGCTTACTCCCGATCTGACTCTCCTTTCTACTACGACCTTTGTATGTTTTTCTTGAACTAGAAGGTGAATGTGTTGCTAATGATTGTGAATTCGCAGCTACAAACAGCCAAATAGATCAAGATTAGGAATTAACAGAAAGAGAACTAGTTTTCGAAACTTGCATCAAGATAATCAACCACTAAGCAAATTCTTAACAAACAGTACTGATCAACAGATCTTTTCCGATACTTCTAAAGAACCAAAAGAAGAAAACTGATACAATCTTATTAAAGATTAATTACTTGCAAAATCACCAATGACTCACCTAGTACACTCCGCGGTTTTATCATAGGCTTCTCACCTAGGATTTTATGTTGTAGCGAAAGCTTACTCCCGATCTGACTCTCCTTTCTACTACGACCTTTGTACGTTTTTCTTGAACTAGAAGGTGAATGTGTTGCTAATGATTGTGAATTCACAGCTACAAACACCCAAATAGATCCAGATTAGGATTTAACATAACGAGAAGTAGTTTTCGAAACTTCCATCGAGATAATCAACTGCTAAGTAAATTCTTAACAAGCAGTACTGATCAAAGGATCTTTTCAGATACTTCTAAAGAACCAAAAGAAGAAAACTAATACAATCTTATTAAAGATTAATTAGTTGCAAAATCACCAATGACTCACCCAGTACACTCCGCGGTTTTATCTTAGGCTTCTCACCCAGAGTTTTATGTCGTACCAAAAGCTTACTCCCGATCTGACTCTCCTTTCTACTACGACCTTTGCATGTTTTTCTTGAACCAGAAGGTGAATGTGTTGCTAATGATTGTGAATTCACAGCTACAAACACCCAAATAGATCCAGGTTAGGAATTAACATAACGAGAAATAGTTTTCGAAACTTGCATCGAGATAATCAACCGCTAAGTAAATTCTTAACAAGCAGTACTGATCAAAGGATCTTTTCTGATACTTCTAAAGAACCAAAAGAAGAAAACTGATACAATCTTATTAAAGATTAATTAGTTGCAAAATCACCAATGACTCACCCAGTACACTTCGTGATTTTATCATAGGCTTCTCACCCAGAGTTTTATGTCGTACCAAAAGCTTACTCCCGATCTGACTCTCCTTTATACTACGACCTTTGTATGTTTTTCTTGAACTAGAAGGTGAATGTGTTGCTAATGATTGCGAATTTGCAGCTACAAACACCCAAATAGATCCAGATTAGGAATTAACAGAACGAGAACTAGCTTTCAAAACTTGCATCAAGATAATCAACCACTAAGCAAATTCTTAACAAGCAGTACTGATCAACGGATCTTTTCTAATACTTCTAAAGAACCCAAAGAAGAAAACTGATACAATCTTATTAAAGATTAATTAGTTGCAAAATCACCAATGACTCACCCAGTACACTCCGCGGTTTTATCATAGACTTCTCACCCAGAGTTTTATGTCGTACCAAAAGCTTACTCCCGATCTGACTCTCCTTTCTACTACGACCTTTGTATGTTTTTCTTGAACTAGAAGGTGAATGTGTTGCTAATGATTGCGAATTCGCAGCTACAAACACCCAAATAGATCCAGATTAGGAATTAACAGAACAAGAACTAGCTTTCGAAACGTGCATCGAGATAATCAACCACTAAGCCAATTCTTAACAAGCAGCACTAATCAGCGGATCTTTTCAGATACGTCTAAAGAACCAAAAGAAGAAAATTGATACAATCTTATTAAAGATTAATTGCAAAATCACCAATGACTCACCTAGTACACTCTGCGGTTTTATCATAGGCTTCTCACCCAGGATTTTATGTCGTAGCGAAAGCTTACCCCCGATCGGACTCTCCTTTCTACTACAACCTTTGTATGTTTTTCTTGAACTAGAAGGTGAATGTGTTGCTAATAATTGCGAATTCTCAGCTACAAACACCCAAATAGATCCAGATTAGGAATTAACAGAGATATAAAAAATTTTAAAAAAAAAGTATAACCGAATGTAGAGGGCGAGAAGAAACAAACCCTGGCTATAATGTGGTCTTGACTTAGACTTTCGAACGGTAGAATGATCTAGCGATTTCTTGACGACAATATTGGAACGCCTCTTCTGCAATGACCCATCTAGCTCAGGACAATCAACTCCCCTCTTCCTCTTCCGACCCACCGGTACCCTCCCATTTCTCGCCACCACCAAACCCTTGGCAGCCTCCTCCGCCACCGCCAAGGTCTCCCGACACGGTGCAGCGGCGAAGGCCTCCTCCTTCTCGCAGGCGGTGTCATCAAACAGAAACACCGTGAACCGGGACTCCCCGTCGTACCGGAAGACCAAGAAGTCCCCGAGCGACAGGGAGTGGTCGGCGACGAACTTCTCCCACCCATCGCCGAAGAAAATCCCGTGCGGATTCTTCACCAGATCCACGTACCATGTGCCCCCACTCCGCGCATTCAGTGAAACCGTGTTTCGGAAATCTTGCCATTTCTCACCCTCTATGTGCTCCCGAAACTTTGGTGGGATCTTCTAAATTACCCAAAAACACAAATCCGAATGAGAATAGAATCCAAAAGAGCCCTAGAAATTGGAGAGAGAGAGAGAGAGAGAGAGAGAGAGAGAGAGAGAGAGATACCAGGTGTTCGGAGGAGATATTGGGGAAGAATACTTTGAAGAAGTGAGGGTTCCAGCCAGAAATCCTAACCCTAGGGTTTCGGGTTGATGTCGCCATGGCTGGATTTTGGCTCTGCTCTGCTGCCCTGTAAGCGGGAGTTCCAAAACCCTCCCTTCGGGGTTTTTGTTTTCTTGGCGGGATCCGCGGAAAATTCTCCTCTTAGTAGAAGGCTACGGATATACAAGTGATCAGTTCAGCGTAAGTTCCCTATCCTAAAACTAAACCCCCCCCCCTTCCTTTCTTCTCTCCTCTATCCCGAGCAGCGGCAGGGGCGGTGGGCACGAGCGGCTCCGGCAGCTGCGGCGGGCGCGACCGGCTTCGGTGGCAGTGGCAGTTGCGGCGGGCGACGGGCGCAAGCGACTCCGGCGGCAGTGACCTCGACCCTGATCCTGACGACCTTGCGAGCGACAGAGGCGATGGCCACAGCGGCTGCGGCGAGGATTCGGTTAGGTCTAGGGTTCATCCCATGGCCTATAGATTAGGTCCGATCGGCCGAGGGGGGGAGGGCGAGGCGAGGGATTCGATTAGGTCCGACGGCTGCAGCGGGGGAGGGGGGGCAGGGGGTTCGGTTAGGTCCGGCGGCAACAGCAAGGGAGGGGGGCAGGGGGTTCAGTGGTTCGGAGGGGCCTGGTGCGACACTATCTTGTTGTTGTCCTTCTCCTTAAATTGATCTCTTTGTCAGGGACCTCTCACTAAGTCCCCCTTTTTTCCCATTTTGGAAAAATTCCATGCAGTGGGTAAAGTACAAAAATTAAAAAAAAATCAAATTTATTATTTATTATAATGACCAAGCGATACGAAAATATAAAATACAAAAATCTTATTTATTAGGACATCACATTCTAGTTCGTCCGAACGAAAGATAGACCAAGATTCGAAACTCACACAAGAGCAAAAGAAATGCCTCGATTTTTAATAACCCACGTTCTAGGACAAAAAAGGAAAATGATTCATGTCTCACATTCTATCGGTAATTTTCGCTCGATAGTGTCTAGTCAATTTTAAATGACATTTTGGTATTAAAAGTGATATTTAGTTGATTTACACGACATCTTGGTTTTGAAAGTGATATATTTAGGTTATTTATAACTGTCAGTAAATATCGCTTAATTGGATAAATATCATTTAATTATAGATTAGTCATGTATCTCATTTTTTTTCTTATATTTTAATAATCATTATGGGTCTAGTTTTCAAAAGCTCGATGAGTAGATTTTAAAGATATCAAATTTTATTTAATTTAGATATGTATAATGATAGTTATGTATTTTTTAAGATGAAAAACCAACTCCCTAAAATATATGATTTAAAAAACTAACAGACGTGGGAGCTGGCTTGTTGGATGTTTGCCACATATAAAGACATGTTGCTGCTGATAAAGGGGGCATTTTAGATATTTAACATTTGTCATATTTTTTATATGTAGGAGTTGACCATTCAGATTTTGCCACGTATAGAAGCCTATATATTGATGGCACCGATATACTAAAGTTTGCCTATCGTTACTTAAGAAAAAAATGTACTAGCATTTGTTTGAACTCTTTATCAATGCCACCGATTGCATGTCTTACCACCTAAGCTATACCTCCTAAATTTATTACCAATCTAGTAATGTTCAAATAATGCTATTTCTCTTTTTTTTAAACGAAAACAAAAAAAACCGCTACAGTAGTTGTCCACAATAGGTGCTCCACTTCCATAAATATGATATCATTGGTAGTGACTTTTCTGGTTACACGAGAAGTGTTCAATAAAAAAAAATTGATTTTTTTTTTTTTGACGGGTGTTTCGAAACCTTTCGGGCAATGAACCACTTCAAGCTCGGACTAATCTCTCTGGAAGTGAAACCCGACCTACTTGGCAATTCCCACTTTACTCCTAGATAAAATCGAGAGGAGGAGTTGAACCCACAACCTAGCTCCTCACCAAAGCATTAGTTGCTTTGCCAACTCTCATATCCCCTGGTGGGTAAAAAGAAAATTGATAGTTTTGAAAGCAGATTTTTTGTTTTTTTTGTTTTTAGAAATTTTGAAAGCAAATTTAAAAGGCAAGGCTCCCTAAAGAAAGGCCATTATTTTTTATAGAGACTTTCTTAGACTATTTTTTTAATAATAGTCATCTACATAAAATTTATCTAAATAACAGTAGATATATAATAAGTTCCAGAAGAACATTGTTTTTAAAATTATTTTCAATAATAAATCTTTGATGAGATTTCAATGTATATGTTGTATTATGACTTTACCCTTTTTTTTTCCTTTTTCTTCGCAGAATATACATTTTTCCTACCAAAAAAACTACATATGTTAAGCGGTTAGTCCCACATCCATTTGAGCTCAACCTCCTAATGGATCTCCCTAACCTAAGATCCACAGGCCATATGAACCATGAACTCTAGACCTATAAATCTCAAAAACCCGAACCCCTGCCACCTTCTCCTCAGCCGCTCGCGCCCCGTCACGTCTACTCACGACTGCCTCTGCCTTTGCCGCTCACGCGCTCCGCCTCCTTCACCTCTGCTCACAACCGCCTTCGCTGCTCGTGCCCCGCCGCCTCCGTCACGTCTACTCATGGCCGCCTCCGCCTTCGTCGCTCGCGTGCTCCGCCTTCTTCACCTCTACCCATGACCGCCTCCACCTTCGCCGCTCGCGCCCTCCACGTTCTTTACCTCTGCTCGCAGCCGCCTGCGCCTGTGCCTCCACCATGGCTAATTAAGAGAGAAGAGGAGGTGAGGGTGGTCTCAGGATTAAAAATAAAAGGTAAGGGTTTTTCCTAAAGTTAGGTTGGTTAGAGGGGTTGGAGCTCAAACGAAATGTTTCACTGGGGTTGGCTAAAGGGGTATCTGTGGGTGCAAATTTTGACCAAAACCTTCGCAAACAGCGGGACCCACCGGCCCTGCCTGGGGGGTCCACCGAGACAACAGCGGGACCCACCGGCCCTGCCTGGGGGGTCCACCGTGTTGGAATTGGATCCGCTTATCAGAGTCGCAGCGGAAGCAAAAGATAGATCTGAAGATCATACGGTGTATGTTTCATTACAATTAATTCTACAAAACAATCTACATATAAATCTATGATCTTAGCATATGTGCAGACACCCTAGAGGCATACTACGGTCTACGGAAAACATGCATGCATCTAGTTAGGTGTTTAGAATCATCATACCTTTTGGATCTATGATCCGGAGATGACGGAACGATGAAGAACCGCACTTGAATCGCAAGGGAAACTGTCGAATAGCACATTGTCCTTTGCGAATTGAAGAATCCTCAAAATCCCATCTCTGAGTGCAAGGATTACGAGCCGACGGAGGAATCCGTTGCGAAGATGATGGCGAGCCGCGAGATTTTCTCCTCCTCTTTCTCCTTTCTTCCTTCTCCTTCCTTCCTCTTTCTTCTCCCTTCTTCTTTCTCTCTTTTCCTTGGCTGAAACCACAAAGGAGGAGGCAAAGGGGGGTTCGGATTTTGGAGGAGAGGGGGAGCACTAAAAAAGGCCGGCCCCTCCCTCTCCCTACTCTCTTATAGGGCCGGTCTCCCTTTGCTTCAAGGAAGCTAGGGCCGGCCCTAGATAGATTAGGATAGAGAGGGGCGGTTTTTAGGGATTCCAAGTGTCGATCGTGAAGCCTGGACGAAAACGCCCTTCACGAAAAGTGAAAAACTGAAAGAGAGACTGAGTGAGGTGCACTACTCGGAATCGAGTTCCGTCAGCGCCTATAAGCTCCTGGAATTATTCCGCTCATTCTAAGATCCATATTCAATATGTTCTGAGCCATATTTCAGTATTCACCAAAATAACCCTACGACTCGTAACACATGTGAATTAGGTTCTTAGGCTCCGGGCTTGCGCTCCATCGCGCTACTTCGCATCCAATGTATCCAACTAGGTCAGGGAACAATTCATATACGCAATGACAGGATGGAACCTTCAGGGTTCGGGATCTCTAGCTCCAACCGGATCCCTGATTAACTGTTCTGGTGACACACCGAAAGTTCAGTTAATCAGCCCTAATCCGATTAACCCGCGTAGCCACCCAGAGTGCGACGCGAGTTGAACTCTAGTGATCCTAAACGTATGTTACTCCCTCGTAACCCTGTTCTCTACTATACTCCGATAATCCTAAGTCCCTCCTATTTCTGGTGCCATTATTCGACTCGGGCGGTGGGGAGCACCGTCAGATCCCGATCGATCATCGGACTAGGGTTTGATGACTTGTCATCTATAACACCACACACCTTCCAGTGCTATGCCTAGTATCTGAAACATCGTCAGTCATACTGACAACCACCAGGCCTGGGTTAACTGTGTGGATAGATTGACTCATCAAAACACACCCATCCAATACTAGACGTCGGATAACCTGTAGGGATTACATGTCACTCAAGCGCCAGCCGGGTAACCCAACGCACCGTGGTATTGGACTATGGAAGATCCGCACACGTTGGCACATCAAAGCATCGCACAACTGGTTGGCCCAGTGAACATGGTCCCTCAGGGTTAAGGACAGATTATCTATAGTAGTAAGATGGTTTATGCACCAGTGTCTGAATCACTGAACTGTGCACCGTCTTGGTTCCTATTCAATACAATCATCGTGCTTGGTCAGCTGAATAGGAATCCCACGTTCCCGTGGTGGATACTTCACCACATCATCTACCTGCCAACAGCTTATTCTCGGTGAAGCGACCGTCATCACCTAAGCTGTGAACTAGTTCTAGGTCTACATAGAACTGGTCCACTGGGTCTCCCAAGCATGGATCCTCCATGCGCCTCAATGGCCTACTGTGTTCCCTAGGGTCTTTTTATTATATGAGTATTATCATATACCAGAGTAGTATTCTAATTAAAGCAATAACCAAAGTCATCTTTATTAATGTTAATACAGAAAATCCACGCTGAGGACACACGAGCTACAACACACCGAGACGACAGCGGGACCCACCGGCCCTGCCTGGGGGTCCACCGAGACGACAGCAGGACCCACCGGCCCTGCCTGTGGGGTCCACCGAGACGACAGCGGGACCTACCGGGCCTGCTTGGGGGTTCCACCGAGATGACAGCGGGACCCACCGGTCCTACCTGGGGGGTCCACCAAGACAACAGCGGGACCCACCAGCCCTGCCTGGGGGGTCCATCGAGACAACGGCAGGACCCACCAGCCCTGCCTGGAGGATCCCAAGAGACGACAGTAGGACCCACCAGTCCTGTCTGGGAAATCCCCAGATACGACAGCAGAAACCGCCATTTATCCCGGTTTTTCTCCCAAAGATTTCTATAAATAGTAGACTCTTCAAGTGTAAAAGGATCGAAACTCTGATTCCAGAATCAGACTTTCAAAAACACAAAGCTCTGATATCCTAGCCTTTCGATATTCCATTTCCTTCGATCTTCTTTTCGAAGAGACCAGTGACACTCGGCCTGTTGAGGTTACTTCGAGCAAAGTGTTAGTGAATTCAGGTTGCTCCCTATAGCATGGAGACGTAGGCTTCGGCTGAACTCTGAGAACACATCTCGTGTCAACCTCTACTCTCTCTTCTAATTCAAAGTTAGTACTCGAAGGCATCGACCTCCAAACCTGCAGGCTATACTAATATTCGATCAGACCTTCGACTCAATTCGATTGACTGGTTGGGCAGAGTCTTCGGGTCAGCACGAAGATCATCGCCCACAGTTTTGGCGCCGACTGTGGGATCGTTCAAAAAGCTCAGTTCGCTCTACAACAAGTATCAGATTGGTTGAGCAGATAACCGATCTAGATAACCAAACTTCCCGGCCCCCTCAGTTGAGCAGACAACCGTTAGGACACCGACAATCTGGTTGCTTCCTTCGCTTTCTCTAAATGGCAAAGACGAGGCATCAGGATCACCCAGAGGGAAGTAACACTTGTCAAAATCAACCTCGACCTGAAACTCATTCAATGAATCAGCGACTTAACTTTGGGTAGCCTCTCACTGCCCCCCCCCCCCCCCCCCCCCCGAGATAGCAGCTCGTTCAGGAAGTGAAAGATCGGTCGATCGACCGATCCCCCCACCTCTCCAACAGTCGATCGGGCAAATTGCCCCCACTCCTGCGGAGGACCCTCCATCCACCTACCAGATCTCGGCGCTCGACTTCCAGCTGCTACAGCTGGCTAAGCAGAACGCCACGCTCACAGCTAAGAGAGACGCCCTCAAGAAGGCAGCTTCTGATGCCGGGGTTATCCTCCTCGTCCCTTCATTCAACAAGAGAGTTGATCCGCCTCGACGATCGGTTCACTCCGAGCCACGAAGGTCTATGGGCACCAATGCCCCCGAGAAAGTTCGCCGCAACCCCACCCCCTCTACAGCTCCGTGGAAGCAGAGTGTTTGGGATCGTATCGATGACCAATCATCTCAATCATCCTTGGGTCGCAACTGTGTTAGGCAGGCACAGTCGAAACCAAATCTACGGGTGAGTCATCGAACGAAGAAAGCACCACCAAAGAGCAGAGCTTCCCCATCTCTCCCGCTCCGACATGAAGCTGAGACCGATCTTCATCACCAAATTCATTCGGCAATAACTCAAAGGCTTGGAAAAGACCTCTCGATTTTGCCCCTCGACCTGCATCCAGGTCGGGGACATGGTCGCAGAGAATGATACTCTTCCGCTGGACCCCTCTACCGAAGCTTATTTCAATTATCCTTCCCGAGAGGCTGGAGGACTCCGACTCTCCCGAAGTTCAACTGTCTCAAAGAAGATCCTACCCAATACATCCTAGCATTCAAGCAAGCTCTAATGACGCACGAAGAAGAGAATAATGTGCTATGCCGAACCTTCGTCGGAAGCCTCGACAAACCATCTCTCGATTGGTACCACAACCTTCGTGCTGGGTCAATCACCCAATTCGGAGTACTTACTAACCACTTCATACAGTACTATCAACTCAACCTGAAGCCGGAGAAGAAACTCGATTCCCTCTATCGGCTGAGGATGGGAGCCGATGAGAGTCTTCACAGCTTCACACGAAGATTCCTCAATGAACACGCTGCTCTCTCCGGACGGCATCTGGACGACGAGGCCATCATGTTGGCCTTCCAAAATGCCCTCCGATTCGATCTGTATATCTACAATGAAATCATCCGCAATCCCCCGCCTTCCCTGGGTTTGATGTTTGACTGAATCCAGAGGAAGATCGAGGTCGAAGACGATCAGATCGCCCGGAAGGGATGTGAAACCAAACGGTGACCTGCCGAGAGAGAAGCGTCGAAGCATACTGCCAAAGCTCACAATGCTGAAGCAGTGGCACCTCCGTCGTCTAAATGGCCAAAGAATGATGGTCGCAGATCGCCTTCGAAGAAGACAACATTCACGGATTGGATCCTTCTGATCGAGCAGATTCTCGATCAGATTCAACATGAGGAATATCTTCGACGGTCGAATCCGCTGTAACCAGATACCAAGGTTACCACTGATAGATTGGTTTACTGTGACTTTCATCGTAGCCACGGCTATCCTACTGATCGATGCTACCGACTAAGGTATCACCTAGAAGACCTGCTGCGCGAAGGCCATCTCCAGGAGTTCGTCAAAGGTAGACGAGACCAACGCCCACCTTCTTCTATGAAGGGGAAGGAAGCTTGCTGGATCCACCAAATCGCTACCGAGCCATCACCTATCGTCATGCGAGCTGACATCTTCTGCATCCACGGAGCATTGCACAATCAGATGCTTACCGGGAAAGAGGTCGACAGGCAAGTGCGACGGATCTTTAATATTCATTCCGCAGTGAATAAAGAAGAGACGTGGGTTAAGAAACCCGTCAAAGGCCTGGCGCGACCATCGATCATCTTCAACGACTCCGACCTTCAAGGAGTCCATACTCCACATCGGGATCCCTTGGTCCTACGGCTCATCATCAACGGGAGCACTATTAACCGCATCCTCATCGACACTGGAAGCTCCATTGATATCTTAGATTGCTTTAAGCGTCTGGGACACAAATATTCAAGCCTCAAAGTTGTCCCGACCGTGATCACGGGCTTCAACGGGGAGCAGAGTATAACCATGGGTGAATCGAAATTCACCCCGGACCTAAGCCGGGAGACTAGAATCACTGTGAGATTCGTCATCGTCGAAGGAACGTCCAACTACAACATCATCCTTGGGCGGCCTTTCCTCCATCAGATCAACGCAATCTCCTCCTCCTATCATTAACTCCTCAAGTTTGCAATAGGAGAGGGTATCATCTGCATCCGAGGAGATCAATAGGCTGGACGATCTTGTGAAGCAGCTGCAGCAAAAGCAGATCATTGAGTAGATCTGGCACCACCAAAGCGCCCGAAAGATGAAGGTGGCCCCTCTTCAAGTTAGCAACCAAAGGAGCTCCTACTGTCTGAACCTCCATCAATCGAGTAGGAGGCTTCACCTTCAATAGAAGAAATCATTCGAGTAAACATCGGCAGTGGCGATCTCCCTCGAGAGACGTTCATTGGTACCAGTCTCAGTGACGCAGAAGCATAAGACATGGTATTCTTCCTTCAGTCCAACATTGACATCTTCGCTTGGTGCTTCGAAGATATGCCCGGGATCAACCCGGATGACGCGTGCCATCGACTCGCCATCAAAGAAGGCATGAAACCCGTCAAGCAAAAATCTCGGGCAATCCGACCAGAACGTCAAGCTGCAGTTCAAGAGGAGATCAGTAAGTTACTCGCGGCAGGCTTCATTCGTGAAGTAGAGTACCCTACTTGGATCTCCAACATCGTCGCAGTTCCTGAGAAGAATGGAAAGATCAGGGTCTACATCGACTTCACCAACTTTAATAAGGAGTGCCCTAAAGACCCATTCCCTATGTCAAGGATAGACAAACTCGTTGATCCCACTACTGGCCATGAGCTCCTATCTTTCATGGACGGGTACTCCGGGTATAACCAAATCCTCCTGCATCCGGACGATCGAAAGAAGACATGCTTCATGACAGACAGAGGCCTCTACTGCTACAACGTAATACCATTCGACCTCAAGAACGCTGGATCAATCTATCAAATGCTAGTCACGAAGATGTTCGAAGAATAAATCGGTCGCAACGTCGAAGTCTATATCGACGATCTTCTCACCAAGAGCTCCAATCGTGGGAGCCACCTCTCCGATTTGGCAGAGACGTTTCAAATCCTCCGAAAGTACCCTATGAAACTCAACCTAGCTAAGTGTGCCTTCGGAGTTCAATCGGATAAATTCCTGGGTCACCTTGTGACCAGGAGGGGCATCGAAGCCAACCCCGACCAAATTCGAGCAATCCTCGATATGCCCTTACCTACCAATCGGAAGGAAGTTCAACGCCTCACTGGAAGATTAGTTGCTCTCAATCGATTCATCTCAAAATCTTCCGACAAGTGCAAGCCACTCTTTGACAAATTATGAAAGGCAGACACCTCTGGATGGAGTCCAATTTGCGAACAAGCCTTCCAAGACGTCAAGAACTATCTCACACGAGCTCCTATCTTGACAGCTCCACTTGCAAAAGAAGATCTCTGGCTCTATATCGCCGTAACCAATCAAGCCATCAATGCAGTCTTAGTCAGCAGAAGGGAAGGCACAAAACATCCAGTCTACTATATCAGCCATACCCTTCTCCCGACAGAGACTCGCTATTCGAAGATCGAGAAGGTCACACTGGCCTTACTCACGGTGTCACGACGTCTTCGACCCTACTTCGTCTCTCACCTGTTAACAGTTGTCTCGGAGCACCCACTCAAAGACATCCTCGATAAGGCAGGTCGAGCGGGTCGAATGACAAAATGGGTGATCGAGATGAGTGCTCTTGGGATTCAGTTCGAGCCTCACACTTCCCTCAAAGGGCAAGTAGTTACTGATTTCCTTGCCGACTTTCCCGTGGAGGATCCCATCATTTAGGAGGAAGACGTCGAAATGCACCTCGATGACGACGACGAACCTCAATTCAATCTTGTTCCAAAGACCCTCAATCTGAGCCTTGAGGCTCCCATTACCTTGTCAACCCAATGGAAGCTCTATATTGACGGGGCTTTAAGTGCGATCGGGTCGGGAATTGGGATAGTCTTAATATCACCCGAACTCGATCTTTTCATAAGGCTGTTCTCCTCGGGTTCAATGCCACCAATAACAAAGCAGAGTATGAGGCGCTCATTTCTAGATTAGAGATTACTGAATCTCTAGGGGTAGATCGGCTCACCATCTACAGTGACTCCCAATTGATAATTAGACAGATCAACGGGGAGTACACATCGCGAGAAGAAAGGATGCAGCATTATCTAACTTTGGTGCGACATCACCAACAACATTTCGCTTGCACCGAATTCATCCAAATCCCGAGAGTGGAAAATCGAGAGGCAAATGCCCTAGCTAATGCTGCTTCAGTGCTTGGAGACTCACTCGGGAAAAGGTGAATACAGATCGACTACCAAGAGTCACCCAAGGCTACCATTGAGCAACAAATCGTTGCCACGATTGAAGGATCTGGGGGTTAGAGACAGCCAACCTTCAATCTCACCATAACGCCCGAACTCAGAGATTGGAGACATGCAATCTTTGACTTCTTCAAATGAGGCAAAATGCCAGAATATCCAATCCAAGCCAGAAGGCTCCAGAGGAAACTTCCATGCTACAGTATCCAAGAAGCAGATCTCTACTTTAGATCACACAGTGGGATGCTGCTCAAATGTGTTGGTCCCCTTCAAGCAAAGGCGATCTTAACCGACATTCACTCCGGAGCCTGTGGAAATCATTCAGGTAGAAGATCTCTGGAAGCAAGACAAAACTTTAAGGTTATTATTGACCAACCATGGCAAAGGATGCCCGCCAGGTCGTTCAAAGGTGCGAGCCTTGCCAACGACACGCCCGAGCCATCCATCTCCCAGCAGATGAACTCCATCCGTTAACAAGTCCTTGGCCCTTCCACCAATGGGGTTGGACTTCTTGGGTCCTTTCCCACCATTACCAAACAAGAAGAAATATCTATTGCTGGCCACAGATTACTTCACCAAATGGGTAGAAACGGTGCCACTCTTTCGAGAGACCGACGATGAAGTCATCAAGTTCATCAGACATAACATCTTCTCCAGATTTGGCACACCCCAAGTCCTGATTGCTGACAACGGAGCTCAATTCGATTTTGATAAGTTCCGAGACTTCTGTCTAAACCACGAGATCAAACTCTTCTACTCGACGTCGAGGTACCCTCAATATAATGGTCAAGTAGAAGCCTCTAATAGAGCTATTCTTGGTCTACTCAAGAAGAAACTGGATGATAAGAAAGGATTGTGGGAGAAGGTCCTATCAGAGGTTTTATGGGGCTATCAGATTACTCCGAGAAGATCGACTAGGTTTTCACCTTTCGCCTAACCTATGGATCGGAAGCAGTTCTCCCAATGGAAGCTATCTCTAACACCCTGAATACCAGAGCAAACGATCCTACCGCCTGATCTCGCTAGAAGGAGATAGACCACCACGAGCTTGGAATGCTAGACATCTCAAAATGTTCTATCCTTGATGTAAACCCTACTGAATGAAAGACTTGTTTCGATGTCAATCTCTTGTTCATTCTAATTCTAGGCACTCAAACAACCACAAATAGTTTGGAGTTGTAAGACAACACAACTCTCAAATACCAGATCGGTTAATAAGTTTGGGAGTTCGTGTTGTGACATGACCCCTTACAGGCAGATGTTAAACGGTTTCGGATTGTGAGACAGCATAACCCTCAACTACCAGATCGATTAACAAGTTTAGGTGTTCGTGTTGCGACATGACCCCTTCAGGCTGATGTTAAACGGTGTCGGGTTGTGAGACAACACAACCCTCAACTACCAGATCGATTAACAAGTTTGGGGTGTTCGTGTTGCGACACGACCCCTTAGAGGCAGATGTTAAATGGTTTCGGGTTGTGACACAGCACAACCCTCAACTACTAAATCAATTAATAAATTTGGGTGTTCGTGTTGCGATGCGACCCCTTATAGGCAGATGTTAAACATTCATTCAATCAATCATCTCATTCAAAACATTAACATCCATAACATTCAACCCAGAAGACATTCCATTTCAAACATATAAAACAAGTCTTTTCTATTACTCAAAACTTTGCAGGTACAAGTTTTCGAGGGTACAAGTTACAAATGCAAAGAAAGAGAGAAAATATATCAGGGTTTCGCTACACTTTGAGCGCGCGACCTATCTCCCTCGGACCCCCCGCGAGACTTGCTCGTCATAGACGCCTTGGAAGAATGGATGTCGCTAGCGTGAGCCTGCCTGAGGGCCTCCATCGCTTTCTCCGCAGTCGACCTGTAGCTCTCGCTGTCGATACACGTCTGCTCGAGCTCCTTCATATAGGCCTCCTCCTTGGTCGCAAAAACTACCTCCTTCGTAGCAAGCTCAGCCTTCAGCTCCTTTATTTCTGTCGCACGATTGTAGGCAGAAGTCTTCACCTTGAAGAACCTGTTCTTCAAGTCATGGAACTCCTTGTCCAAATTGACATAGGAAGCATTCAAAATCTTCTTCTCCTGCTGCTCCTTGCGAACAGCCTTCTTACTGGCAGGTAGGGCTGCCTGTAGCTTCTCCTTCTCCTTCTTGGAGGCTTCCAGAAGGGCGTTCAAGCGTGCGACTTCTGCCGAAGCCCCCCGCTTACCGGCCCTCCTGAAAAGCCTGCTGCTGATCTTCAACAAGGCCGAGTTTTGCCAACAATAAAGAACAAGTCAGAAGCATATCAAAGAATTACGATTCACAGCCCAAGTCAAAGTCGATGCACTCACCACAAATTCGAGCATGTTGAAGTCTTCTTCAAGGGGCGCGTCCAAAAGATTACATAACTTCCTTAGCATCCCCGTGGGGTGGTTGATATCCACCTCCCCCAAATCCCTCATCACAGGAGGAGGGTCGGCAGGTACATCTACAGACAGAGACTCAGACATTCAAATTTCAAATACAATGAAGAGATGATACAGAGTTAGCATGTACATACCTGCGGAGGTCCCCCGGGATGCTTCTCCCTGTCCCTTCCCCCGATCGGAGCTCTTTCCCCTGGGGGTCGACCTCTTCTTCAAGGGGGATGCGACTAGGATCGGTTGGGGCGTCTCCCGCACTGGGGAAGGAACTTCATGAGGAGGAGAGATTTCCCCTTCCTCGAGCTGCTAACTTGCCCCCCGAAGGGAGGCCACGAGTGCGGCAGCCTCCTTCGCCATCTAGGCAGCAGTGAGTCGAGGCGCAAACTTCAGCTGCTCGACCTCCAGCCCCTCGCTCGTCGAGGCCTGTCCCATGGAAGCCTCGCCCTGACGGCTACCCGAGGGTATCTGTGAGAGGGGCGTGGGGTTGCTAGCAACTACATCGCTCCCCGAATACTTGAACCTGATGCGCAAGGGGCGCATCAAGGTCTCAAAATGGTACATGGTGTTAGATTTGATGTGGTCTACAGCTCGTAAAACCTTAGGTTTTGATATGACATACACCGCACTAAACCCATGCCTGGTGGTCAGCAGTTGAGCTGTTGACCAGATCCGGTTGCTTGGCCAAAGCGATCGGAGGTGCGATGTGATAGTCAACCTGGAAGGAACCTAGTCATATGGTCACTCGAGTCTGACGGTGCTCTTCACCGCTCGAGTTGACTCATGGCACCAAGTGGAGGGACATCATATTACCAATACTAAGCAGAGAGCAGGGGTATGTAAGAGAGCTTAATAAGTCTGGGAGAATTGGAGTGCAGCCTGCGTAGCATTCTGGGTGGCACGCAGGTTAACCAGGACCCAGAGGATTGACAGGGACACTTGGGTAGTGTGTCGATCCGGTTCGGTTGGAAGCCATGAATCCTAGTCCCTGAAGGTTCCACCCTATCCACGATCGTTACGGATCATTACTTTCTCCTTGTCTCACAGCATATTATGAGTTGAAGAAATAATGTCTAATCGTCCTGTGTTCCGTGAGTGCATCGCACTGGAGCATGGTGGTTACACATGACTAAGTGTGGTCACTAGGGGGGCAACCCCAGAGTAGTGTAGAGACATATGATGTTGCCATTATACCATGAAGAGTCCATTCCGTGTGTGCGTGTTGCACTAGAACGCAAAATGCGAGTTTAGTAATTTTTTACTATAGGGCACCCCACCTTTTACTAAGGGCACCCCAGTAAATAGTAAAAATACTATTCATCATCCCATGGTGTATTGACTTGTTGCTGATTCCGATGAGATGCCCTAAGTGTTAGGGTGCATTATCGTGCACGTAGATGGGCCATACATAGTCCCGCATGAGGTGAACCAAACCCCCTTCTCTTATGGTTTGGATTTTTGCCATCTCTTTTTCTCGGGTTCATCTCTTCTCTCTCTCTCTCATCTTCTTCTCCAAGTGTGTGTGTGAGATTGATGGAGATCGCTTACATTTTGAGGCACTCAGAGATTATAGTGCAAGGATCCAGGGCGATATCTGAGATCGGGTAAATCCGAAGAGATTCATTTCTCTTTTGCGCGAGGATCCCACTCGTGATTGCTGCCCAGATTTTACGGGTAGATCTGCACTGTTTTGATCACTGCATGAGCTATATAAGTCCAAATGACTTCAAACTAGATGCAAATTCTTGGCATTGAAGTCTTCTTTCCGGCAAATTAAGTTTCACTCCATTCTGATGTCAAGACATAAAGTTACAGCCTTCGTACTGAAGTGTGTTTGTGCAGATCCGAATTCATCTTCATCAATATTGAAGAAATTTTTTGTGGTGTTAAATCCCGCACGAAGGTATAACCTACTAACCCCTAGATCTATCATAATTCATACATATGAAATATGTTAATCATTTCGATAGATGACAATAGGGGTTCGATTCGTATTCATTTTACTATTTGCACATAGGATTAATATGAATGAAAATTTTAAAATACACCGCACACCGAAATGATCCTCGGGATCAACTCCACCTTCCGTTGCACCTCCGATATCATTCCAACAAATGGTATCAGAGCCATTTTGGTGTGTGATTCATGAGAAATTTTTTTCAGGGAACGAATCGTATGTGCATTTGATGAACGAATGCGTCACCGGGGTTTGCGTAGAGTGATTGTTTATTTTTGGGGTCGGACCGCTATAGTGTGATTGTTTATTTTCGGGGTCGGACCTCAAAATATAATTTTATGACATTTCGATTGTTGATTGTTTATTTTCGGGGTCGGACCCCGAAATATAATTTTATGACATTACGATTGTATCTGTGATGGATGAATATAAAGCCTAATGGGACAAGTGTGTGGAGGTTGACCACGGCTTGGTTTTTCCCGGCCCTTATTTCTATTCTTGTCTTTATTCTTCTACCTAGGAAAATATGTACGAACGAGCAATTGCTCGGAGCGCACTAGTATTTTCAGTTACAGGTTGAAGTCATGGAGGACAAGGACAGATCGGAGATTCATCACTGGAGAACTGAGTGCGGTGGCCCAAAGTAAGAGGAATATCCAAAAGATGCTGTTATAAGAAATGTCAGAGCATTGCTAGTCAGGTTCAGGGGTCGGACCCTGAACTTGATATCAATGGATGTTTATTTTTCTTTGATTGGATATTTCTCTAAACCTCGGTAAAAGAATATAATCTGATGCAGTATGTGTTAGATTATGAGATGCCCTTTCCCCACTATTTGTGGGATGCCTATTCCCCACTTGGTCCCTACGACCATTAGGTTAGAATTCCATTTAATGACACCCGTAGTCTAATTGGTGTTTGATGGTAGTTGAATCCCATAACACTTGGTTATGCCACCGTTAGGTCGAGGTCCGATGGAGGTTGTCGGATGTCCCTAATTGGTTTGACATCGAAACCAATAGTGATGTGGTGATCATCTACGACATCAGACATCAAGTTGCATACGATGAGTCATACTAATGGGAGACCTTTCCTTGTATGTCTAGACCATAGGCTAGGCTCTAGAGCACAAAGGATAATGATTATTTTATTTAGTATCGAAGGCTTGGAGAGTACGTAATGTGATTCTCGGGAGAAAGGTGACAACTGAGTATCCACGGGATAGGGACTATGGTCCTTTCCAAGTCTATCTATACTTATAAGAGGTCTTAACTCTAGTGGGAGCACGATATGACCAGGGTCTAGGTCTAGGTTATCGTAACCTAGTATATAAAATACTTGCATTAAAATAACCCTCACCATAATTAAGGGATATGTAAGAGGACTCAGTGTGAGTGCCCCCGGCCTCCACGACCAATTGCTGAATTTCCGGGTGATAGGGTATGGCTCAATATCCCCCTCGGGTGAGAGTTATGTTCTGTCATGCCGGAGGCTTAGCAGTCTTCTTTGGGATATGGTGGTCACGATGTCAGGAGAGAAGGGCTTTTCTCGCCCTCACAGGGACTGCATGAACTCCCGTGTCGTGATTGCATAGGCTCGTGGGTAAGCATCCGAAGCACCCGTGAAGCTACCCATTGCGTCGCATGGAGATCACGGGGGGCTGGCCAAAAGGTACCATGGTCCATCCTAGCCCGTCTGTGGCAGATTTGGATTGGGTCGGAAAGATCCGATGTGAGAGGAGGACGATATACACTGCCCCCTCGGGCGGGTGTATCCAAATCCGAGATCTCGCATACATGGTAAATTACTCCATGAAGATGTCTTCGCTTTGAGGGTAGCGTTGGCATATGGATGTAATTAGCTTGTTTTAAAAATATCCTTAAAATAAGTTTTAATACAATCTATATTCAACCATAGATCCCCTGTCCGCTATCCCATTAGACAACTTGATAACAGGTACCGACTTCATAGACCGGTAATGCCATCATGATCTTATATTTAGGGTTGGTAAATTACCATGGCTATAAATCTTAATGTCCCTAAACCAGACCCATCGGGTCCAGATGCCACTGAGGCACAAGTTAGGGCATATAACGACTAACGAGAGTCTGTAGAGATGTGCAAGTGCTATGTCATAGCATACTTGCGGATAACTCTTCAGAAGTAAGTCAGACATATGTCAGGTCCTCTGATGTAATGTTCTGTTACAGTATCAGATATCTGAGGGGCGCAGTCAAATGACTCGCTATCTCACCATCAAGAAACTCGTCAGCACTAAGATGTTTGATGGAATACTGGTTTGGAAACACATTCTTGGGTTCCAGAGCGAACTGATTTTCTTTGACATAGTGTTAGATGTCGAGGTGATGGAGAACATCTGTCTTGCATCCTTATATGGAACCTTTGAAGGCTTTGTCAGATACTTTAGCCTTTACAATCTGGAGATGAAAAATACGGAACTTCTGGGAGCTATCCAGGTCACTAAGGATGGGATCAAGATTAAAGGTGATTCCTTTAGTGCGTAACTTAGGCCTTCTATAAAGTGCCTAAAAGTAAGAACTGATCAGAAACTAAAAACAATGCTTGTATAGAATCAGGAATGGACTCTTAAGTCTGGTGAAGGCTAGTACGAAAGTGTTTCCGATGTAGCAACAGAAGGGGCATTGGAAGATTGAATATGGTCTCAGGGTGCTAGGACAGGTAAACATCAACTCTTGGTAGAGTCGAATTGCCATCTAGTAGCAGTGCTCCTGCTTCTTGAAATATGGACTTCGTGTCTATAGAGATTTAAGGAAAGTAGAAGGCTACTTATTGGTAAGGTGGTTCTAACATAGATATTGATATCATAACAACTGCGGAAGCTGTTAATATGTTATCTTAGATTTTTCGATAGAAATATTTTGATCCTTAGAGATTTAGTTATGTTTCCTCCAAGCTAAATAAAGATTTTCAGTTATAATCAATGGCTCACGTGCATCTCTTAAACTGAATAGGTACCTTCATTGCTAAAGGAATAGCTCATAATAATCTTTTTGTATCAAAATCTAGTTCGAAAATAGATTACATAATACCTGTAGTATCTAATTCATATTTATCTTATTCCTTGGGATAACTTAATCCAATTGTGGCTCCTATGACTTAGATATATTATCTCAGACATAATTCAAAGGTTAGTGAAGGCCGAGTTTCTAGATACAGATCTCTCGGAGACCCTTCCAACCTGTGAGTCTTGTTTGGAAGACAAAATAACTAAAAGGGCCACTGAGGTATTGGAGTTACCCCATTCTGACGTATGTGGTTCCAAGAGCATCCAGATGGATAATATCAATTGGATGAGTTCCATAGATACCTGATGGGGCATGGGATGATATCCCAGTTAATTACTCCAGGGACACCATGCCAGAATATAATATCCAAGAGAAGGAATCAAACCCTATTGGACATAGTCTATAGAATGATGAGTTTTGCCAAGTTCACTACCTACCTTCTATGGGTTACACCTTGAGAAACAGTAGAGCATATCTTGAATAATATCTTATCTAATCAATGCCTCATACCCCTGAAAAGCTGTGGTCTGAGCGAAAGCCTATACTATGACATTTTAGTATATGGGGATGCCCTGCATATGTGCAGAAGGACAAGAGGGATAAGATGGAGACTAAGTTCAAGGTGTATCTGTTTATAGGTTATCCTAGAAAAATATAAGATGGACTATCCATGATCCTGAGGAATAGAAGATGATCGTTTCTACGAATGCCATCTACCTAGAGCGAGATTCTATTATAGACCATATGTCCACTAGTAAGGTAGTTCTGGGTGACTTACTGGATACTAGTGGAGAGCGCATGATCGGAAACGTAGTGGTAGTAGATGATGCAGACACTAGTATACCAGAAACTGTAGAAATAATTTACTTTGTACCACAACCATCTTGTCACAGTGGGAGCACCATTAGAGCTCTTGAAATATTTTGTGGACAAACTTTGTAAATTAGTCCATAAATTAAAGAGGATGGCCCCTTGAGCTATGACGAAGTAGTAAAATTTTTTGACAGAAAGTCATGGAGACAAAGCTTGCATCAGTGTCCAATGATACTCTTTTGTACTAGGGTTCACAAAGCTTTATTAAAGCATATTTGGATTGGGTCAAAGTTAAAGACCCGTGTAAGCGGATCACTGTGCGCACCCTCCCTCGAGTAGGCGTATATTGAATCTAAGGCTTGTGCACCTGGCAACTTAGCCCATTGGGTAGAAGTTGGCAGAAGAGAGGATATATGATGCAGTTTCCAGGCTTAGGAGTTAGCAAGTCAGGAATACCTGGCTTACAGAATTGCAAAGGTTCATTTATGGACTGAAGCAAGTATACAGGAGAAGCAAAATTTATCTTGATCAAGTATGATCTATTCATACTGATTTGATCAAAATAAGCCAAGTGTGTACAAGAGGAGCGATGAAACTATAGGGGTGTACTTAGTACTTTACATAGACGATGTTCTACTGATTGAAAATGAAGTAGGAACGTTGCCTAAGTTAAATGTCTGGTTATTATCTTAATTCGACTGAAAGACCTTCGTGAGGCGAGTTATGTTCTGGAGATCATGGTAACTCGAGATCATCAGAACATGATTCTCACGCTATCATAGGCTATGCATAGAGATATGGTTCTAGCCAGAATCAATATACAAGACTCCAAAAGGGGTTTCTTGCTAAAGCTTGAAACTGTCAAATGATATAAATCATATGACACCTAAGGAGATGTCAAAAATACATAAGGTGCCCTATGCTTATGCAAAGGGTAGTCTTATGTATGCCATGATTGTATAAGATGCTAGTTATCTGTTGCGCAGCAGGAATGGTGGGTCGGTTTTAGTCGAATCTGAGTCTAGTTAACTGGACTGATATGAAGAGTATACTCGATATCCTTGTCAAACAAGGACTACGAGTTAGTTACACTTCACAAGACTTAACGTCGATAGGATGCATAAGATCTGATTTAGCATCAGATGTGTAATCCAGAGAATCGACTTCAGGTATAGTTTTCACCTTGGGATGAGAAGCGGTTAGTTAGCGGAGTGTGAAGCTATAATGCATCACGGGCTCCACTACAGAAGCCTAAGCACATTGAAGCGTGCGAGGTGAAAAAATAGATGGTATGGCTCGGTAAGTTCATAGTAAACTTGGAAAGCATACCAGAGGCTCAGTTTTTTATTGTAACAACAAAAGAACGATAGCAAGAGCCTAGGCACCACCATAAAGGGGAAACATAACAAATACAAATTCTACTTGATATGATAGTTTTAGGAGGAAAGGCAAGTGGCGGTAATCGAGTTAGCATCTACAGATAATGTTGCTGATTCCTTTAGGGAATTCCTACAAAGGCTTTTGGGCAGCATATAGAAGTTATAGAACTCTAGACTATTTTTTCTTGCAAGACCAAGTGGGAGATTGTTAGATTTGATATGGTCTATAGCTCGTAAAGCCCTAGGTTTGGCTGTATATGGTTGATAGTTTGTTTAGGATTGTATAAAGGTACGTATTATTATATATGTTCTGTTTACAGAACTTAAGGAGCCATGACTATATAGTAGTCCATCTGAGTGGGAGACTTAGTGGATCGGTCCTATGAGCCTAAATCGTTCGCAGCTCTAATTTGGGTTGGTCGCCCTATCAGGATAAGCTGTTGGAATGACAGAGCATGAGTATCTCCATAATGGTCATTACTAGGCACAGTGTCTATGGCTGAACGAAACCAACACGGTGCACAGATCGGTGAGCAGACACCGATGCACATAGCCGTGTTTCTACTTAGGGTAATCGGTCTTAAACCCTGAGGAACCATGACCGGTGGACTAACCAGTTGCGTGTAACTTTGGTTCACTAACGTGTGGGGGATCTAACCACGACCCAATACCACGGTGCGCTGGGTTACTGGGCTGGCGTTGCATCGACACGCCACTCTTGCAAGCTATCCACATCCTTACCGAGAGGTACGTTCCTTGGTATGACATACACCGCACTAAACCCAGGCCTGGTGGTCAGCAGTTAAGCTGTTGACCGGATCCGGTTGCTTGGCCAAAGCGATCGGAGGTGCGATGTGATAGTCAACTTGGAAGGAGCCTAGTCATATGGTCACTCGAGTCTGACGGTGCTCTCCACCGCTTGAGTTGACTCATGGCACCAAGTAGAGGGACATCGTATTACCAATACTAAGGGGTGAGCGGGGGTATGTGAGAGAGCTTAATAGGTCTGGAGAATTGAAGTGCAGCCTGCGTAGCACTCTGGGTGGCACGCAGGTTAACCAGGACCCAGAGGATTGACAGGGACACTTGGGTAGTGTGTCGATCGGGTTTGGTTGGAAGCCATGAATCCTAGTCCCTGAAGGTTCCACCCTATCCACGATCATTACGAATCATTACTTTCTCCTTGTCTCACAATATATTATGAGTTGAAGAAATAATGTCTAATCATCCTGTCCGTGAGTGCATCACATTGGAGCATGGTGGTTGCACAGGACTAAGTGTGTTCACTAGGGGGCAACCCCAAAGTAGTATAGAGACATACGATGTTGCCATTATACCATGAGGAGTCCATTCCGTGTGTGCGTGTTGCACTAGAACACAGAATGCGAGTTTAGTAATTTTTTACTATAGGGTACCCCAGTAAATAGTAAAAATACTATTCATCATCCCATGGTGTATTGACTTGTTGTTAATGCCGATGAGGTGCCCTAAGTGTTAGGGTGCATTATTGTGCACGTAGATGGGTCATACATAGTCCCGCATGAGGTGAACGAACACTAGATGCATAGGGGCATTTTGGTTATTTCAAAATGTCCCGCATGCCCTAATGGCCGCCATCCTTGCTAGGGCTAGCTTGCATGGCCATCAAACTTATAATTAAGGAATTAATTCAGATTTAAAATATTTTGAATTATCTCCTTAACTGCAACAATTTTAATATGGCAACTAGTAATAAAAAAAGGGCATTGAATTTGAGAGTAATGAGATGGAGAGAGAGAGAGAGAGGAATGGTTTCAAATGGCAAGGGAGAGTGAGGGGCATGTTTTTTTTCAGATTTGAAATGGTGCATCCTTCTTAGATTTCCAAAGAAGAACCAAACCCCCTTCTCTTATGGTTCGGATTTTTGTCATGTCTCTCTCTTGGGTTCATCTCTTCTCTCTCCCTCATCTTCTTCTCCAAGTGTGTGTATGAGATTGATGAAGCTCGTTTGCACTCTGAGGCACTCAGAGATTAGAGTGCAAGGATCCGGGACGATATGTGAGATCGGGTGAATCCGAAGAGATTCATTTCTCTCTTGCGCGAGGATTCCGCTCGTGATTGCTGCCTAGATTTTATGGGCAGATCTGTGCTATTTTGATCACTGCATGAGCTATAGAAGTCCAAATGACTTCAAACTAGATGAAAAATTCTTGGCGTTGAAGTCTTCTTTTCGAAAAATCAAGTTTCACTGCATTCTGATATCGAGACAGAAAGTTATAGCCTTCGCACTGAAGTGTGTTCGTGCAGATCTGAATTCATCTTCATCAACATTGAAGAAATTCTTTGTGGTGTTAAATCCCGCACGAAGGTATAACCTACTAACCCCTAGATCTATCATAATGCATACATATGAAATATGCTAATCATTTTGGTAGATGACTACAGGGGTTCGATTCGTATTCATTTTACCATTTGCACATATGATTAATATGAATGAAAATTTTAAAATGCACCGCATACCGAAACGATCCTCGGGATCAACTCCACCTTCCGTTGCGCCTCCGATATCATTCCAACACATGGACGGTACCTTCTTGCCGTCGCCCTCCTGGTCCATAACGTCCTCTATTTGACGGGCCTTAGCCTCATCGATAAGAGGGACCTTGCCAGCCCCGAGAGGAGTAGGGGGGACCTTGTCACCTCCCCCCTCATTCCCTTCTCCTTCTCCTTTCTTCCCCTCACTTTCTCCCTCTTCTTCTTCTTCTTCTTCGTCTTCTTCTTCCTCCTCCTCCTCTTCCTCTTCTTCTTCTTCACCCCTATCATCGTCTTCTTCTTCCTCCTCCTTTTCCTTCTACTTCTCCACCTCCTTCATCACTTTTTGTTTCTTGACCTGGCCCCGCCTGGTCACAACCAGCCTCTCCTCAGTCAGGCCCGAGTGTCGCCTCGCCTCGTACACCTTCTTCTCGGCCCTGTTGTATCTGACAATCCGGCCAGTCTCCGAATCCTCCTCGTAGTCGGAGTACGTGGCATCATTGTCTTCATATCGAACCATCAGTTGGTGCATCAAGTTGGCATTGCCGTACCGGACCGGGCAGTTCGAAAACTGCTTCCACGATCGTGTGTCGCAAGTCAACTCCAGAAATAGATTGTTGATGGCCCCGACCCGATCGAACGACCAACACAAATCCCCTCCCGGGGCGTATCTCTCAACCTCCTTATGTACCTGAGTACGAGGAGTCTCAGGCACAGAGAAGGGAGTCCACGCCCCCGAGACAGAGATTGGCCAGTCTATGTAAAGCTTGTCGGACGAGACCGTGTCGGTGATCGGCAGAGGGCGGAGATGCTGTGTAGATTGAAGAATGGGCTATCCTTCCTTGACACCCACTTGTAGTGGTAGAAGAAGTAGCCTAACTCGATCCGAGCCGGTTCACCTTCAGGGACGCTGGAGTAACAGGCTCTCAGCTCCTCTTGGTGGTCTGACTCCACTCGACAGAATGCGTAGATGATCCTCTACGCGTTCCCCGTCAGCTGCCCAGGGCAGAGGCCAGAGGTATTCAGCACTCAAGCAGCGAACATCGGCAGAGGTAGACGCAGCCCGCAGTTCAGTTAACCAATCGTAACGATCGTCCCCATGACTTGCTCTCTACTGGCCACCTCAGTGAAGACGGATCGTTTGTCGATCCCAAAAGCAGATTGCACTCCAGCAAGG
This sequence comes from Chamaelirium japonicum, assembly GCA_947650365.1. NCBI lineage: Eukaryota > Viridiplantae > Streptophyta > Magnoliopsida > Liliales > Melanthiaceae > Chamaelirium > Chamaelirium japonicum. The sequence continues at coordinate 62,057,239 of OX393559.1, read as the reverse complement.
GCTAGACGATGGGCGTCTTCAGTAAAGCAGCTGAGCAGCTTCTCCCACTTAGCTCTCTTGGCTTCAGTAGTCTTCTTGCCAATACCGTACTCAAACACTAGCTCCTCTGCCAACGGCCTTAGCGGCCCCAGCACAAAACCAGCCTTGGGGATATGCTCCGACCAGGAAGGTGCAGAAGCAAACCCCACTCCGAGGTGCCTCTTGCCGAGAACACCCAGAGCGTCTTTGCACTTGCCTTTCCCAGCAACCTTTAGCGACAAAATTTCAGCCCTCTCCTTCCCCTTCTGTGAAGCCCTCATCTTTGATGGGACGATGTTCTTCGTGCTGCCTAAATATGCCATTGTAACCGATCGAGAGAACACAGAGCAAAAAGCAGAAAATCCAGGAGCAAAAGCTGTGGATTCAGAAATTTTTGATAGCGTGAGGAGAAAAATGAACTTCGGAGCAGAACTTATAAACCCGGGAAAATTGGCGGGAAAAACAAAGTGCCACGTGGCGTCTCGAGATTACTTACCGTCTTCTCAAAAGTGCCACGTGGTATCTCCAAATCGAATGCCACGTGGCGCAAACCAGGCGAAGCGTCGGACCAGGCGAAATGTCGAACCAGGCGAAGCGTCAGACTACACGGAGCTCCAAATCCATTTCGCCCGTTCGACAGGCAGACGATCGGGCGAATTTCTGAAGGATCTGGCAAAAAACGTGCTTTTTTTTGCCCGATTGCCCGGTTGAAATTGTTCAATCGGTCAAACTTGCCCGATCGGGTAATTTTGACCAATCGCCCACCAGACTTCTCCCGTTCGATAGACAGACGATCGGGCGAATTTCCAAAGGATCTGGCAAAAAATGTGCTTTTTTGCATGATCACCTCAACCTCCACCAGTTGAAATTATCCGATCGGCCAAACTTGTCCGATCAGGTAATTTTGATTGATCGTCTACAAGACTTCGCCTATTCGACAAGTAGACGATCGGACGAATTTCCAAAGGATCTGGCAAAAACATGCTTTTTTGCCCGATCACCTCAACCTCCACCAGTTGAATTTGACCGATCAGACGCTTTGATCGATCGGACAAATTCGACCGATCGGTCGATTTTCCACAGGATCGGGCAGAAGACGAGCTTTTTTGCCCGATCGCCTCAACCTCCACCGGTTGAATTTGACTAATCGGACACTTTTGACCGATCAGACAAATTCGACCGATCAGTCAAATTTTCACAGGATCGGGCAGAAGACACGCCTTTTTGCCCGATCACCTCAACCTCCACCGGTTAAATTTGACCGATTGGACAAATTCGACCGATCGGTCGATTTTTCACAAGATCTGGCAAAAAACCATGTTTTTTGCATGATCACCTCAACCTCCATCAGTTGAATTTGACCTATCGGACACTTTTGATTGATCAGACAAATTCGACCGATCGGTCAAATTTCCACAGGATCGGGCAGAAGATGTGTTTTTTTTGCCCGATCGCCTCAACATCCACCGGTTGAATTTGACCGATCGGACACTTTTGACCGATCGGACAAATTCGACCGATCGGTCTAATTTTCACAGGATCGGGCAAAAAACTTGCTTTCTTAACCGATCACCTCAACCTCTATCGGTTGAATTTGACCGATCGGTCAAAACTGTCCGATCGGATAATTTTTTGACCGATGGGACAAATTCGACCGATCGAACAAATTTGATCGATCGATCAAAATTGTTCGATCGGACAATTTCGATCGATCGGACAAATTCAATCGATCGAACAAATTCGACCGATCAGTCAAAATTAACCGATCGATCAGATTTGGCCAATCGGACGATTTGACTTGTCTACTGCAATTTATCAATGGTTTTTTTTCTTATAGATACTGGGGTCTTATCATTTAGCGATACTCTACAAGTCCTCAAGATCACCAACCCTTGGCAGGGGGATTGGATTTTGCACCTGGGGTCCAAGTCAGCGAGCACAGCCCCTATCTAACTTAGAGGGGGTAACTGTGGGTGCAAATTTTGACCAGAAGCTTCGCAAAACAGCGGGATCCACCGGCCCTGCTTGGGGGGTCCATCGAGACAACAGCGGGACCCACCGACCCTGCCTGGGGGATCCACCGAGACGACAGCGGGACCCATCGGCCCTACCTGGGAAGTCCACTGAGATGACAGCGGGACCCACCGGCCCTGCCTGGGGGGTCCACCGAGATGACAACGGGACCCACCGGCCCTGCCTTGGGGGTCCACCAAGATAACAGTGGGACCCACCAGCCCTGCCTGGAGGGTCCATCGACACAACGGCAGGACCCACCAGCCCTGCCTGGAGGATCCCCAGAGACGACAGTGGGACCCACCAGTCCTGTCTGGGGAATCTCCAGATACGACAGCAGAAACCACCATTTATCCTGGTTTTCCTCCCAAAGATTTCTATAAATAGCAGACTCTTCAAGTGTAAAAGAATCGAATCTCTGATTCCAGAATCAAACTTTCAAAAACCTAGAGCTCTGATATTGTGACGACCAAGATCCAAGAGGCCAATAGCCAAGAGCTAAGACTCCTGAGGCGGGAATGCCAAGATGGATGAGGTGAGGTGAGGTGAGGTGTATAAGGCCATGAGTTAGTCCTACATCGCCTGGAGAGAAGGAGATCTTGAGCTACTTATATAATTTCTCCTCTCAAACATAGAAGACGCGTTTTAAAACCGTGCACCGCTACGGATTTCGTAAGAACTCCATAGTTAAGCGTGCTCGGGCGAGAGCAATCCTAGGATGGGTGACCACCCTGGGAAGTTCTCGTGCGGGTACGGACAAAACGGACAGTATCTTGTGTGTTTGGGGTGGATGTTACAAAATGGTATCAGAGCCAGGTTCTCCTTGCAAGGGGGGGGGGGTCTAACCCTACACGAGGACGTGTAGCCCTAAGGGGGGTGGATTGTGACGACCAAGATCCAATAGGCCAAAAGCCAAGAGCCAAGACTCCTGAGGCTGGGATGCCAAGATGGATGAGGTGAGGTGAGGTGAGTGTACAAGGCCATGAGTTAACCCCACATCGCTTGGAAAGAAGGATATCCTGAGCTACTTATATAATTTTCCCTCCCAAACATAGAAGACGCGTTTTAAAACTGTGCGCCGCTATGGAATTCATAAGAACTCCATAGTTAAGCGTGCTCGGGCGAGAGTAGTACTAGGATGGGTGACCACCCTGGGAAGTTCTCGTTCGGGCATGGGCAAAGCGGACAATATCTTGTGTGTTTGGGGCGGATGTTACAGATATCCTAGACTTTTGATATTCCATTTCCTTCGATCTTTTTTTCGAAGAGACCAGTGACACTCGGTCTGTCGAGGTTACTTCGAGCAAAGTGTTAGTGAATTCGGGTTGCTCCCTATAGCACGGAGACGTAGGCTTCGATTGAACTCCGAGAACACATCTCGTGTCAACCTCTACGCTCTTTTCTAATTCAAAGTTAGTACTCGAAGGCATCGACCAAACCTGTAGGCTATACTCAGATTCGATCAGACCTTCGACTCAACTCGATTGGCTGATTGGCTGGTTGGGCGGAGTATTCGGGTCGGCACGAAGATCATCCCCCATAGTATCTAATAGTATATATATATATATATATATATATATATATATATATATATATATATATATATATATATATATATATATATATATATATATATATATATATATATATATATATATATATATATATATATATATATATATATATATATATATATATATATACACACTAAAATGGAAGCCTCTCTCCCGTGTTATGACACATGGACATCTTTTAAAGAGCTAGATTCTTCTTCCGTGTGTGAACACGGCTCTCTTTTAAATCCATTAAAAAAACCTACCATAAAGATGATAAATTTTTATTCAATGGCATTTAATGGTCATTTGATGTTAATCTCTCTCTCTCTCTCTCTCTCTCTCTCTCTCGCTCTCTCTCTAACAAGTGAATCACATTCACTTCAGATTTCACACTTCTTCGAACAGTTGCGATGTCTTCTTTGCCAAATGGCGTGCATCAAGCACATCAAGCACATAAAATGGAGACCACTCTCCCATGTTGTGACACATTGACCATATTTGTAGATCCAGATGTGAATGCGGCTCTCTCATAGATCTTATTAAAAATATTATATAACGATGATAAATACCCATTCAATATCATTAAATGGTCATTTGATGTTAATTAAAAAAATCATTAGTACTCACTCTTATTATTTCTCTAACACTCGGATGAGTGAATCACAATCACTCCATATTGCAACTTCTTCAGACGGTTGTGATGTCGTCGTGCATCAAGTTCATTCGGGCATTGCCCGAATGAAATAAAATGGAGCCCTCTCACCCGTGTAGTGACACGTATGTGGACCACTTTGAAAGAGCCAGAATCATCCTCCTGTGTGTGAACGTGGCTCTCTCTCATAAATACTATTAAAAACCTACAACAAAGATGATAAATATCCATGCAATGATATTTAATGACCATTTGATGTTAATTAGAAAAATCATATTATCTCTTTTTCTTTCTCTAACAAATGAATCACATCCGGAAGAATGAATCACACTCACTCTAGATTGCACACTTCTTCGAACGGCTGTGATGTCATTTGTGCCAAGTGGCATGCATCAAGTTCATCTGTGCATTGCTCGGATTTCTTACTAGTATCTATACTAAAATGGAAGCCTTCTTCCGTGTTGTGACACGTGGACATCTTTTAAAGAGCTAGAATTCTTCATCGGTGTGTGAACACGGCTCTTTTTTAAATCCATTTAAAAACCTACCATAAAGATGATAGATTTTCATCCAATGGCATTTAATGATCATTTGATCTTAATCTCTCTTTCTCTCTCTAACAAGTGAATAACACTAAATTCAGATTTCACACTTCTTTGAACAGTTACGATGTTGTATTTGCCTAATGGCATGCATCAAGCACATTCGGGCATTTCCCGGATTTCTTTCTAGTATATATACTAAAATGGAAGCCTCTCTCCTGTGTTGTGACACGTGGCGTCTTTTAAAGAGCTAGAATTTTTCTTCCGTGTGTGAATGCGGTTCTCTTTTAAATCTATTTAAAAACCTACCATAAAGATGATAAATTTTCATTCAATGACATTTAATGGTTATTTGATGTTAATCTCTCTATCTCTCTCTAACAAGTGAATCACACTCACTTCAGATATCATACTATTTCAAAAAGTTATGATGTCGTCTTTGCCAAATGGCATGCATCAAGCACATTCGGGTATTGCCCGGGTTTCTTACTAGTATATATATATATATATATATATATATATATATATATATATATATATATATATATATATATATATATATATATATATATATATATATATATATATATATATATATATATATATATATATATATATATATATATATATATATATATATATATATATATATATATACACACACACACACACAAAAATGAAAGCCTCTCTCCCATGTTGTGACACGTGGATGTCTTTTAACAAGCTAGAATTCTACTTCTGTGTGTGAACGTGACTCTCTTTTAAATTCATTTAAAAACCTACCATAAAGATGATAAATTTTCATTCAATAACATTTAATGATCATTTGATGTTAATATCTCTCTCTCTCTCTCTCTCTCTCTCTCTAACAAGTGAATCATACTCACTTCATATTTCACACTTCTTCGAACAGTTGCGATGTCGTCTTTGCCAAATGGTGAGCATCAAGCACATTTAGGCATTGCCCGAGCTTTTTACTAGTATCTATACTAAAATGGAAGACTCTCTCCCGTGTTGTGACACGTGGACGTCTTTTAAAGAGCTAGAATTCTTCTTCCGTGTGTGAACGCGACTCTATTTTAAATCCATTTAAAACCCTATCATAAAGATGATAAATTTCATTCAATGGCATTTAATGCTCGTTTGATGTTAATCTCTCTCTCTTTAATAAGTGAATCACACTTATTTCAGATTTCACACTTTTTCGAAAAGTTGTAATGCCGTCTTTGCCAATTGGTGTGCATCAAGCACATTGGGGCATTGCCCGGGTTTCTTACTAGTCTATACTATATACTAAAATGGAGCCCTCTCTCCCGTGGTGTGACACGTGGAGCCCTATTGATGACAGAAAAATCTCTCATCCTTGTGTGAACATGGATATCCCTGTGTGTACCCGATGTTTACATGCATTATGAGGAGAATGAGCCATTTATAACAATTTAATGTCATTTACTGATTTACCCCATTCCATAATCCTCTCACCAAAAAATTTGAAAGTTTTTTTTTCCTCCGGATGTACCCGATGTTTGCATGCATTATTGGATTATGAGGAGATGTTTGCATGCATTATGAGGAGAATGAGCAATTTATAATAATTTAATATCATTTAATCCTCTCACCCCCATATTACTCTCTCTCTCCCTCCCTCATAAATCTCTCTCCTGTCTTTTGGAAGGCAAAGAAATCGTGAACTTGCCGGTGTGTGAACACAGCCCTATCTCATAATTATTTATAATTTTATAGGGTTATTTTGACTTTGCCCCCCCAAATTTTGCCTTGAATTAGACTTTACCCCCCCATCTTTTCATTAATTAGTCTTTACCCCAAATCTAACATTCCGTCAGCTCACCTCTCAAAATTTTATTTCTTTTCCATCAGTTTATCTTTCCTCTTAGATGAATAAGTGACAGAACAGTTAGTTTTGGGGGGTAAAGTCTAATTAATGAAAACATGGAGGGTAAAGTCTAATTCAAGGCAAAATTTTGGGGGCAAAGTCAAAATAATCCTTATTTATATTATGGCAGATTTTTATGACATATTTTATGATAAGGTTTTTATTACCCCGTAAAATAGTGATCTTCACAAACCATGGAAGTCTCTCTCCCGTATTGTGACACGTGGACGTCTTTTAAAAAGCTAGAATTCTTCTTCTGTGTGTGAACGCAACTCTGTTTTAAATCCATTTAAAATTTACCATAAAGATAATAAATTTTCATTCAATGACATTTTATGGTCATTTGATGTTAATTTCTCTCTCTATCACACACACTCACACACAAGTGAATCAAACTCACTTCAGATTTCACATTTCTTTGAACAATTGCGATGTCGCCTTTGCCAAATGAAGTGCATCAAGAATATTCGGGCATTGCCCGGGTTTCTTACTAGTATAATACTAAAATGGAGCCCTCTTTTTCGTGTGGTGACACATGGACCTCTTTCAAACAGTCAGAATCATTTCTCATGTGTGTGAACGCGGCCCTCTCTCATAAACCCTACTAAACCCAATTATAAAGATAATAAATATCCATTAAATGACATTTAATAGTCATTAGGAAAATCATTAGTACTATATCTTTCTCTAATAAGCGAATCAATCCCAACAAGTGAATCACAATCACTCCATATTGTACATTTCTTTGGACGACTGTGATGTCGTCTGTACCAAATGGTATGCATCAAGTTCATCCGGGCATTGCTCTGGTTTCTTACTTGTTAAGCTAATAACCCCAAAATAGGGGGAGTTGGTGAGAACAAATTATTGAAAGAAAGGGGGAGTTGGTGAGGACACATAAAAACAAATTATTGGAAAAGATTTGCCGTTTGGAGGGAAATGCCACCAGCTGGATTTGTTTCGAGTTGTGTGACCAATATGCCCTTTACCCACAAAGCTTAAACACCAACTCAGTTGGCATTTGGTCCCAGGGGTGTTGATCACATCCCAACGGTCCAAGGTTGGTAGTGTATGCAGGAATGTTACCGAATGGCACGTGATGATACAAAAAGTACATTTTAGGAAAAACAAAAAGGGTTAATGTGTAAGAGCTCCCTGACCACATATACATCCCATGATGAGAGGACCTACTAAAGTTTCTTTTAACCTAAGGTTTCTATTTTTTTTAATAAATTTAAAATTACACTGACAACAGACCCATCCTGTTAGCTTGATGTGACCACCGCCACTGCTGGTGAGAAGGTGTGGCTCCAACTGATGCATCGCATCCCACCCCGACGACAGCCACCGCTGGTGAGGAGGGAGGAGGTGGGGCTCTAGTTGGTGCATCGTACCCCACCCCGACGGCAGCCACCGTCGGTGAGAAGGGAGGTGGGGCTTTGGCTGGTGCATCACATCCCATCCCGACGGTAGCCATCGCCAGTGAGGGGGGAGGAGGTGGGGTCCGGGTCCGGCGACGGCGAGCAAATCCCAGATTCGGTGTTCACTGGTTTGGTGGCATTGTTAAAAAAAATTATAATACAATAAAGGATATTTTTATCTACAGGCTTTCAGCGCCCTTATAGCTTAACCGGTCTCTTTGTGAGGAACGGCTCACTTAGTCCCCCCCAAAAAAAAGATTTTTAGGAGGGCTATATCACCGTTGATGTACTAGTAACGGCTAGTTGAACCAACGGCCTATTCCCTACATAAACACCCCATCCCCACATCACAATCCTCTCCCAAAGCTTACAAATCTCTCATGTTTCACTCAAATCTCTCATGTTTCACTCCTGCCCTCTTTCTTTGTCTGGTCATGTGTTGATACGGAGGTCGTCTCGAAAATCGTGCCTACGTCGGTGGAGGCGCAAGATAGCACTTGCACATATGCGCAAAAAGAATTGGTAGTTGTGGTTTATTTTAATATAGTCACATTTAAGATAAATCATTCATTTAAGGTAGAGTGATACAATTGAGTCATACTCAAATCACTTCTATCGGGGTAAAATAAAATTCTAATGGTGCATTTGGTATTGGTTTTGAAATTTTAGGTTTTGATTTAGGAATATCAAGAACTAGTTTTGTTCAAAACCAATTTTAGCTTATTGAGAACCAGTTCTAGAATTATCAACATTTGAGCATTTGGCAATAAAATCAGTTTTGAGCATAAAACAAGTTTTGCAGTTATTTCCTCTATTTTTAAATATTCTATTTGTAAAACATTATCTATATAACATACTCTATCTATCACATTCTTTTTCTATATATATCATTTTCTATCTATAATATTTCTCAAAACTATTTTCTTTTCAATAATTTTTTATTATAAAACATTGTTTGTATGATACTCTCTTTGTCAATATTCTCCCTATATAATATTTCTCTTTAGAGCACTTTCTCTCTCTATAATATTTTCTCTTTATAATATTTTCTCTGTATGATATTTTCTTCTTCTCTTTCAATGTCAATTCTCTCTACAATATTTTATTTTTCTAAAATGTTCTCTCTCCAATATTTTCCCTCTACGATATTTTCTCTTTCTACAATATCTTCTCCCCAACATTATCGCTATGATATTTTCTCTCTATAATATTTTTTCTCTTCTCTCTATGTCATTTTCTCTCTTTACAATATTTTCTCTCTAAAATATTCTCCTTCTAACGTATTTTCTCTCTATAATATTTTCTCCATTATTTCTCTTCTCTCTACGTTATTTTCTCTCTTTATTATTTTCTCTCTATAATATTTTCTCTACTTCAGTTTCTCTTTTAAACATTTGCTCTTTCTAAAATATTTTCTCTTTACAACATTTCCTCTCTCTAAAATATTCTCTTTGTACAATATTTTTTTCTCTCCCTAAAATATTCTCTTTCTATAATATTTTCTCTTTCTACAATTTTTTTCTATCTACAACATCTTCGATCACTTTCTATAATATCTTTTCTCTATAACATTCTCTCTATGATATTTTCTCTTTATAATATTTTTTCCTCTCTAAGTCATTTTCTCTCACTACAATATTTTCTCTTTCTAAAATGTTCTTTATACAATATTTTCTCTCTAAAATATTCTATTTCCATAATATTTTCTCCCTTTAAAATATCCTATTTCTACAATGTTTCCTCTCTATAACATTTCTCTCTCTAAAATATTCTCTTTTTATAATATTTTCTCTCTCTAAAATATTCTTTCTATAATATTTTCTCTCTTTCTCTATATGATATCTTATCTTTATAATTAATATTTTTCTTCTTTTTTTTTATTTTCTCTCTTTACAATATTTTATGTCTAAACTATACTCTATAATATATTCTCTCTCTAAAATATTCTCTTTTTATAATATTTTCTCTCTATAAAATATTCTTTTTGTATAATATTTTTCTCTATACATCAATTTCTCTCTCTACAATATTTTTCCTTTCTAAAATATTCTTAATTTTATCCTGATTAGGCAAGTTTGGAAACACAAAAAGAGGAACAAAAACTCAGGCAAAATGGTGCTAAAGAAATCAAACAGAGCAGAGTTAGCCTCGAGTCTTCAATTATCATTAATCAAAAGGATCAACACCGAATCAATAAAACTGAATTTCAATAGCTTGACCATTAGAAATTCCAATAAGTAATGAACAACAATTATCATCGAGACAAGACTGGTGAGAATATGGCTACCTCAAGTATGAATAAACGGCCACCTTCAGAACTAGTAGAACTAAAATTAATCCAATATATGACATTTGAAAGCGTACCACAAAATCATCTATATATTTCCAGACTTAAAGTATGGTAGAGTCACTCAGATGCTTACAATTATCTTCCCAATTAGAACAGCAGCAGCTCAACTCCTGGCCTCCCAGTACTGTAGCAGCGGAACAATGTTTTCCACCACCCTGAAAAAATGCACCCTAAAATGGTACTTCTTAATAAGCTCAAATACACAGATGTCGCCTAATTCGAGATTATGAATGCGAGAGAACTTCCTCCATCCTCCGCTTAGACCACCACGCACACCGTAGGAAATGTACGTCACCTCCCATGACTTCCCATCTGGATCCAAAAGGGTCAGCTTCCTATTTTCCTTGGGAAGACAATCTCTTACGAAAGAAGCGGGGAAGAACTGCACGCCGTCAACCAAATGAAAAAAAGGAAAGAAAATCAAGAACATTGTTGTCAGCATATTAGTTATTAGACAAGAGATGGAAAAACTACACAACAAGACAAGAGATGGAAAAACTTTCATTGACAACAGATATAGCCGTAAATAGAAATGAATGACAAAGAAGAGTTCATAAAGTCAACCCCAAGTAGATGGGACATGGCTTGATGGTTATGGATAAGCATTACACAACAGATATTTCCTTTTCTATTTTTCTGCCAATATGTCCAGAAAGTGAAATAACAATAGCCATAACTATAGTGGATCATGTTGAATCATGTATTGGAAAATCCTTTTGGTTGCCAATCCTTGGCTATCAGGGTCTAGTACCAACTAATATATTGGGGAGATAAGAGGCATGACGCAAAATTAACCTTGTAAAATTCATCAAATGGTCTCAGAGTAGGCTAAGATTTCACCCAAAAAAAAGTACACTTACCTTCATTATTATTATTAGAATGATTTTCAAAAGCACCTTGTGAGCAAAAAACATTTCACCTAGATGTCATACCAACAGCCTGTCCAATTCTTCAACCACTGAACTTCGGCCACTGAACTTCGGATGTTCATGTTTGATGCGAAATGGTGTCTTAGGCAAGGTTGTCATATCGTGTATCGTATCGTGTATCGTTTTTCCTATTTTGTGTATCGTGTATCGTAACGTATCGTGTATCGTAAGATACGGTTAAATTTATATTTTATACATATATATATATATAATAAATATAGAAAGTACATACTAGAATATTAAATATGAAAAGTCAAGTAGAAGAGTAAGACATTCCCTATAATTTCACATCAAACATAACATTGGCCTATACAAAAAATGTGATGTATATATTTATATAAAAAAGAAATCATATATAAGTATTATCTATGATCTATCAATATATTGTTCTCAAAATATTCGAATGGTCAATGAAGACAAAACAAAAACTCAAAAAGTAGGAAGATCTTATTTTTCAATCTCCACCGCATCTACATCATCAATTTGATCATCAACATTAGATAATTTATCTCCACTTGCTTCTTTATCTTTCTCTAATGTCTCTTGGACCTCTTATTTATTTTCATTCTCATCCTCATTGTCTTATTCAAAGTCATCCACTTCTTTCCTTTAGCCTTACTTTATGAACATAGATCCATTAGCCCTCTACTAAGAAGTACCACATATATATATATATATATATATATATATATATATATATATATATATATATATATATATATATATATATATATATATATATATAGGTAGAAATGGAATCCTATAACTATTGAAATTAGCAAAGTTGTAGATATTTGGTGTTCCAAGCTCTAGAAAAATTTTAAAAACAAATGGCATTGGAATCCGACAACTCTAGAGAAAGATTTGTAAAACACCTATAAATTTCTAAAAAAAAATTAGTATCACTTCACTCTAAGTTAGAAAATATTCCTAAGTATTTTTTTAACGCTAAGAGACCTATATAGTCCTTTAGGAAATTAAGAGAAAAAAATTCATTTTAAAAGTTTCAAAAAAAAAAAAATAACAAACAAAAAAACATGTTTTCACCGTATCGGACCGTATCGTGTATCGTATCGTATCGTAGCGTATCGTATAGTGTATCGTACGATACAGGAGAAAAACGATACGTAAACCCGATACGTATCGTTTTTCTCCTGTATCGTATCGTATCGTACGATACGTATCGTGTATCGTACGATACTAACAACACTGGTCTTAGGAATGACTTATTGTAAGTAACAACAATTTTTACCCCCAAAGTCCTGTTCTATAATAAAGAGGAGACATTATTAATAGTTCACAGATCTACTCCTTGAAGAAGATTAAGCTTCCTAACAAGAAGATGAAGAAAATATATAGCGTAAGGGGACAGTCTGCGCCAAATAATTGTTCATCAAGAGGCATCCTTTTGAAACCCCCATCTTCTGTTTGTTTATCCACGTGAATTAGATGGTCTAAAACCAAGGTTTTGTTTCATCAAGTTCTTTTTCTTTTCAAGGTTCGTAAACCTTGAAGCTAAACTCACAATATCTACGAAACAAAAACGGAGAAACTACTAGAAGTCAGTAAGAATGATACCATGGAGTTGGACCATTTTTCTTCATTTGTTGGAATAAGAACAAGCATATAAGAGAATAGAAAGATCTTTACAATGACTGAAGAAGAGAACATCCAGGATTTAGAAGTGGAGGGGATTCTTCTTGGATGTGTATGTTGAAGAGCACTTTATGAAATTAATCAATCAACGTATTTTAAAACATTTGAATGGCTGTGATCGACTCTAGTGATCTTGATTCAACTTGTACCAACTGATATTGTGGAAGGTCAGAGACAGGAAATACTAACACAAAAGTCATTAACAGATACAACAAGCCTCATCCCATATAATTTGGTTCGACACTTCAATTGCTGTACTCACAATATTTCATGTTGAGTACATGGCATGTGGAAACAACAAACCAGGTGAAGAACTTAAGAATTCATCTTCAAGGGTGATAATTCATTTCTATAAACTTACACAAATCTAGCCTTTCTAACCTAATTTCCATGAATGATACCTCAGCACAGCCAGTCAGTATCTTTTGTCCATCAGTTGCAATGTTTTGAGGGTAATTCTTTAAATGATTGACATAATGCAAAATAACAGCTTTCAAGAAAGAAACAAGATATTAGTACATCCACAAATATGAATACTTTCTATGGTATTTGGAAGAAGAAAGCATAGTAAAGTAGTGGTTTTAAATAAATCAAGGGTAAATTACAAGAAACCCCCCTGAACTATTGCCCAGTTTCACCTTACTCCCCTGAACTAGAAAACCAAACAAAATACCACCTTAACTATCTTGGGGGGTAAACATTGCCAGAAAACATGATCATTTATGATTTTTTGAACAAATTGAACTCGAATGGAGGGGGCTAAGTGAAGATATTTCATAGTGCAGGGGGGCATTTTGTTCGGTTTTTTAGTTCAGGGGGATAATGTTAAAATAGATAATAGTTCAAGGGATTGCATGCAATTTACCCATAAATCAATAAAGTGTCGCAGAATGAAATATATCAAAAAAGTTACCATGAAAAGACCATAATACACATATGACATCAGCATTTCTACTTTGCAAAGCTGATTTGCAGACTCAAATAACACTGACATTTTACGAGCCCTATCCAGTTCCTCTAATGTAACTGGTCACCTGATCACCTCTATGAAAATACACCATTTTTTTCGTTGTTCATTAACAGCAACTAAAAGAAGCAAAAAAGAACAAAGCATTAATTTAAGGATTTCAAACTCGGATAACTAATGAAGAATGGATCTATAGAATAACTATAACTCACGTCATCCACGCACGGAAGGATTTTCATCTAGAGTTCTCCCGATCTGACTCTCCTTTCTAGGACGACCTCTAGGTGCTTTAGAATGTGTTGCTAAAGATTGTGAATCAAGGTTATCCTCAGCTAAAACTCCCAGATCGATCAAGATTAGAAATTGACAAACAGAACATAGCAAAAGCGAATGAATCAAACATCGAGAAGAGAAACTAACCCAGTCTAGAATGGGGGTTCGACTTAGATTTTCTTACAGTCGCACTACGAGAACAATCGTCTAAATTATTCATTGAAACTTTGGACCCCTTCTTCCTCTTTAGAGTGACTCGAACCCTTTCATTCCTCTCCGCCATCAAAGGCTTGGAATCCTCTTCTCCCATAGCCTCCCCTCCCACGCTCATATCGAGAACAGTGACATCGTCCTAGCACAACGTGGCAGAGAAGGCCACTTCCTTCTTGCAGGCAGTGTTGTCGAACAGAAGCATGGTGAACCGCAATTCCCCGTCGTACCGGAAGACCAACAAGTCACCCAGCGACAGAGTGTGGTCGTCGATGAACTCCTTCTATCTGTTCTCGAAGAAAAACTCGCCCGAATTCTTCACTAGATCCATGTACTAGATGTTCCCACTCGGGCCCTTCAATGAAGTCGTATCAGGAGATTCTTTGGATCCTATGTTCTCGATGTGTTTTTGAAACTTCAGTGGGATTCTCTAAAATTATCCAACAACACACATTTGAAATTAGAATATTTCAAACAGAGCTCAAGGCATTGATCACCGGTTGATTTCGGTGCATAGAACCGTGCGAGAATCAAAGGAGGAGGGAAGGGGTCGAAGGAGAAGGATCTCTTGTGGATCAGATTCAAATGAAGAAGAAGAGGGAAGGAAACGTCAACAATAAATTGGGAGAGAGAGATATAGGAAACAAAGCTTGCCTTATGGTTCTGCATCAATAGTTCGCTCGGTAACTTCCTTCACGTAAGCTTGCCTCCTGGTTCCACGTAGAACACGTCAATACGCCCTTTTTGCTTCGGTACCCAGTGGATCTCACCTTACCAGCGATGAGCGTGGATGATTGAGCGATCATAACCACTCAAGCGCCATCTCAACGGCTTTCCGCCGTGGTGGGAGAAGAAGAAGAGAGAAGAGAGAAGAGAGAAGAGAGAAGGATGAAAATGCCTTCTCTACGAGGCTAGAGGGAGAGACTCCTCTCAAGGAAGAACGAGAGATTGGGAGTCTCTCTCACTAGCTCTCTATTTCTTAAATGACACAATGAAGCACAAGAAAGCCCAAAAGAGATTAGGGGATCCAAAGGTATGAGAGATGCCTCTAATGGATTGGAAACCAACCTATTTATAGCCAATTTAAATCCCTAGTAATTAGTGCCACAAAGCCAACTCAGAGAACTGATTAAACCATTAACAAAACAATAATTTACAATTTATAAATCATTCAACAAAACTAAAAAGTTCATGGTTGCTAAGTAAGGCCTAAGTAAATCCAATATACTGGATAAGAAAATATGTTGTGGCTATTGTGAGCATCCCTCTCTCTCTAAAAAAATGTCGTGAGTCACATGCAGCTGCTTTGAGACTAAATTGACCATATCTGCCACACCCTCCCCTATTAGGATTGAAGAGTGAACACAAACTTCTAGGAGAAATGGTGCTAAAGACTTCAAACAGAGCAGAGTTAGCCTGCAGTCTTCAATTTTCATTAATCAAAAGGATCAAAACCCAATCGACAAAACTGAATTTCACTAGCTTGATCATTAGAAATTCCAACAAGTAAATGAACACCATTTATAATCGAGACAAGATTGGTGACAACAAGGCTACTTCGAGCATGAAATAACAGCCACCTTCAGAATTAGTATAACTAAAACTAATCCAAGATGTGGCATTTTAAAGTGAACCACAAAATCTTCTATATATTTCCAGATTTGAAGCAAGGTAGAGTCACTTAGATGCATACAATTATCCTCCCAATTAGAAGAACAGCAGCTCAACTCCTGGCCTCCCGGTACTGTAGCAACGGAACGATTTCCTCCACCACCCTAAAGAAATGCACCCTAAAATGGTCCTTCTTAATAAGCTCAAATACACAGACATCGTCTAATTCGAGATTATGAGCGCGAGAGAACTTTCTCCATCCTCCGCTTAGACCACCACGCACCCCATAGGATATGTACCTCACCTCCCATGACTTCCCATATGGATCCAAAAGGGTCATCTTCCTATTGTCCTTGGGAAGACATTCTCTTACGAAAGATAGGGGGAAGTCCTGTACGCCGTCAACCAAATGAAAAAAAGGAAAGAAAACCAAGAACGTTGTTATCAGCATATGTAGTTATTAGATGCTATATGTAGAAGACTTTGACTTGGCAACAAACTGGGATAAGAGAAACGGGCATTATTACCGATAGCGTACAAACTGGTATTACATGCCATGAGCAATAAATAGGTTACATAACTTTGCATCTGTCTCCTCTATGAATTAGACAACAAGAAAAGATATGGAAAAACTTTCATTGACAACAGATATAGCTGTAAATAGAAATGAATGGCGGAGAAGGAGGATTCATAAAGCCGACCCCAAGTAGATGGGACATGGCTTGATGGTTATGGTTAATCATTACACAACAGATATTTCCTTTTTCTTATATTCTACCAATATGTTCAGAAAGTGAAATAATAATAACCATAACTATAGTGGATCATGTTGAGTCATGTATCAGCAAATCCTTTTGGCTGTTGATCCTTGCCTATCAGGGTCTAGTACCACTAATATATTGGGGAGATAAGAGGTTTTGTTGGATCAAGTTCTTTTTCTTTTCCAGGTTTGTAAACCTCAGTAGCTAAACTCACAATATCTACAAAATAAAAACGGAGAAACTACTAGACGTCAGTAAGAATGATACGAATGGAGTCGGACCATTTTCTTTGTTCCTTAGAAAAAGAACAAGCGTGTAGGACTGCAGATAAACTTAATACAACAAGCCTCATCCCATATAACTCGGTTTGACACTTCAAGTGTTGTACTCGCAATATTTCATGTTGAGTACATGGCATGTGGAAATAACAAACCAGCTGAAGAACTCAATAATTCATCTTCAAGAGAGATAATTCATCTTCTCTAGCATTTGTAATCTAATTTCCATGGACGAAACAGCTTTCATGAAAGAAACAAGATATTGGCACATACAACCAATACAAGTACTTTCTATGGTACATGGAAGAAAGAAAACATAGTAGAAGTCCTGGTTTTAAATAAATCAAATAAGCGTCACAAAATGAAATAGCTCAGAAATTTTACCATGAAAAAACCATAATAAACGTATGACATCCGCATTTCGACTTTGCAAAAAGGTTTTGCAGACTTGAATAGCGCTGACATTTTACGAGCCCTATCCAGTTCCGCTTCTGTGATGGGTCGCCTCTGTGAAAAAACACCATTTTGTCGCTTCTCCTCGCCAACAACTAAAAGAAGCAAAAAAGAACAAAGCACTAATTTAAGGATAATGAAAGAATGGATCTTTAGAATAGCTATAACTCGCCTAGTTGACGGCCGGAAGGATTTTCATTCCCGATCCGACTCTTCTTTCTAGGACGGCCTCTGGGTGCTTTTGTGTGTGCTGCGAAAGATTGTGAATCAAGGCGATTGCCTTGATTGATCAAAGATTAGAAATTGGCAAAGCCAACATAGCAAAAGCGAATGAATCAAAGAGAAACCAACCCAGTCTAGAATGCGGGTTCGACTTAGATTTTTTAACAGTCACACGGTGAGAACGATCGCCTGAGACTGAAACCTTGGGCGGTTTAGACCCCTTCTTCCTCTTCAGGGTGACTCGTACCCTCTCGCTCCTCTCCTCTTCTCCCACGCTCATATCGAGAACAGTGAGGTCGTCCTGGCACGGCGCGGCAGAGAATGCCGCCTCCTTCTCGCAGGCGGTGCTGTCGAACAGGAACACGGTGAAGCGCGATTCCCCGTCGTACCGGAAGACCAAGAAGTCGCCCAGCGACAGGGTGTGGTCGCCGACGAAGTCCCTCCACCCATTCTCGAAGAAAAACCCGTCCGAATTCTTGACCAGATCCACGTACCAGATGTTCCCGCTCGGGCCCTTCAACGAAACCGTCTCAGGAGATTCATTGGATCCTCTGTTCTCGACCTCGACGTGCTTCTCAAACTTCGGTGGGATTTTCTAAATCCATCCAAAAAACATAAATTTGAAATCAGAATAATTCCAACAGAGATCAAGACATTAATCAAAAACAAAACCTAGAATCGAAGCCCTAGAAATTGGAAGAGAGAGAGAGAGAGAGAGAGAGAGAGAGAGAGAGAGAGAGAGAGAGAGAGAGAGAGACCAGGTGTTGAGAGGAAAGCTGGGGGAAGAAGACTTTGAAGAAGTGGGGGCTCTGTTTGGAAACCCTAAGGGTGGAGCTTCTTCTTGTCAATCGAGCCATGGCCGAATCTGTGCTCTGCTCTCCCCTGTTATTCAGGACGCAGGGGTTCCGAAATTGCCGTTTCATGATTCCTTGGCGGGATCGTACGGGTCCCGATGGGCAAGAGATGGTGACATCTTTGAGTACAGTTCCGAACAGCCGTCGTTCCGCGCCGAACGCGATTCCTCTGCAGTTACTGGGACAAACGACATCACAACCGCACGTGCAGATTGAGTGAGTGTGTCGTTTATTTGACCGGATGTGATTCACTTGTTAGAAAGGGATAGTACTAATGATTTCTCTAATTAACATCAAATGATCATTAAATATCATCGAATGAATATTTATAATAGATTTATAATAGAATTTATGAGAGTGGCGAGAAAGAATGATTCTTGTTCTTCAAAAGAGGTTCAAGTGTGACAACACGGAATAGAAGCCTCTATTTTAGTATCTATATAACAAGGGATGTCGGTTTTCTGCTGACTAGACAAAACGGAACCGCTGACTAGGACAAACCGACTAGACAAAAAAATTACCTCCTTTTCTCATCTCTTTCTCTCTCTCCGTCCGTTTCTCTCTCTCTCTCTCTCTCTCTCTCTCTCTCTCTCTCCGTCCGTCTCTCTCTCTCTCTCTCTCTCTCCGTCTATATCTATATAACATGGCACGGCGGTCTACATGATGACTAGACAAAACGGAAGCTGACTAGGACAAGCTGATTGGACAAAAATGAACCAAATAGATCTAACCATTCGTTCCAAAATTAACGCACGATCTCTATTTTCCCGTCGATCAACTCTCTCTCATTGGTTTCAAATCCCGACCCATTTAAACTGCTCTAAACCCCTAAAATCCCGACCCATTTAAACTGCTCTAAATCTGACTGTTCATCCCGTGATCATTATTCGCGTCAACGGCTATAAACCCGCCTGCTGAAATTTCGGCCATCCCAAACCATCGAGTCGATCTCGAGGAATCCGTTCGAATAGAGACAGTATGATTGATCGATTATAGGGGGAGGGGGAGTTGGTCGCGCTGAAGGCACCCGCTTCGTGCCAATCGGTACGAGCGAGGAAATGGGTGTTCCTATGAATGTCGGTGTTGTCGTCAAAAGTGTTCTGTTGCCGAAGGCGTTCATGTGTGTTGCCGCCGAAGGCTGCCCACTGCAATGCCGACAGATGTGTTGTCGTCGAAGTCAGCCCGTTGCAGTGCCGACAGGCATGGGCATGCACTAGTAAATAACAAGGGACGTCGGTTTTCTGCTGACTAGACAAAACGGAACCGCTGACTAGGACAAATTGACTAGACAAAAAAATTACCTTTTTTTTTCTTATCTCTTTCTCTCTCTCCGTTCGTCTCTCTCTCTCTCCGTCTGTCTCTCTCTCTCTGATCTCTCGCTCTCTCTCTCTTTTCGTCTCTCTCTCTCCCTCTCTCTCTCCGATCTCTCTCTTTCCGTCTCTCTCGCTCTCTTCGATCTCTCTCTCTCTCTCTCTCTTGTTGTCTCTCTTTTCTCGATTTTCTCTCTCTCTTTCTCTCACCTCCTTTCCTTAGCCAACCAAGCATGCAATCCTATTTATTTCTTCCCCTAATAGTCATAAAACTCATGTAAGGCTACAACCATGCATGATCATAAATCTCTTATTTATTATCTCATTTACTCCTCTTAACATTCTTACCATACAAACCCATGCATGATAAGTCTCCCTCTCATGCGATCTCCTCCTCTCCTTCTCCCTCTCTGTCCCATGCAACCTAATCACAACCGAACAGCTCACCCAAGATCCCATTCGTTCTCTCTCTCTTCCCCCTCATTTATCTCCTCATTTCTCTCTTTTAAATTCCTTCCTTATATTCCCTCTCCTTCAATGTTCAAATATGAAACCCATTCCCAAAATACACCCCATGCATGCATGGAATCCATTCATTTTTTTTTCCTCACGTCTAGATCTCCAACCAAGATATGATTCTTCCTTTACCTCTCTCCCCATTTTCTATCTAAATCACAACCATTCATTGCACTTGATCACAGTCGTGCAAACTCCACACTCTGCACGATCTCTCTTTCTTTTCGTCTCTCTCTCTCTCTCTCTCTCTCTCTCTCCTCGATCTCTCACTCTCTTCCCCCGATATCTCTCTCTAGATAAAAAGGACGGCTGGGATCAGGTCAGTTATAGCTCGGGAGAGAGAGAGAGAGAGAGAGAGAGAGAGAGAGAGAAAGAGAGAAAGAGCTGTGATTTGGTGTAAGGGAAAGAAAGAAAAAGATCGCCATAATTCACAGAGGGGAGATGGGATTGCGATCGAGATTAAATGAGAGAGATAAACGATTAAGGAAAGAAAACAAAAGAGAGAATCAGTTAAAGAAAATAGGAGAGGAATGAGGGGATATCAAGATTGGAGAGGAGAGAGAGACGATCAGAGAGGTAGAAAGAGAATCCGAGAGGGGGGGACTTGTGCAGGTTTTTTAGGGGGAGAGAGATTCACGAGGGGGGTGCAGACGTGTGTTCATGGGTTTCGGATGGCTGTGATTAATGCATGGGCTGAGGTGTCGCGAAGAGAGGGGGAAAATAGCGATGGGTTCGGGTCACCAGGTTTTAAGGATGATCCTCTGGAGGGTCCCTTTGATCCGCGTCTCCACGTGGTATTCATGCGAGAGCTTTGAAGGGGTTGCCCAGGACAGAGGTCTTTATAGGGTGAGGGTTTTTTTGGGAGGCTAAGGAATATCCGTCGTTGCTTTTGTCCCTTCCGTGCTTCGCACTTTCTCGGCTAGGGGGTTTTGGCTTCGTTCCTCGGTCTTCATGTCTTCCTCGATCCTTGCTAGACCTCAGCGTCCTTGATCGTCGGTTCGCGACGTCGATCTTGTTTTTGGCATCGGCTTTGGCTTTGGCTTTCGGCTTTGGCGTGGCTCTGGCTTTTGCTTCGCTTTGGCGCTTGCGTTTGAACGTAGACGGGTAGAGGCTTGAGATGCTTTTGTTCTTCCGGACTTTGCGTCGTATCAGCTAGAACGTGCGGTGCTTTTGCTCATGACCGACGTAGTTGCTTGGCTTTGACACTTGTGTTGCTTTGGCATGGGCTTTACCGGGGCTTTTGCTTTAGCTTCTTGTGTTGGAGTTGAAGGCTTTTTGGGCTTGATTTGACTTGAAGGCTTATTGGAGCCGACGGGGTAGTACCGCTCCTATCTTCTTCTCTGACCTTTGCTTCTGGTGTCTTCGGAGTCGAAGGGTTCTTCTTCTCCGAGCTTTCTTCTTCGTGCACGGAGTCGAAGGCTTGATCTTCTTGTGCAAGGGTCTTCACTTTGATGAGGGCTTTCAATGGACTATGCCGGTCCCGAAGGGATAGGCTTGCCTATGCCTCGTGAAGCCTTGGGTCGATGAAGAGCGCGTCTCCTCTTCTGCAGAGCTCCTTCGCCTTGTCTTCAGCTCCAGCTCTTACTCCTTCGACCTTTTGAGCCTTCCCCCTCCCCCCCTATTTATAGGTGAAGGGGGGAGGGGAGAGATATGGGAAGATTTATTTGACTCCCTTTAATATCTCTCCCATAATTACCCAAGATTTATTCTTCCATTGAAGAAGGGAATAAACATTTATTTGCCTTCCTTTTCTGGCGGAGTAGTTATGGCTCAATCCTCTTTGAATTTATTTGATTCTTGTACATAAAGTCGATGGTGACCCATCTTCGTTTCTTGTCCGTCGGATCGAGGGATCGGCGCAGATCTACGCTTATGTAGACGTCATACGCAACCTCCCCCTGCGCATGACGGTCTTTCTTTTCTTTTTCTTCTTTTCTTTCCTTTTCTTTTCTTTCTTTTCTTTTCTTTTCTTGCATGGCCGGCCACCCCTTAAGGGGTTCGGACTTCTAGAAGGGGGTCGGGTGGGCCCCACTTGGGGATGGGCCCACCCGGCCTCTTGTTTGGCGCGGGTCGGGTCTAGTTTGCCCCCCTTGAGTCAGTGCATGCGAGTCGAGTTCGGGTCCTAATCCGAGTGCGTGTCGGGTTTGCCTCTGCATTGGTGCATGCGAGTCGGGTTCGGGTTTGACACAATTTATGTGTCTACAAGTGCCCCCTCATGGATGAGTGCACTGGCGGAGTACTTGTGTACGTAGAAAACGCACAACACTTGTCCTTGATTCCTTTTTTGGATGGGATTGGTGGCTTATTTAAGGGCTACTACCCCTTTCATACAACACCTTATTCTTGCGAAGGCTCTGCTGGCGTTTGGAGACCGCCGTCAGAAGAGTGCTGCCCGGGGTTGCACGTGACTTGCTCCGTCTTTCTGGTGTCGCCTCTTTCGACGGCGGCGGCAGCGATGGTGCGTGACTTGAAGATCGCTGCGAAGGCGGGCTCGAAGCGGCGGGGCGATGATGACCGCAACGAGGAAGATGGGGCGACGCGATCGAGGTGTCGATCGCTTCTGCTTTCTTCTTCTTTCTTCCTTTTCTTCTTTTCTTTCCCTTTTTTTTCTTTTCTTTTTCTTTCTTTCTTTTTTTTCTTCTTCTTCTGCCTCTGGTTCGCGGAGGCAGCAGCAGAAGCGGCAGCGGCGGCGTGGCACGGGCTGCAGTGGTGACATGCGGCGCACGCGACCAGGTGCAGGCGTCGGCATACGGCACAGGCGGTCGGGTGCGGGCGGCGTCTTACGGCGCAAACGGTGGCCGGCGCACGGGAGGCGGTGTGCGGCAAGAGCGCAGGTCAGCGGCCGGGTGGTGTGGACGCGGGGGCGCAGGTGGCGGCGGTGGCAGGCGCAAGCGGGCGGTGGTGGCAGGCCGGACATGGGCGCTGAGGTCGGGCGAGCCCCGATCGGGTCGAAAGGGGCTGCGGGGGCGGCGCAGTGTGCTGCGGTGGTGGCACGCGTGGAGGCCGGGGCGGTGCGCGGTGGTCGGCGTGCGGCGGAGGCCCCGAGCGAGTTAGCGGGGGACCCGGGCAGCCGCGGCTGCAGGCGTGAGTCGGGCGGCCCACCCCCAACTGGGTCGGAGGAGAAGGAAGGGGGTTGTGGGCCCCCTCCCTTTTGTGCATCTTTGGATCTGAGGAGAGGGGGCTGCGGGCCCCTATGTTTTTTTTTTCCCCGCACGGCCAACAGCAGCAGTAGCAGCAATTGCGGTGTCGGTGGAGGCCGAGTGCACGGAGCGGCTGTGGCGGCGGCTGTGGGTTCCCGACGGGGTGGCGAGTGCAAGCTCCAAGCGGTGGCCGGCTGCATGGCATAGGCGCTGCGAGGTCCAACACAGGCGGAGCGGCAGGCTCTTGGTGGAGAGGGGGACTGTGGGCCCCCTTTGTGTGGGTTCGAAATAGGAGAGCTGCGGGCCCCTTTTTTTTCCTTCTTCTTCTACTTCTTCTTCTTCTTTTTTTTTTTGCCGGCTTCTCTACCAGGCTTGACTTGCTTTTCCTTGTGTCCCTTTAGGATGTGAGCTTTCGAGGGTTTGACTTCGCCGGGGTGGATAACTAAGGATTTCTCCTACGGGAGTAAGTACCTTTGCTTCCCCTTGTGTCTTTTCAGGATTCGAGCTTTCGCTTGACCCGATGGGGTGTCGACTCCTGGCCTCAGGGGGATGTTTAGTACCTCTACGGCTTTTGCGAGTGGATGGATGACTCTGCTGAAGACTTTGTGCCCACGCCGGTAGTGGCTTCGAATATTTGCCCTCGTTCGACCCGATGGGGTGTTGACTCCTGGCCTCGGGGGGACGTTTAGTATCTCTGTGGCTTTTGCGAGTGAATGGACGATTGTGCTAAAGACTTTGTGCCCACGGCAGTAGTGGCTTTGAATATTCCTCGTTCGCCCCGATGGGGTGTTGACTCCTGGCCTCGGGGGGACATTTAGTACCTCTACGGCTTTTGCGAGTGGATGGACGATTGTGCTGAAGACTTTGTGCCCACACCGATAGTGGCTTTGAATATTTGCTCTCATTCAACCCGATGGGGTGTTGACTCCTGGCCTCGGGGGGGCATTTAGTACCTCTGCAGCTTTTGCGAGCAAGCTCTCAGAAGTTTTCAAGGCGGAGCATCGGTGTTTGAAGACGAAGGCTTCTTCGGCGGCTTGGAGATGGACGATTCTTCGGCGGAGTGTTGTCGTCTTCTTGGTGCGGGAACATAATGACAACGGCATGGTGAGAGGACAAGACGAAGCCGAGTGTGGTGATGATCGCTTTGTGCGAGGACTAGACGGAGACGTCGGAGGCTAGGGAAGGTGGCTCCTTCGTCTTCTCCTTTTTTTTTCCCCGAGCTTCTCCTGAACTTGACTCGCTCTTGGCTTGACTTGGTCCTAGATCTGATTCCTTCGTCTTCTTTCAAGACTCATCCTTTCGAGAATCTTCCGGGGGCTGGCTAGATCGAAGAGGAGCTTTATCGTAGGAACACATATCTTCGTTTTCCTTTCATGTGCGTCTTCCGACTGGCTAGGTTGCATCCGGGCATGCCGAGCGAGGCAGGCTGGATGTTCTTTTAACGATCACGGGTTGTTGGAAACCCATGAAAAACTTGTTCGATGGCGATGCTATCTTGAAGACCATCAAGATGAATGGTCTCGAGTTTGACGAGGAGAAGACGAGGTCGTGATCATTGGCGAGGGGCAGATTACTTTAGTTGTCTTTTGCTTGCCGATCTTGGCCTTGATGACAGCTCCAACGGTCCTCTTGACTTTGTGGAGGTAGCGAAGGATGATTTGTTGCTGATATATTTGCCATTCTTCGGGATGCTGCTTTTGACTTCAGTGGCGGTTTCCATCCTTCAAGTGGATTTGAGCTTCTGCATGAGCCTGGCGGACTTCAAGGCGAAGTACCTGCACACCTTCATGGAGTAAGCGAGGTTTGTTACTTGCAATCGGCTTTGATGGAGAATGCTTCCTCGTCTTTAGCTACGGCCGAGGAAGAGGAACGTCGATTAGAGGGGCTTCACACGCTTGCTACTGCAGACTTGGTTCAGGTGCAGAAGAAGGTGGAGGCTGCTCGTGCGTCGCTTCAGAAGTCGGAGTCCCATTTGGGGAAAGCTCGAGCGACCGAAAAGACGTCTGAAGCAGAGCTTGCGAGGCAACGTGAAGAGCTAATAAAGTGCCAGAAGCTGGTGGAGCGATCAAGAAGGCTTCCGAAGCGAACCTTACGAAGCAGCGTGCATAGCTGGCGACGCATTGGAAGTTGACGGCTTCTCTACCCCTGGAGTTGCAGCGCGCGTAAACTGCGGGAGACGAGCCGCTTTGTCACCTTAAGGACTTCAACTTGCTACTCGTGCGTCGCTTTAGAAGCTGAAGTTCCGTCTGGGGAAAGCTCGAGCGACCAAGAAGACGTCTGAAGCAGAGCTTGCGAAGCAGCGTAAAGAGCTGACAAAGTGCCGAAAGCTGGTGGAGCGATCAATAAGGCTTCTGGAGCGAACCTTGCGAAACATCATGCATAGCTAGCGATGCGTCAGAAGTTGATAGCTTCTCTACCCCTGGAGTTGCAGCGCGTGTAAGCTACGGGAGGCAAGCCGCTTCGGCGTCTTAAGGACTTCGACTTGCTACTCGTGCGTCGCTTTAGAAGCTGGAGTTTCGTTTGGGGAAAGCTCGAGCGACCGAGAAGACGTCTAGAGTAGAGCTTGCGAAGCAGTGTGAAGAGCTAACGAAGTGCCGAAAGCTGGTGGAGCGATCGAGAAGGCTTCTGGAGTGAACCTTGCGAAGATGCGTGCATAGCTGGCGACGCGTCAGAAGTTGACGGCTTCTCTACCCTTGGAGTTGCAGCGCGTGTAAGCTGCGGGAGGCGAGCCACTTCGGCGCCTTAAGGACTTCGACTTGCTACTCGTGCGTCACTTTAGAAGCTGGAGTTCTGTTTGGGGAAAGCTCGAGTGACCAAGAAGACGTCTGGAGCAGAGCGTGCGAAGCAGCGTGAAGAGCTGAGGAAGTGCCAGAAGCTGGTGGAGCGATCGAGAAGGATTCCAGAGTGAACCTTGCAAAGCAGCGTGCATAGCTGACGATGCGTTGGAAGTTGACGGCTTCTCTACCCCTAGAGTTGTAGTGCGTGTAAGCTGCGGGAGGCGAGCCGCTTTGGCACCTTAAGGACTTTGACTTGCTACTTGTGCATCGCTTTAGAAGCTGGAGTTCCATTTGGGGAAAGCTCGAGCGACCGAGAAGACGTCTGGAGCAGAGCTTGCGAAGCAGCGTGAAGAGCTGATGAAGTGTCGGAAGATGGTGGAGCGATCGAGAAGGCTTCCGGAGTGAATCTTGCGAAGCAGCGTGTACAGCTGGCGACGCGTCGGAAGTTGACGGCCTCTCTACCCCAGGAGTTACAGCGTGTGTAGGCCGCGGGAGGCGAGCTGCTTCAGCGTCCCAAGGACTTTGACTTTTTTGTCATCTTTTGATTTGCTGACTGGACTTGTGGATCTGCACTCGTTCTTCTCTGGGCTGGCCTTCTTGGACGAAGTTGGTGTGTTTCTTTTTATCTGGACTGAACCTTTGTAGGCTGCCTATGTACCCTACTGAGAGGAATCAAGTCGCACGTAGTTTTTTTTTTTTTGGCAAGGGGGGTAACCTTGTGCTAGGCAAAGTATCTTTTGAGGGACTTGCCGCTAGTAGGTAGAGTCGCCACTGGTTCGCAGTTGTCACCCGCCTTCTTCGCTTCAATATAGTTAGAAGTGAAGATATTCTTGACTGGAGTTTTGATGATTGCTGGAGTTTGACTGGAGTCGATACCTCGGTGATTTGGAAGAATTTGTTCGTCGCTTTCGAAGGGGTGAGCTTGAGTATTTGTCAAGCGATGTGGAATCGTAGCTGAGGATAGTGAACTCATGTGCACCGTGCTTTTTTTGTTGTGGCTGTATTTAAATGTCAACTCGATGGAGTTTTGCCCCCGAGTGTTTTCTGGCTTGATTACGAGTCGCTTGGAGTTGGTGTACTCGGAAAACTCAGATGAGCTCGAGACGTGCAACAGACCACGTAACGGTAGTGTCATTTCTTGCAAAGTGATGAAGTTGGCCTCGGAGAATAATGACGTTGGTTCCTTTGCTGGAGTGGAAGGCGATCATCCTAGCTTGCGAAGCCACTGAGGTGCGAGCCACAGGACTGAAGCAGCTTGAGCGGGCAACGGAATGCATCGCATTGAGCTTGATTTGAAGTTGATGTGAATTTTCCGTCTTGATGCTGGTGCTTCTTTGTCTTTGTGCACCGTCTGGCTGGAGGGTGTCATTGGTTTTGCAAGTAGAGAGTTTTTGTCTCTCGTAGTTGCTTTGACTTCCTGGGCTCGTGGAGTCTTTGCTGGAGGAGCTTCTACAACGGGATCTTTGGCCTGGTAGACTTTGACGTCAGCAAGGTGTGCTTCAGCCTCATTGAACAGCTTGCCGTTGGCGGTGATGCTTCTTCCCATGCTTTCGATATTGGTGCCGCTTTCTTCATCGTCTTCCCGGAGCACTTGGTGGACTCCCATCATGTAGCAGGAGGGCTTGAAGTCTTGATCAGCTTTAAGGAAGCGATTGGGAAAGAATTCCTGGAGTGTCGTCGGCTCTAGGCATGTTTGTTGGAGAAGATTTTTCGGACATGCCGGAGGTACTTTGGACGCCTTTCTTTCTGGAGCTTCATTCTTTTCCTTGGAGGTCTTTTTTCCGGAGAGTTTTCTTGTCACTCGATCTTTCTCGTGGTTAGCCAGACGTGCTATCTTGTAGCTTGATCGTCGTGGCCTTCTCCTTCGAGGTGCCATAGCCCATGTGTTTTCATCAGTAAGATATTCCTTGCCAAGGTGAAGAACTGGTCCTGCGACTGAAGGCTTTTCTTTGATCGGAAGGACTTGCTCTTCTAGAGACTGTACCGGTTCATCTTCTGATCCCTAGCCGGTTGGCTTGACTTCTTAATTTGGAATCGAAGGAGGTCTGGAGTAGAGGACATAGAAGTCGAACTTACCTAATGGTTGGCCTAGCAGGTTGACTTCGGGGCTTCTTTGTTCGTCTCTCGCTTTGAGCATGTGCCGGGATGTAGCTTCGTTTGGAAGAGGGAGTGTTTGCATGAGAGGCAGTTGCCCCCAAGACAGTGAGGATTTGGCTCTACGCACTGAAGGAGCATGCCGTCGTCGTCTTCTTGGAGCTGGTTTCGCCATTGATCTTCGACGGACGATGCGCATCCTTGCTGAAGTGCATTGTGGAGCAATCAGCGTTGGCGAGAAGGAGTCAAAGGTGATTGACGTTATGTTTGTCTCGACAACGTCATCAAAGTCGATCTCGATCATTCCTTGCTTGGCAAGTGCCATGAACTTATCTTTGAAGATAAAGCGCTTCTTGATGGGGTGGCTGACCATCCGGTGGTACTTGCAGAAGAGCGAATCATTGACTCGATGTGCTTGTTTCGGCCGGTAACGTCTTTGTCCTTGCTTGATAGCGCTAGCTCTGTGTTTGACACTGAGCTGGTGCACTGCGATTTTAGGATCGAGGCCCGACATCTCTTTGTAGGACCATGCAAAGACACCTCTATATTCTCGGAGCAGCTTGATGTATGCAGTTTCTTCTTCAGGAGTCAAGAGTGTGCTGACGAATGTAGGCCGAAGCTCCGTTTCTGTGCCTAAGTTTATTTCCTTCAAGTCATCAACGGTGGATTGCCCCCCTTCTTCGAGGACCGGCGGGACTTCTTGTAACTCGTCGTCCGAAGTAGAAGTATCACCGTTGTCTGATTCGAGAACGGAGATATGATTTATGGTCACCATGGGTGGGTGGGCGGGTGTTGAAACGGCATCCCCGACTGGCATTCCTAAATGGTTAAACACCTACTTCTTCTTTGTTTGCTTGATTGGCCCGAGCCTTTCGAACATGGATGTATGCTATAGATTTGACCGGCTTTGAATGCTTTTGTTTTGCTTCTGGAGTATGGCTCGGGATCGAGCTCGTCACCGTCTTCTTTAGCTATCGGGACGGCTAGCGTAGGTGGATCGTGCATCGGAGATTGTCGATCCTTCAGCTGCTTTGTCTACTATCTTCACCTCATTGTAGTTGGAGGTGAAGGTCTTCTTCGTTGCAATCTTGACGACCATCGGGGTTTGACTAGAGCCAATGCCTCGGCGGTTCGGGAGAATTTGTTCGCCACTTTGAAACAGACGAGCTTGAGTCCTAGTCATCCCATGCGGCATTGCCGCTGGGGGAAGTGTGCCCATTTGCATAGCACTTTCATTGTTGTAGCCGGCTTTGAACAGCAATTTAGCGACGTTTTGCCCCTAACTCCCTTTTGGCTTAAATTCGAGTCGATTGATATTGGTAGATCCGCCAGGTCCGATCGGGTTTGAAGCTTGCGTCAGACTAGGTAACGACAATGTCATTTCTTACAGAGTGATGACATTGGCCTCCGATAATGGCGGGACTGACTCTCTTGTCGAAGTAGAAGGCAGTCGCTCGGGTTTGCGAAGCCATTGAGATGCGAGGCACAGGACTGGCGTTACTTGGATGGGCAACGGAGTATATTGCATGGATCTTGGCTTGGAGCTGATGCGCATCCTGTGTCTTGATTTCGACGCTCTTTTGTCTTCGACTATCGCCTTGTCGAAAGGTTACATCGGATTTGCAGGTAGAGGAGCCTTATCATGTTTCACTTCTTCAGCCTTTTAAATTCGAGGGGCTTTAGCTGGAAGGCTTCTGCTACAAGGTCTTTTGCTTGGTAGAACTTGGCGTCAGCAAGGTATGCTTCGACTTCATTGAACTACTTATCATCAGCGACGATGCACTTCTCCATGCCTTCCTCATTGTACTTGAGGCACTGGTGCCAAGTGGACACTACAACATTGTTCTCATGTAGCCATGGTCTTCCCAACAGGAGGCGATACGACGTCTGGCAATCAATGATGGGGAAGAGGACTGTTATGTCGAGCAGGCCAATTAAAAGCTTCAGACGGATGATTCCGATGGTGGACTGTCCGTCCTGGTTGAACCCTTGGATGACTAGCTGGCTGTGTGAGAGCTGGTCAGTGGTGATGCCGAGCTGCCTCATTGTTTGGATGGGAATGATGTTGACGGCGGAGCCACAGTCCAGCAGGATTCGGTTTACCGGCTTCTCCTTGATGTATCCCGAGACGTAGACGGACCGATTGTGCAATTGTGCTCTGAGTTGCAAGTCTTCGTCTGAGAAGGTTATCATCGCGTCACACGAGGCCACAGTCTTACCCTTCTCACCATCATTCCTCTTCTTCTTGTAGCTATCTAGATCTGCCAAGGCTGCAGCCATTGCTAGGCGAGCTTTCTTCGGAAGGTGCAAAGCTTCTACGAGTGGCAAGTGCAGGATTGCCTCATCGTGAGAGGTAGTGCCCTTTTTATCGGAGTCGTCTCTCTCGTCGGTGGAGTCGCCTTCTTCAGAAGTCTCGATTTCGCCTTTCTCTTTCGGCCTTTTATGAACTTCGACCATGCAACAAGAGACCCTGATGTACTGATCGATTGGGTGGAAGTGATCAGGGAAGAATTCTTGCAATGTTGCTGGTTTCGGAAGGCTTTGCTGGAGAAGATCATTTGGGTCTGCTGGTGGCACTTTGAACGCCTTTCTTCCTAGAGCCTTGTTTTTCTTCTTGTAAGTTCTTCACTCGGGAAGTCTCCTTATCACTCGGTCTTGCTTATGTTGCCTTGCTTGCCATGGCCTTCGTCTTCGAGGTAGCATGACCCATGCCACTTCATCGGTGGATTCTCCCCTACTAAGGTGATGGTCGGGAGCAGGGGCCACGGGTTCCTTATTGGTCGGAGAAACTATTTCTTCCGGAGGCTCTGCTGGCTCATCTTCCGATTCCCAACCGGTGGGCTTGATTTTTTCGATCGACACGGATGGAGTCTTTGAGTAGATGACGTAATAGTTGAATTTACTCGAGGGTTGGCCCAATAAACTGACTTTCGGATCTCCTGGCTCGTATTTCCTTTGGAGAGTATGTTGGGACGTGGCTTTGTTTGGGGGAGGTGCTACGTGAGAGATGGTAGTCTCCGGGGCAATGGCGTTTCCTCCTCAGCGAACGCAGGAGGACGTTGTCGTCACTTCGGAACCTTTAGTTGTGAAGCTGACTTTGCGATTGGCCTTTGACGATTGATGTGCAATTTGGGTGTTCTTTGTCGTGCAGCAATGAGTACCAGCTCATGTTTGCTGTAGCGACCTCCCCGGAGTCGATCTCTATCTTCTCTTGCTTTGTGAGTTCTATGATTCTTTCTTTAAAGACGAAGCATCTTTCGATGGGATGGCTAACTACTCCATGGTATTTGCAAAAGAGAGGGCCGTCCACGCGATGCATTTGCTCGGGTCTCTTTAAAGGAGGAAGTTCGATCATCTTCTCTTGTAATAATTGTTCAAACATGGAGGAGACTTCCGAGTCTGGGAAAGAGCCTTTGCTTCGAGCTCCTCGAGAGTCATCCCTTGTCTTTGAGGCAGAGGCGGCTCCATTTCCTTGATTCAGTTTGATATTGATCTTGAGTGGCTTGGAGGTTGAAGCGACATCAGCAACGTTGACTTCCTTTGGTTTTGGTACCGGCGGCTTGTCGGCTTGTCCTTTTTTTCCACCTTTAGGAAGTCCTTGCTCTTCGAGTCTCCGCGATTCGCTAGGCTGAGTTCCATGTCGTGAGCCCGAGTTGCGAGTTCTTTGAAGGATCGAGGCTTGATCCCTTTAAGGATGTAAACCAGACCCCAGTGCATGCCTTGGGTGCACATCTCGATGGCCGAGTCTTCAGATAAGCGGTCTCGTGAATTTAGTGCGAGGCTCCTCCATCGGTCGATGTAGTCGATCACCGGTTCGCCATTTCTTTACTTGATAATAGTAAGCTCAGTCATGCTGACGATGCATCTGGTGCTGTAGAAACGATTGAGGAACTCCCTCTCCATTTGATCCCAGCTGTCGATAGATCCCGAAGGAAGATCAACATACCAGTCGAACGCGTTACCTTTGAGGGTGCGAACAAACTGCTTCACCATCTCATCACCATATGTGCTAGCATTGTTGCAAGTTTTGATAAAGTGGGCTACGTGCTGCCTTGGATTTCCCTTCCCGTCGAAGTGCTGGAACTTTGGTGGCTGGAACCCGATAGGAAAGCGTAGCTACTGGATCCTTGCGGTGTAAGACTTCGAGTATGCCGCCGTGGTCGGAGGAAGACTGTCACTGTGGGACCGCATCATGTCAGCCACCAACGCTTGTATTTGCTGGGCATTCATTGTTGCTGTCGCCGGAGGTTGGGTGGCCACCGAGACTGTCATTGGAGAGATGACTTCTGTCGGGATGGGAACCGAGGAGAGCACTGGAGTAGTCGCTAGAACTGTCAGAACAACCTCTGCAGGAGCGGGAGTTGAAGACGGAGCTGGAGCGGCTACTGAAGAAGTAGGAGGTTGACTGAACGCTGTAGCATCCCTCACACTTAGCCTCTGAAGCAAGGTATTGATGTGACGGTCCTTCTCCTCTATCAGCCGAGTAATTTGCGCCATGTGCTCACCCATTTGCATGACTTAGAGCTGAAGAGCAGATGGAGGATGATGACGGAGGATGTCTCGATATTGCATGCCTGCATCCTCACCATCATCGTCGGAGACGTAGTTGCGCCGACTCGCTTCTGGTTGATGACGGACGTTTGCCCCCTGTAGAGGAGGTGCAACACTCGCTGGAGAACCGGAACGGTCTCGGGGTTGGGGCTGGTCCTCCCCAAACTTCTTGGCATGGATTCTAGGATCGAGGCTCGTTTCTTCGTGCACCAAGACCTCATTGGCGCTTTGGTAAGCATCTTCGGCGGTAGTTTCAGGTGTGAAGATATCCGATAGAGTTCGAGTACGCTAAGTGTAGACGCGTACCATCGGGGGAACATCACCCTCTGGGTTTGCTGGATCGCCGTGTCGGAGTAGTGGAGACTCGACGATTGGTGAAAGACTTGGAACAAATGCATCGTTGCTTGTCCCGACCATTGCAAACTTGAAGCAACTCATTCAGACATACGGATGAAAGGAGAGGAGATCCCCCTAGGCGTGCCAGAAATCTATATGTGCAGAAAAAAGATCTGGGTCGTCTTTATTGCAAACACACGAAGATTACAGATACCGGGACCTGAGGACTCGAGGGTAGTGAGTCGGGTGCGGCAAATATTCGATCAGGAGATTATGGGAGAGATCCTATGGAGGGTCCCTTTGATCCATGTCTCCACGTGGTATTCGTGCGAGAGCTCTGAAAGGGTTACCCAGGATAGAGGTCTTTACAGGGTGAGGGTTGTTTTAGGACGCTAAAGAATATCCGTTGTTGCTTTTGTCCCTTCCGTGCTTCGCGCTTTCTCGGTTAGGAGAGGTTTTGACTTCGTTCCTTGGTCTTTGTGTCTTCCTCGATCCTTGCTAGACCTCAGCGTCCTTGGTCATCGGTTCGCGGCGTCGATCTTGTTTTTGGCGTCAGCTTTGGCTTTGGCTTTCGGCTTTGGCGTGGCTCTGGATTTTGCTTCGCTTTGGCGTTTGCGCTTGAACGTAGACGGGTAGAGGCTTACGATGCTTTTGTTCTTCCGGACTTCGCATCGTATCGGCTAGAACGTGCGGTGCTTTTGCTCATGACCGGCGTAGTTGCTTGGCTTTGACACTTGCGTTGCTTTGGCACGGGCTTTACCTGGGCTTTTTCTTTAGCTTCTTGCGTTGGATTTTGCTTCGGTATTGACTCGACCTTCTTTTCGAACGGCGGTGGCTACTTCTTCAAGGCTTCCGGTTTCTTCAACGGTTAGAGCATCGTCTTGACTTCCCTTCTCCTCCGGGCTTCTTTGGTGTGATTGGAGTCGAAGGTTTTGCTTTTAAGACGATGAGGGTAGCGCCGACTTTGCTTCTCTTCTTTGGGCTTCTTTGGCGTGCTCAGGGTCGAAGGCTCCTTTTGAAAACGGTGGGGGTAGCATCGATCTCCGTGCAACGGTTGTAGCGTCGGCTTTGCTTTGAAGACGGCGGGTGTAGTGATGCCTCGGGTGTTCCTCTCCAAGCTTTTTTCTTTGTGGATGGAGCAGGCGTTTGTCGAAGGCGACGGGGTGATGACGCTTCGGTCTTCTTCTCCGGGCTTTTTGGGCTTGATCGGAGTTGAAGGCTTGTTGGAGCCGACGGGGTAGTGCCGCTCCGATCTTCTTCTCCGGCCTTTGCTTCTGGCGTCTTCGGAGTCGAAGGGTTCTTCTTCTTCGAGCTTTCTTCTTCATGCACGGAGTCGAAGGCTTGATCTTCTTGTGTAAGGGTATTCACTTTGATGAGGGCTTTCAATGGACTAAGCCGGTCCCGAAGGGATAGCCTCGTGAAGCCTTGGGTCGATGAAGAACGCGTCTCCTCTTCTGTAGAGCACCTTCGCCTTGTCTTCAGCTCCAGCTCTGACTCCTTCGACCTTTTGAGCCTTCCCCCTCCCCCTCTATTTATAGGTGAAGGGGGGAGGGGAGAGATATGGGAAGATCTATTTGACTCCCTTTAATATCTCTCCCATAATTACTCAAGATTTATTCTTCCATTGAAGAGGGGAATAAACCTTTATTTGCCTTCCTTTTCTGGCGGAGTAGTTATGGCTTAATCCTCTTTGAATTTATTTGATTCTTGCACATAAAGTCGATGGCGACCCGTCTTAGTTTCTTGTTCGTCGGATCGAGGGATCGACGTAGATCTACGCTTATGTAGACGTCATACGCAACCCCCCCATGCATGGCGGTTTTTATTTCCTTTTTCTTCTTTTCTTTCCTTTTCTTTCTTTTCTTTTCTTTTCTTTCTTTTCGTTTTCTTTTCTTGCATGGCCGGCCACCCCTTAAGGGGTTCAGACTTCTAGAAGGGGGCCGGGTGGGCCCCACTTGGGGATGGGCCCACCCGGCCTCTTGTTTGGCACGGGTCGGGTCCAGTTTGCCCCCCTTGAGTCGGTGCATGCGAGTCGAGTTCGGATCCGGGTCCAAGTGCATGTCGGGTTTGCCTCGGAGCCGGCGCATGCGAGTCAGGTCCGGGTCCGAGTGCGTGTCGGGTTTGCCTCCGCATTGGTGCATGCGAGTCGGGTTCGGGTTAGACACAATTTATGTGTCTACAGGGACGTGACAGGTGTGTTGCTGCCGAAGGCGGCCCGCTGCAGTGCTGACAAGCACGAGCATACACTAGTCTATATAACATGCTAAGGTCGTTCGTGTTATTTACAACTTTTCCACAAAAATGAACTTTGCGCTAATTATATTTTCCCCACAAAAAGAACAAAGACAAAAAGGAATTGGCCAAAGCTACAGTTAAACCAGCGACCCTCAACCGTCAAATGAATACAGTGGGGGTGAAGGTGGCAATGCCCGGTGGGTATGTTGCCACCGAAGGCGGCCTGCTGCAGTGCCGATAGGAACAAGCTGGAACAAGCTGACTAGATAAAACGGAACGAAATAACTGACTGGAACAAGCTGACTAGATAAAAACATCAAGAGATAAGAGGGAGAAAAAGAAGGAGAAGGGGTCTGCGATCAGGTCTCGGATAGGCTGGGATGGGTACTTGGACAGTTGTGATGGCTGGAGTTCGGATATTTTAGTAAGGGAATGAATAGGGGAGAGAGAGAGAGAGAGAGAGAGAGAGAGAGAGAGAGAGAGAGAGTGGATCGCGAGTGGTAGAGGGCATGCATGGTGGGATTTCGAGCTTTTATGGGTTTCAATGCATAACCTAGGTAGGGTGCTGGTTGGATTGGATTTGGATGGTTGTGATTGGTTAAGATGGGAAAATATTAAGTGAGACATAAGGACAGCTGGAGTCGATCAATTAGAGTGGGAGAGAGTGAGAGAAGTTTGCAAGAAAGGGAGGATCGGATGAGAGAGAGAGAGAGAGAGCTTAGGGACGGCTGATCACTTGGGAAGAGAAAGAGAGGGAGGTCACAAGGGATAGAGAGAGTTGTGGACGTGAGCATGTTTTCTGAGTGGGGGGATGAGATAGAATAGGAAAGAGAGAGAGAGAATTGCGGGAGGTTAGAGAGATAGAGGGTTTCAGATGGGTCTACTAGGAAATAGAGAGAAAAAAAATGGAGAGAAAGAGGGGTGCCTTGACGCAGAAGGCGACTCTCTGCAGTGCCGATAGGTGTGTTCCAACCGAAGGCAGCTCGCTGCTTTGCCAATATGTGTGTTGTCGTCGAAGGTGACCTACTGCAGTGCTGACAGGCATGGGCATGCACTAGTCTATATAACAAGGAGTGGTGGTCTATATGTTGACTAGGATAAAATGGAACAAAAATAGCTGACTAAACAAAAAAGAATGCTGACTAGACCAAAAGACACCTCTCTCTTCCCTCGACCTCTCTCTCTTTCCCATCTCTCTCTATCTCTCCTCGTCTCTCTCTCTTCCCCTGATCTCTCTCTCCCTCTCCCCGTATCTCTCTCTTCCCCCGATCTCTCTCTTTCCATATCTCTCTTTGTGTCTCTCTTTCTCTCCCCCCTCTCCTCTTCCTCCGATCTCTCTCTCTCTCTCTCTCTCTCTATTCGTCTCTCTCTCTCTCTCTCTCTCTCTCTCTCTCTCTTCGTATCTCACTCTTCTTCGTCTCTCTTTCTCCGTATCTCTCTCTCTTATTTCTATAACTCTTTCTCTCTGTATCTTTCTCCATCTCTCTCTTTCTCTCTCTCACTCACCCTCTTCCTCTGATCTCTCTCCCTCTCCGTCTCTCTCTCTCTGTATCTTTCTATCTCTGTCTCTCTTTCTCCATATCTCTCTCATCTTTGATCTCTCTCTTTGTCTCTGTCTCTCTCCCCCACGATCTCTCCCTCCCTCTATCTCTGTCTTTCTCTCTCCCTATCTCTCTCTCCGATCTCCCTCTCTCTGTGTATATATCTCTCTCTCCAACCCTCTCTCTCTCTCTTTCTGTATCTCTTTGTCTCTCTCTACGTGTCTCTCTCTCTATCTCTCTCTCATCTCTGATCTCTCTCTCTCTGTCTCTCTCTCTCTCCCACGATTCTCTCTCCCTCCCACGATCTCTCTCTCCCCCCCTCTCTCTCTCCGTCTCTCTCTCTCTCTCTCCCCCTTTCTCTTTGTCTCTCTCTCTCTCTCTTCCCTCGATCTCTCTCTGTCTCTCTCTCTCTTCCCTCGATCTCTCTCTCTCTCACTCTTTCTTTTTCTTTCTCCATCTCTCTCTCTTTTCCATTTTGTCTCTCTCTTTTATTCGAATAGAAGAGGTGCATACCTGATCCATACCCAATCGGGTTTCAGGTTTTGGTTTAGGTTTCGGGTATGAATTGGGTATAATTTTGTCTCATTTTATCCATTATTTTATGCAATTACTTGAGGGAAAAAGGGTTAATATGTGAGAGGTCCCTGACAATAGATCCATCGTATGAATAGGACTCCTAAATTTTTTTTATCTAGCCTAAGACCCCTATCGTTTTTGTTAAACCCAAAACTACTCCTGATTTTCTCCTATCTCTCCCGAACAGCTCCGACGAAGGTTGTAGCAGAGGCAGCGGTGAACACTGGAGGTGGCGAGGGCAGCGACGAGCAGCAGAGGTGGCAGTGGCAACATCAGCGGCGAGCAACAGAGGTGGTGGCAGCGGCGAGCAACAGAGGCGACGGCAGAGGCAACGGCGAGCAGCTCCGGTGGCGGCGGTTAGGTTGAGGTTCCTAGGTCTAGGGTTCATCCCATGACCTGTTGATGCATGCTCCGATAAGGGGCGCTACAATCTTAAGCCCTTTAGGGTTTCTCTTTGGTCAACAACTAAGATTTAATTATCAATATAGCGCCATATGACTTCAAAGACAGCAAACACAAGCTATTTCACGCAATACTAAGGTTCTATACATTCAACATAAAGCAAGGTTAAGATCTAACAAGATAAGATGCAATATTATCATGAAAACAAAATTCAGCATATAATAATTTAAATCACAACAATAGATATCGAATTTTAAAGAGAGGTTTGCATCATATATTTACTAGAAATTAGGCTACGTATGTTTGCTAGGGTTACCAACTGACTAAAGATAGCAAATATAATGATTAGGCATATTTTAGGGCTTCAACTAGAGATGAAACGGGATGGGTACGGCTACGATGTAGAGCGGAGGCAATAAAAATAAAGGAAAACGATGCGGATGTGAAGGAAAAAATAAGATAAACGGATAGATAGTGCTTGGGTTTTCCGCCGTGGGTCGATGCGAGGATGCGCCGATGATCCCACACACGGAGCAAGGCCGGACGTCATGAGAAGCCGGATCCTTCGGAAGAACAAGCCAAGCCCTTCGCGAGGTGAAGTCACGGATGCGGTGAGGGTCGGGGACACGCGTCTCTCCCGAAAGCTCTCATGAAGAAGCATACAATTCAGCAAGCATCAAAATCTGAAAACTTCTTCTATTTTCCCCTTTTTGTAGAACTAAGGTTTCCTTTTTGGATGGCTGAGATCAAAGAAAAATAAGGGGGAATGGTGGGGATGCAATGGGCCAAGAAAGAAAAGGAAAAGAGAGAGAAATAAGGGGAAGAAGAGAGAGAGAGAGAGAGAAGAGAGGGGACGGGTTGCCTAGGGTTTCGCACGGACAAGAGGGTCGGACGGGTAGGGCACGGGTTGGTCACTGGAAAAGAGAGAGAGGGGAGCGACATCTCATGTGAAGCCCTATTGGGCTTAAGATAAGCCCACACAGCTCTAATTGAAGCCTAATTGATGCCATGTCATCAAATTTAAGTTATTTTGCTATCTAACTGTCGGTTTCGAGACATAATCTCGTCCATCGGTACCCCGCAAGCACACACACTCATATTTTTTTAATAAAATATAGAAAACTCACCCGAGAAGATTCGGATTTAATCTGAAAAGCCCTCGGATGAGATCATGGACATCCCCCATGAATTGGGCAAGAACATAACTAATACTAAGTGCAGAAATTAGGCCAAAAATATAGAAAATAGGCCAAAAACTGAAATAAACGGCTACAAGTTCCATATGGATAATGTCTTCCAAGCATAAAATAAAAACGACTAAACTAAAAGGTCCCTAGCGACGAACTGAAGATGCAGCGATGATCTGATGGTGCTGATCATGCTACATCAACTCCCCCGGCCTAGAAAGAACTCGACTCCATCGAGTGGATGTCCAGCTGTTGTACGAGGTCGGGTCACTGTGCTCGTAACTATCGCTCATCCACCCAGGTACAGTCTGAAAGTGGCCTGCCTACCCACCGAACAAAGAATCATCGAAAAACACCGCGGTGAGTAGCAAGCTCTCTGATGTCAACTATCTCCTGTATCTGCTCTGTCTTGTCTCTTTGTGCATCTGAAAAAGGAATATGTGGTGCTGAAGGCGTATCTGGCCGGTCTCGGTGGAAAGGGAACAACTTTGAGATGTTGAAGATTGGCGATGTCGGTATGTCCTCTGGCAAGTCCAGTAGGTAAGCATTGGGTCCCAACGCTCGGAGAACGCGGAAGGGCCCAAACTTCCTTTGGCTCAGCTTCCCATAAGAACCTATGGAAAACTGCGCTCTACGAAAGTAAACGAGGACCTAGTCCCCTGGCTGAAATGTGCTCTCTCTCCTGTGTAAATCTGCACTTGCCTTATACCTGGCATTGCTTTCTCTTAGTTTCTCAAGCGACTCTCGCTGTACGGTCTTGATGTGTTCAAGGAATTCATCAGCATCAGCACTTGCAAGACCTGTAGACGGTAAGACAGTTCTATCCAGGAAATGGGGAATAACATAGTCATAGATGATTTCAAAAGGAGTTTTACCTACTGAGCGATTAATTGAACTATTATATACGAATTCAGCTTGTGGTAAAAGTATATCCCACTGTTTCGGCCTTTCACCAGCTAGACATCGAAGCATATCCCCAAGGCTACGGGTGACAACTTCTGTTTGCCCATCAGTTTGAGGGTGATGCGCACTACTGTATTGAAGTTTAGTTCCTAACTTTGACCAAAGAGTACACCAAAAGTGGCTTACAAATCTAGTATCCCTATCAGATGTGAATAACCATGGAATGCCATGTAGACGAACAACTTCCCTAAAGAATAACTCAGCTACATGAGATACATCAGAAGTTTTCCTACATGATATAAAATGTGCCATTTTAGAAAATCGGTCTACAACCACAAAGATTGAATCTACGCGTCGAATTGTTCGAGGTAGACCCACAATGAAATCCATGGTGATATCCTCCCAAGAACGAGCAGGGATTGGTAGAGGAATGTACAGACCTGTGTTCTGCTTCCTGCTTTTGAACATTTGACAGGTTCGACATCGTTGCACAAACTTGACGACGTCTTTCCTTAAGTGTGGCCAAAAGTAGTGTCTCTCCACTGACTCAATAGTTTTGGTTTAGCCAAAATGATCTCCCAAATTACTTCCGTGTAATTCGTAGATTAATGTATCTCTAAAGATTCATTAGGGTTTTCCTCAGAGGAGGTCTCTTCATGGGTGTGCTGAATAAGACTCTTGCAAAGGGAACACTCAGGGATGCACAGGCGGGTTCCATAGAACAAGAATCCCTCTTGGATGATGTAGGATGCAGTAGGATCAGTGCTCGTTTCCTGACAGGATTCCTAGATGGGACCGAAGTACGAATCAGCCACATACATTGCTTTCAGAGCATCAAAAGAAACAACGACGGGCTGTAAAGTGCCTAGTATCAAGCCTCGTCGACTCAAAGCGTCAGCAGCTCTATTCAGGACTCCAACCTTATATCTCAGGTTGAATGTGTACTCTTGTAAAAAATTTGACCACTTAGCATGACGTTGGTTCAAGCTACACTGAGACTTCAGGTAGCGAAGCGCTTTATGATCAAAATTGAGCACAAATTCTCGCTGGATCAACTAATGCCTTCAGTGCTTGAGGGCTTAAACAACCGCGTAAAACTCAATGTCGTATGTCGAGTAATTTAAACACGCGGCATTCAGCTTCTCGCTGAAAAATGCGATGGGCCGTCCCTCTTGACTAAGGATTGCTTCGATCCTGACGTGAGAGGCATCACAATCAATCTCAAAGACCTTATCAAAGTTTGGGAGTGCCAAAACTGGAGCACTCATCATCTTGGCCTTGATAAGATCCAAACTCGCTTCGAATTCGGGGGTTCAAAGGAAACAACCCTTCTTCATACAGTTCGTGAGAGGTGCAATGATGGAACTAAAGTTCTTAATGAATCTGCGATAAAATGACGCTAGACCATGTAACTGTCGCACATCACTAACGTTCTTTGGAATGGGCCATGACTTGATGGCTTCGACCTTCTCTGGATCGACCCATATCCCTTAGGAGCACACGATGTAGCCTACAAAGGTCAAGCTGTCTATCAGAAAGGTGCACCTCTTCATATGGATGTACAACTTATCGTTCCTTAGCATTTTCAGGACTTCTCGCAAGTGCTCGACATGTTGTTCAGATATCGTACTATAGATAAGGATGTCATCAAAGTATACGACAACGAACTTTCCTATGAATGGTCTGAGCACCTGGTTCATAAACCTCATAAAGGTACTTGGTGCATTCAATAGACCAAATGGCATTACTAACCATTCATACAGTCCTTTTTGGGTTTTAAATGCAGTCTTCCATTCATCACCGGGTCATACGTGGATCTGATGATAACCGCTATGAAGATTAATTTTTGAGAAGATTTTTGCACCATGTAGCATGTCAAGCATATCATCCAATCGGGGAATTAGAAATCTATACTTGATCGTTATTTGATTGATGGCACGATAGTCTATACACATTCTCCATGTCCCATCCTTCTTGGGAGTTAGGAGTGCAGCTACTGCGCATGGACTCATGCTCTCTTGGATTAATCCCTTTTGTAATAACTCAGTAACCTGTCGACGCATCTCCTCATATTCAGACGGACTCATTCGGTAGTAAGGAAGGTGAGGTTGCGTCGCTCCTGGGACTAAATCAACGCAATGTTGAATGTCCCTAAGAGGTGGAAGTCCTTCAGGTAGTTCCTCTAGGATGAGATCATTGAAGTCTTCAAGTAGGACTCGAATCTCATGAGGAATGCTAGGGCCCTCTGTGGCCTCCTTTGCTACTAGGAATACGATGGAGCGAGATTCTCTAAGCTCGTCCTCGAAGCAAACTTGTGTCAGCAATACTGGTAGGGCCTTTGGTTTCTCTTTTGACAATTTTGGGGTGACGTGTGGGGGGTCGGTTCACTAGAGAGTGGCTTCAGTGGCTCGCTTTGAGGCACTAAGGTGATATTATAGTCATCTTTGCAGAAGGAGTAAGTGTTCTTTTCCCCATCATGCTTTGTCTTTCTGTCATACTGTCATGGGCGGCCCAACAGAATGTGACAAATGCCCAAGGGTGCCACGTCACACCAAACGGCTTCCTTATACATTTTACCAATGGTGTACTCGACTAGGCATCGCTCTTTAATAGTGACATCTGATCCTTTCTTAAACCAAGACAAGTTGTATGGTTTGACCAGCTTTTCCGTCTTGAGTCCTAACTTGTCAACCATGATCTGGGCGACTAAGTTTTTGGTACTACCACTGTCTATGATAAGGACACAATGCCTCCTTTTTGAGCTACAAGTGGTGTGGAAGATGTTCCTTCTAAGCTATCGATCTGGTTCAGGAGCTTTAGGCGTAGACAAAACACGATGCATGACTAGTGCATGCGTTGCCTCATCAGCTTCAGCGACGACATCATGTGTTTCGTCATTCTCCTGATATTCAGCATCTCTAGAATCATCATCATACTCTTCTCCAGCCATGTTGTTTAGGGTTTCCTCAGTCGGCTCTTCACTTTCTGTCAGATGAGTCTGAGGTCTTATTTTTGGGCATTGAGCAATGAGATGTCCTACTTCTCTACACTCGAAGCACTTGTAAGTTGCTCTGGTTGCTCGAATCCCTATCGTACCTCACTCATGACTTGATTGTTCAACCCGACCAAGGGTTTGATTGGTTCTTGATGGAGTTGTAGTCAGAGTGGGAACAGGTGGGGTGACTCTGGTAGGAGGTGCTCCTCTTCCAGATGAAGGGGCACCTGGGGGTACTCTAGGGGCAACTTCTCTTCTAAAGGCTTGTTGTTGAATCTTCTCGGCCTTGAGAGCTTCCCTAGATGCTTCCATCATAGTGAGGATGGTCTGCATTGCTAGCGTGTCCTGAATTTGATAGTGCAATCCCGAGACATAGCGTGCAGCCTTCTGTTCATCGTCTTCCAAGATGGCGTTACGAATGGTCAGGATATCAAACTCTTCAATATACTCCTGTACGCTTTGATTGCCTTGTTTCAGGCTAAGCAACCTCTGGTACAGAGAGATACGGTAGTCAGGAGGAATGTACTTCAGTCGCATCTTATCACCCATCTTGATCCACGTTGTGACCTTTTGTTTTCCTTTCCTGAGGTGACTCACTTGCAACTCTCACCACCAAACCAAAGAGGCTCCTTTTAGTTTAGTTGCCACGAGTTTGACTTTTCGATCATCAGG
Organism: Chamaelirium japonicum; assembly: GCA_947650365.1. Lineage (NCBI taxonomy): Eukaryota > Viridiplantae > Streptophyta > Magnoliopsida > Liliales > Melanthiaceae > Chamaelirium > Chamaelirium japonicum. The sequence continues at coordinate 62,013,344 of OX393559.1, read as the reverse complement.
GAGATCTTTCCATTCAAAGAAGTGCTTGACGCTTTCTATCCAGTCAAGGAATGCGTCAGCATTATGGCTTCCCCTAAAGTCATCGATGTCAACTCGGACTCCATAACCTTGGGATCTCTCAAGGGATCGCACAAGGCGCTCTTCCATACCGTGTTGATCACACGCATATCGCTCTCTAGGGTTTCTGGGACGACCGAACTGAACATAATCTCGTTCGAAGTCTATGTCGGACTCGTCCAACTCAGCTTCAGACTCAGGGGGTGAATCAAAATAGTCAGCTTGATTTCGCTCTTGTGATTGGTATCGGTTCTGATTCTGAGGTAAGGCTTGGTTCTTATTATGAGGTGGGGCTGGAACCGGATTTCCATTTAAGCCTTGGCTTTGGTCTTGCTCTTCGACTCTACAAACCTCGGCATTTGGATTGGCTTTTGCCCCTCCCGAGTCCTCTTCGACCGATCGGGTCTGAGGGTTGACGCCTCTATCTTGTAGAAGTAGTCTCAGCCTATCCGTGATCTCTTGCAACAAGGTTCATGTCGATCCAAAGTATTTTGGATTGCTTCTTGCCAAGCACCACGAGGTCGTGGTCCTCGAGGAAAACGTTTTCGATTCCGGGCATCCCGGTGCAGATGGGTACGATCAGCCATGGATTTTGAGATATGCAAAAGATTATGCAATTGTAGATATTTCACACGATACAATCCTAACTCTAGATGCAATTTCAAGTACACAAGACTATGCGCTATGCAAAATCAGCAAAGAAGAAGGTAAGGGTTTGCTGAATTTCAGCACTCAAAAGAAACCCGAACAGATTCTTTCAAGCTCTGATACCAACTTGATGCAGGCTCCGATAAGGGACGCTACAATCTTAAGCCCTTAGGGTTTCTCTTTGGTTAACAACTAAGATTTAATTATCAATATAGCGTCGTATGACTTCAAAGACAACAAACACAAGCTATTTCACGCAGTACTAAGGTTCTATGCATTCAACATAAAGCAGGGTTAAGATCTAACAAGATAAGATGCAATATTATCACGAAAACAAAATTCAGCATATAATAATTTAAATCACAGCAATAGATATCGAATTTTAAAGAGAGGTTTGCATCAGATTTTTACTATAAATTAGGCTAAGTATGCTTGTTAGGGTTACTAACAGACTAAAAATAGCAAATATAATGATTAGCCATATTTTAGGGCTTAAAATAGCGATGAAACGGGATGGGTACGGCTGCTATGCGGAGCGGAGGCAATGAAAACAAAGGAAAACGATGCGGATGCGAAAGAAAAATAAGATAAACGGATAGATAGTGACTTGGTTTTCCACTGTGGGTCGATGTGAGGATGCACGATGATCCCGCACACGGAGTAAGGCCGAATGTCGTGAGAAGTCGGATCCTTCGAAAGAACAAGCCAAGGCCTTCGCGAGGCGAAGTCGCGGATGCGGCGAGGGTCGGGGATACGCGTCTCTCCTGGAAGCTCTCACGAAGAGGCATACAATTCAGCAAGCATCAAAATCTGAAAACTTCTTCTATCTTCCCCTTTTTGTAGAACTAGAGTTTTCTTTTTGGATAACTGAGATCAAAGAGAAATAAGAGGGAATGGTGGAGATGCAATGGGCCAAGAAAAGAAAGGAAAAGAGAGAGAAATAAGGGGAAGAATAGAGAGAGAAGATAGGGGACGGAAGAGGGGGCAGGTTGCCTAGGGTTTCGTACGGACAAGAGGGGCGGACGGGTGGGGCGCGGGTTGGTCACGGGAAAAGAGAGAGGGGAGCGACATCTCATGTGAGACCCTATTGGGCTTAAGATAAGCTCACATAGCCCTAATTGAAGCCCAATTGATGTCACATCATCAAATTTAAATTATTTTGCTATCTAACAGTTGGTTTCGAGACATAATCTCGTCTGTCGGTACCCCGCAAGCACACACACCCAGATTTTATTAATAAAATACAGAAAACTCACCCGAGAAGACCCGGATTCAATCCGAAAATCCCTTGGATGAGATCATGGACATCCCCTATAAATTGGGCAAGAACATAACTAATACTAAGTGCAGAAATTACACCAAAAACATAGAAAATGGGCCAAAAACTATAATAAACGGCTACAAGTTCCATAAGGATAATGTCCTCCAAGCATAAAATAAAAATGACTGAAATAAAAGGTCCCTGGCGACGAACTGAAGATGCGGCGATGTCTTTTATAAATTGGTATTTTGTTGTTTTTTATCCGGACAAGCAGTGACTTGGCTAGCGAATCGGGAAAGATGCACCTGGCCTAGCGGAAGAACACTTCAGTGGTCTCCAATGCTCCTTGCCTAAAAACTTGTTGTGATATTTTAATTGTACTCGCAAGTGCACGAATCGTGTATTATAGTGCAGCGGAGCGAGGTCGATCCCACAGGGACTTTGCTAGGAACTTAATAAATCTAAGTTGATTGAAACCTAATCTAGCTAACAATGATTGAGAGTCTGATTAAATTAACTAAACAATTAAATCAATAAAAACTAATTATTTAATAAAGACTAAATCAATTGAATTATGGAGAGGTACTTGGATTAGGGGAACACTTAGGCTTCAGGGTTCATCCTAGCATTCTATGATAGTTGAGGGTTGATCATTATATTTTACTCAATTAGATCGTCGTAAGGACAGATTCTAATCGGATGAATTAGCAATGAAAACCGGCATGATGCAAACATATATAGAATACTTATAAAAAGATAAGCATTAGGCATACTATTACATGTAACATTGATTCTTAGCATTAACCATCATATGATCATAATGAATCTAAGATAAGCATTCACTATATCTAATGCATGGAAAATCTAGAGAATATATCAACATGCGTTAGCGGAAGATTCTATTTTTAAACATTGAAACGCAATTAATAATCAATCCCAAAACAGCATAAAACACTAGTAATTCCCCATTAGCCTAAGCTATGGAGTTTAGCTACACATCATCTCATATGATATCATTGTTTGTTCTATAATAAACAAATAACAAAAAGGACAGAAAAACCAGATGATGACGATCTTCTCGGTTTCGCCCGTCTTTGCTTCTTTGCTTCCTTGTAATCCGGCTCGATGATGGTGACGTGCAGCACGGCTTCGATGGTACGGATGATGGATGACAGCTCGGAGGTGGAGTAGGATTATCGGAGGTGGAGGCTAGGGTTTCAGATGGGTTCTAAATGGTAGATGATGGCCGGTGGTAGGGAAGATGATGCCTAGGGTTCGGTGGTAGATTGAAGGTGGACGGTGGTAGCTAGATCTCGGTGGTGATGGTAGGTGATGGCTAGACTCGGTGGTGCTAGGTGTTTCGTCTGGGTTGATGGTCTCGTGGTAGATGGCCAAGGTAGGTGATGATGGCTTCGGTCGTGAATGGCTCCCCTAGTTCGTCCGTCCCTCCCCCTTATATAAGATAGAGAGAGAGAAAAAAAGAGAAAGAAAAGTCCGGCTGGGCTTGCACGGTTAGAGAGAGAAAAAGGAAAGAATAGAGAGAAAATCAAGGAGGAGAGAGAGATGTAGGGAAAGGAAGAGAGAAGTTCGGCTGGGGGGTTTCTCGGGTACAGCTAGGAGGCTGATCGGGTAAGGGAGAGAGAGAAGTTCGGTGGGTTGTTAAGGAAGGAAATAGAGAGAGAATCCCGGGAGAGAGAGGCTCGGGCTACCGGGTTCGGTTGAGAGAAAACAGGGAGAGAGAAGAAGTCGGGCACGGTATGGCTGGGTTTTAGAGAGAGAGGCGTCCGGATTAGGAGAGAGAGAATCCCGTAGAGAGAGGATCCCGTAGAGAGAGGAGCTCGGATGGGTTCCGGTTACAGCTGGGCCTGCATGGCATCGGATGGCTGTGATGCTGGGAGAGAGCCGTGGGAGAGCTGGGCCGCTGCATGGGTTCCGGGTGTAATGCATGGAACGGCTGCATGGGGGGAACGTGCAATGGAGGGCTGTGATCAATCGGACGGTTGGGATTAAATAGGATAGCTGGGCCTGATCGGGTAGAGAGAGCTGGGCCGATGGGTTTGCATGGGATAGGTGAGATCGGACGGTTGGGATTTGAATAGAGGGGAGTCCGGTTTAGAGGGGGGCTGATGGATAGAGTACAGCCGGGTTGTGGTGGCACATGCATGGGTTTTGAGTTTGGTTTTCCTTTTTATAAAGAGGAAGAGGGTGCATGCATGGGTTTGATGCATTGAAGGGTTTTATCGATCGGACGGCTGGAATTAAATAGAAGAAAAGAGAGGAGTGCTGATGATGCAATGGGGTTTTAAGGTCCGGGACGGCTGTGATTAAGTGGGACTGAGAGGTAGATCGTTGTGGTGGCACATACATGCATTCATGCATGTGCATGGAAGGGATGGCCGATCGGACGGCTGTGATTGGGTTTTGGGTGTAGTTAGAATGAGGTGTATGTATAATGGAGAATAAAAGAAGGAAATAGAAATGAATTGATGATATTGGAGAAAATGAGATCATCCGGGTTGCATCCTTCGAACCATCTAAGCTCGTCAACTCATCCACATCATTCCGATTGTATGCGTGCAGTACTCGATCGTTCAGTCAGAGCATGTAGATTTGGAATCCTTCTTCTTCGATTTGTCATTCATTTCTCGTCAATTCTCTTGTCATCTGAACACGACCTCCCTCTATTCCAAAGCCAATTGAGATGATATCGACCCATAACCTTGCATCACTGTAGTCGTGCGTGTCGAGATCCGGTTTCTGAAAAATACACATGAAATAATGCATATAAGGTTCCAATACGATTATTGATAAAAGGATAATTTGGGTTATCGGGCTCTGTATCTTTCATGCATGCAATGTATGAGAGCGAACCAATATGCCGTTGGGTTCGTATGAGAGTCTACTATATTACAGTGCAAGGAAACTCATGCAGTTTACGTGTAGTATGAAAGTTTTACGTAGCAAAGTGATGCTATATGCATGATAAAGAAGAGATAATTCGCACAAAATGGACGCTCAACACCTGTGTTGTTCATGAATCTGTCCACAACTCCCACTACATTAGTAACACCTAGTCCTGTACATATCATTGTGCATATCGGACTCCCAACAATCGATGTATACAATACGCTGGTCATCTCTAGCTTCTGTTTTTGTCTATGTGTACTATGTTCCTTAGACCCTTTGAAGTGGCTTCCCAATGAAGTACTAACTGGCTTAGCCTCCATCATTTTGAATCTCCTAATTACTTCGCCGATATACTCCACCTGAGATAGCCCCAACTTCTTCTTTGGCCTATCTCTATTGATCCATATCCAAGGATCTATTTTTGCTACAATCAAATCCTTTATAGCAAACTCTTGTGAGAGTTTTTATTTTTCTTTTGCATCTCATCCACGGTTGACCCCGTAACAAGCTAGTATGTCATCCACATACAGTAAAAGTATGATATATAGGACGATTAGTATATTTGAAGTAACAACAATGATCCCCATGACACCTTTTGGATCCAGTCTGCTCCATGAATCTATCTAACTTGATATATCACTCCTTTAGCGCTTGCTTCAATCCATATAAAGCTCTTCTTGAGTTTACACACCAGACCTTTCCTACATGGTGCAGTATATCCTTGCGGTTGTTGCATATAGATATCTTTATCTACATCTCCGTGTAAGAATGACGTCTTCACCTCTAGTTGCTCTATATATAGATCCTCTACCGCACCAATACGCAACACTGATTTGACAGTTATTATGGGTGAAAATTAGTACAGGTCTTTGTGGGTGCAAAAATTGTACCGGACCGAACCAGACTCGCATGGGCCTGTGCAACGGCCCAAATGGGTAAGCCTAGGCTCATGGGCTCACTCTACAAGGCCCGTTGATCGAGCCCTCCCCTTAATTGGGCCCAAACAACGTCCCAATAAGGGCCCAATGATGAGACCCAGAATCAGCTCCACGTCATCACTGCTACATCATCACTGCCATATCGGGCACATGCCTTAGCTATAAAAGGACCCCTTTGGTATCAGGAGAAAGGGTTGGTCACTCGATCAGAGGAGGAGATGACTCCAGAGCTCACTACTCTCCTAGGTCTCTTCTAGTTGCTCTGTGCAACCCTATTGTAAGAAGCTTCTCTTGGCCTGTCGAGAGAACGCTCACCCCTTATTTACTCATATTATATTGGAGATCAGGTGGTACTTCTCACCCAGAGACGTAGGCCGCAAGACCGAACTTCGACAACAACTCCTCGTGTCTTCTCTCTCTTTATCTACTCTCTAATGTCTCTAACTTTACAATCCATACAATTCAATCAAGAATTGTGGGGCGAGGTTCCCGATCAATACGGCATGGAAACTTTCCCCAAAATCTTTGGCGTTGTTTGTGGGATACCATTAGAGCTTCTACCCACACCTTTACCGAACTCCTACTCAACTTGTGGTGACGAGCCACATGTCCTCGTTCAAGTCTACTTCAATATCTTCATCACGCCGACATCAACGCGCTCGATGGTGATGGCTAGTGTCAAACCTCCGAAGGCGGTGGCTGACTAGACAAATAACGTACTGATCGAAGACGAGCATGTTACCCACGGAGATTGGGGTCCAGCTACATACCAAATTTTGGCAGCTGATTTCCAGCTGCTAAACCTCCTCAAGAAGAACGCGGCCCTAGAGCAAAAAAGGGATTCCTTGTAGATGGTGGCTAAAACAGTAGGGGTTGTGGTCCACAACTCACTCGCCACTAATGAAGATCAACCAAGGACTCGTCCAGACACGAGTCATCATCTCAAAGAACCGCATGGGCCACGTACCGAGAGGTGTCAGGCATCCACATAGGCACCGAGGCAAACGGTGTGGAATTACCTCGGCGTCAATGGCACGCCAAGCCATCGCCGAGAAAGGTCGTCTGAATCAATGGGGTCCACTGGATGCCCCATTCACTCACGCACAAAAGCAACAGATGCCTATAAGCTACTCAACAAACTAAGGTATACCGCTGACATGGGGCGCCGCTATCAAGACCGCAGGCAGCTAATCTCCTCAGCGGGGCCTCTACACCCCAAGGTGCTCGCAACCCCATTCCCTAAGGGTTGGCAAACACCAAGCTTGTGAAAGTTCAATTATATCAAGGGAGACCCAGCTCTCCATGTCCTAGCCTTAAAGCAAGCCATGGCGTCGTACTAGTATGAGGACCATGTTCTCTGTTGTATGTTCGCAGGAAGGCTCGAGAGACCTGCCCTCGACTGGTACTACACGCTGCCCACGGGTACGGTGGCCACATTTGAGGAGTTGGCGGAACTCTTCATGGAGCACTATCTGCTGAACCTGAAGCCAAAAAAGAAGTTGTATTCTCTCTATCGGTTAAACATGGGCTCCAACAAGTCCCTAAGAAGCTTCACAATGAGATTCCGTAATGAGCATTCCGAGCTCACTGGCCGATCCCAAAATGAAGAGGCCATCATGCTAGCATTCCAAAACACTATCCAGTCAGAACTCCACGTCTACACCGACTTCATTTGGCATCCTTCCGGCTCTTTGGAGGCTATGTTCAAGCGAGTACATCAGGAGATAGAGGTGGAGGACAATCAGCGGGTCAGAAGACTGTGCAAGCCTCGCAATTTCCAGCACAAGAAAGCTGACAAATCCCCAAAGGACACACGCTCCAAGAAGCACGCCAACACCGCCGCGTCTGACAAGAAGGGATCGGCCAAGAGGCAGAATAAAGAACCGAAAGACCCTCCAGTAGGAAAGAGGAGAGCTTCGAGGAAGCAGAGAGTGTTCACCGAGCTGAATACCTCAATCGAAGATATACTCGCCTACATACAGAACGAGCCATTCTGCAAATGGCCGCAACCTCTTCCTCCAAACTCGGAGCATACCAAGGACACTATAGTCTACTGTGAATTCCGTCACAGCCACGAGCATCCAACTTCAACCTATTGGCAACCGAAGGATCACATCGAAGACCTAATCCAAGAAGGGCGACTCGACGGCTACCTCGCCAAAAGGAACTAGGCCGAGAGAAAGAAAGGCAGTAGTAGAGACATGGAGTCAACATGATATGTAGATGCAAAAGCAAACAATGTTCACGTATACCAGCATCAGCAAGCACCCTCTGACGAAGAGGTTAAGCGACTGAAAAGGGGGATTCATAAAGTCCGTTGGACAGCCTTTGACAAATTATAACTGCAAATTTGATTTATCAATAAAAGACCTTTTCCTCGAAGTTGAAATCTCTTGAAATTCTATTCCGCCCATTCAAGGCTAAAGTCCAAAAAAAAGGCTCCTGGCAACCCAGGTCAACCAAGACCTTTGATTCCGCCCGTTCAAGTCGGAAGCTCGAAGGCAATTCGGCTACGCCCTCTCAAGGCTAAAGTCCGATAAAAAGGCTCATGGCAACCTAGGTCAAACCAAGCATTCGATTCCACCAGTTCAAGTCAGAAGCTCGAAGCAACCTCGGCCACGCCCATTCAAAGCTAAAGTCCGATAAAAAGGCTCCTGGTAACCCAAGTCAACCAAGACATACGATTCCGCCTATTCAAGTCGAAAGCTCAAAGGCAATTTAGCTACGCTCTCTCGAGACTAAAGTCTGATGAAAAGGTTCCTGGAAACCCAAGTCAACTAAGACCTTCGATTCCACCCGTTCAAGTCGGAATCTCGAAGGCAATTCGGCTACGCCCTCTCGAGGCTAAAGCCCGATAAAAAAGCTCCTGGCAACCCAGGTCAGCCAAAGACCTTCGATTCTGCTTGTTCAAGTCAGGCTCTTGGCAACCCAGGTCAGCCAAAGACCTTCAATTCTGCTCGTTCAAGTCGGAAGCTCGAATGCAATTTAACTACGCCCTCTCGAGCCTAAAGTCTGATAAAAAGGCTCCTGGCAACCCAGGTCAACCAAAAGCCTTCGATTTTGCCCGTTCAAGTTGGAAGCTCGAAGGCAATTTGGCTACGCCCTCTTGAGGCTAAAGTCTGATGAAAAGCCTCTTGGCAACCGAGGTCAACCAAAAACTTCGACTTCGCCCATTCAAGATGGAAGCTCGAAGCAAAAGCAAAACAAAAAGGTTCCTGGCAATCCAGGTCAATCTAAGCTATCAAATATACTCATCCGAGGCGATCAACACCTCGGCACTCTACAAGCCCAAGGCCCTGCCCCTGGCACTCGAAGACAAAGTCTGAGGTGACCAATGCCTCGGCACTTTACAAGCTCAAGGCCCTGCCCTTGGCACTCGAAGACAAAGTCCGAGGCAGGCGTCGCCGCCTCGGCAGACACCAAGTCCAAGAAGACAGCCTGGACACTCGCAAACAAAGTCCGAAGCAGCCGTCACCAACTCGACATGCAGCAAGTCCAAAGATTTATCCTTGGTACTTAAAGATAAAATCTGAGACACCTCTGCCGACAACTTGGCACTCGAGCAAAAGTGCAAGCTTACTGTCTTGGCACGCAACGATAAAGTCTGAGACCGACGTATCAGCATTCGATCAAAAGCTCAAGCTTAGTCTTGTCACTCGGGTCCAAACATCAGATTGTCACCGATCATCACCCTCTCTAGACAGCTGACGGTTCCAATCCGGTCAAGGGGTGGTCGGTCCAACTCTGCCACCACATGCTTCCCTTCACACCGTGGTATTCAAAGCAACAGACAAATACATGATAACCTGCAAGTACAACAACATCAATAGGCTGTAAGCACAAGTCAAAGAAAAGAAAGCATGAAAACCTCTATTCTTATATGGGGGTGGGCCCGCGGTAACCGCCGCGTCATCACCGAGGCCCGACTGTAGTCCTTAGTGAACGCAGTAACTAGGTGTAGTTGGGTGTTGGATAGAGACGGGTGAGTTACCGCGTGTCGATGCCCTCTTTAAGACGTTAGAGTTATCCCTTTATGAAGGTGAATACCGGAAAAGCCACACGTCAAGGTGTGTGATGTTTTATGTCCACTTTGATCAATTTTTTGGTGCTGACGCAACGGCACCTTATGTGCATTCATCCGGCGCACGTATGAAAAGTTACGGCCTTTGCAAGTTTTTGAGACATTTTTCTCCGAAGACAGACAACGGGAATGTTACACGTCAAGGGGTGCGATTTTTCACGTCCACTTTGACCGGTTTTTCAACGCCAACACAACATTACCTTATACGCATTGATCCGACGCACATATGAAAAGTTATGACTGTCGGAAGATTTCCGAGGTCTTTTTCTCCAAAGATAGGCCTCGGAAACGCTACACGTCAAGATGTGCGATGTTTCACATCTACTTTGACCAGTTTTTCGGCGCCAACACAACGACACCATATACACATTGATCCGATGCACGTATGAAAAGTTATAGCTATCAGAAGCTTTCGAGATCTCTTTCTCCAAAGAATAGCGTGGAAGAAGACACACAGTAACGACGATCACACTCACGCCATTCCCAGCGCGCATGCGCTCCTGGCGACAACAGATTGGAACGGGGACAGGGGGTTGGATGAACCAATTAAGCCCCCCCTGCACGTTCTCCTCACGCATACTTCATCACGCGGTGACGCCAACGACCCGACGGGATACGACTCTCCCGTATATCCCTCACGCATACAGTGTCACGCGACGACGATGACCCGTCCGCTGTACGGGCCTCTCCTCACGACGCCCGCTGCGTGAGCCTACCCTCGCAGTTGACCGAGATAATATGGATGGGGTCGGATAAACCGAGCCCCCCCCCCCATCGCGCGTCTCTCCTCGCAACTCATCCCCTCTGCGTATCTACCTCGCAGCCGCCAAAGAAACCCAGATGGGGGGTTGGATGAATCGAACTCCCCCAGCCCCGCCGCCATGCGCGCCTCTCCTTGCAGTCGACCGAAACAACCCTACGGATGGCAATGAGGTGGATCCCCCCCCCCCCCCCGTGTGGGCTCCTTCAGGCGGACGACGCGCGACGAGGGGGGGGGGGGCGAGGGCTGACGCGCACGGGCTCCCGCTGGCAGTACGGGCCACAGGATCCATCCCCGTTAGGGCTGTGGTTTCGTAAAGGAGAAGAAGGGGGGCTGCGATCCTTCAGGGGTTGTAACCCCTTCCTCTTGGGTCGAGCGCCCCAACCCCATTGGGCTGCGGTCCTTTAGGGACTGTGACCCCTTCCTCTTGGGCCACAGGACCCAGCCCCGTTGGGCTTGGGATGGTCCAACCTCCCCCCGTCGTTACCCATGCGATGGCAGGAAAAATTCAAGAAAGAGGGCGAGGGAGGGAGGAAGCGTACCTACTCGGAGAGCGACGGCTGGAACAAAGGAAGGAAGAAATCCTAGCGTCGGACGCTAAATCGCGACACACCGAAGCCCGAAAGGATTCAGCCAGAAAAACTAAGTCTGGAATGCGCATCCCGAAATTTGGCACACCGGAGCATGTTAGGATTTGCCCATAAAAACTAAGTCTGGAACGCACATCACGAAACTTGGCACATCGAAGCATGTTAGGATTCGCCCAGAAAAAATAAGTCTAAAATGCACATCCCAAAGCTTGGCATACCGGAGAGTATGTTAGGATTCGTCTAGAAAAACTAAGTCTGGAACGCGCATCACGAAGCTTGGCACACCAGAGCATGTTATGATTCGTCCTGAAAACTAAGTCTAGAACGCGCATCCCGAAGCTTGGCACACCGGAGCATGTTAGGATTCGGCCAGAAAAACTAATTCTGGAACGCGCATCCCGAAGCTTGGCACACCGGAGCATGTTAGGATTCGTCCAGAAAAACTAATTTTGGAATGCGCATCCCGAAGCTTGGCACACCGGAGCGTGTTAGGATTCGCCCAAAAAAACTAAGCTCGGAAAGTCTACTGCCTCGACCCGCAACTAAACTAATAGCTCTGCCAGCTTGAGCCTACCGACCCCGTAGTACCGGGGAGTGCCCGAACTCGAGTCACACCGCGCAGCAGTAGCTTCTTTGCACCAGGAGATCCCAGCCGACCCACAAAACCCTGGCCCGACTGGGAGGGGGTAACTGTGGGTGTAAAAATTATACTGGACTGGATTAGACCCGCATAGGTCTGTGCAACGGCCCAAGTGTGTAAGCCCAGGCTCATGGGCCCACTCTACAAGGCTCGCAGATCGAGCCCTCCCTTTAATTGGGCCCGAAAAACGGCCCAATAAGGGCACAACGAGGAGACCCAGAACTAGCGCCATGTCATCACTATCACATCATCATTGTCATATCGGGCACGTGCCTCAGCTATAAAAGGACCCCTTTGGCATCAGTAGAAATGGTTGGTCACTCGATCTAAGGAGGAGTGGACTCCAAAGCCAGAGCCAGAGCTCACTACTCTCCTTCTAGTTCTCTTTTAGTTGCTCTGTGCAACCCTATTGTAAGAAGCTTCTCTCGTCCTGTCGAGAGAACGCTCATCCCTCATTTACTCATATTATAGTGGAGATCATGTGGCACCTCTCGCCCGGAGACATAGGTCGCAAGACCGAACTTCGATAACAATTCCTCACGTCTTTTCTTTCTCTTTATCTACTCTTTAATCTCTCTAACTCTACAATCCATACAATTCAATCAAGAATTGTGGGGCAAGGTTCCCGATCAAGATGGCACGGAAACTTCCCCCACAGTCTTCCTTAATCTTTTAGAAATCCAAACAAAGTGGAAAAAATAGAAAATTTACCGAGCACAATAAAAATCAGATTTAACATAAAAAACCCTAATGAGGTGTGAAGGAAAAAACCACTGGCCAAATCCAAGCGAGAGTTCCACTATGATGGTAAAGGAGTACCCCTTAGCTCACGACTCTTAGGATTACAAGGGAATCTCTCTCTCTCTCTCTCTCTCTCTCTCTCTCTCTCTCTCTCTCTCTCTCTCTCTCTCTCTCTCTCTCTCTCTCTCTGTGTGTGTGTGTGTGTCTGTGTGTGTGTGGGGGGGGGGGGGGGGGGGGGGGGGCTCAAAGGAGATTAGAACTTCTACTCTGCTCTCATTAGATTTGGAACCCTCCAATAATGGTAGTGGTTCTCTTTTTATAGTCGTTCCACTCCCCTTGATCCTCATTTCTCTCCATTGAACGATGGTGCAAAATGGTTACGTTCCTTGCCATGTTTGAGGAATCTTGTAACAAACTGATGATTGTGCCAAATGTCAAAAATATTATTTTAAATCAACAATTTACGTTGGGTTCTTCGAGATGATTGATTTCGCGTTGGATTACTTGCTGCCCAAAAACTGATCCTTCGATCACATGTGTTGATCGATCGTCAAGCCTTACCGCTACTCAAGGAGGCTAGGCTAGGATATGCCTATGTTCTGGTCATATTGCTAAGTTTTCCTTAGTGCCGCAAAATTCTAGTATTGGCTGATAAATAAATATTACAGATTATTCTTTATGGCTAAAATTTGTGGGAGGTGAGTAATTTTATTTTGTGCTTCTGTAATTGCTCAGGATTTCTGGGTTCGTGTTACCGGAAATCACCGCTCAAGTGTCAGAATGGATGTTACGGAAATACCAACCCGAGCCAAAGCATGTTTTCACCGACTTTACGAGGCATGCTCCTCATCCAGTTATCCAGCCTGTTATATGGTCACAAGTTATTTCTTCGGCATGATCAATCCATCTATATAACATGACATGGCGGGCTACATGCTGACAGACAAAATGGAAAAAAATAGCTTAGTAGACAAAAACAAACGCTGACTAGACAAAAAAATTCCCAAAATTTCCTTCTGAGTGCTGGTAGGCTCGGTCATGCACTAGTGAGAACACATGCTGTTACTCATGCCACATGTGCTTCTGGAGTCCTAAGACGTACAAGTCCTTGACCAGGAGATTCCTGGATTTACATGGTGACTCGCGCTCTCAATTAGTTGCTCAAAGATTCTGAGATGTGCAGGTCCTTGACCAAGGATTTCCGGATTTATGATCGAGGCTGCTCAAACCCTTCATTGTTGCTCGCAATTTTTAAGGAACACAAGTCCTAGACCAGAGATTCTTGGATTTACAAGACTACCCGTATTCCTAATGGGAGTTTTGCCTATCTAGAACTCGGGAATTTAGAACCAGTTGTAGGGTCCTGTGCTATTCTGCCTTATCGAGGCTCAACATTCATCGGAAAGGCGCAAAGCTAGCTCCTTCTTTAGCGGGTTCCCTAACCCACCTGTTGTGATGATTAGTCGCGATGAGGATCTTTCTTCATGACCGCAGGTCCTGGGACGATCGTATCGGTCCACTTCCTGGGTAAAAGACCCTACTATGCCCATCTTCAAAGCACTTTGATGAGGATTTGGCAACCAAAGGGTAGCTTGGAACTATTCTCAAGGGATAATGGGGTCTTCCTGTTTAGATTTGGGGAGGAAGTAGAGTGTGTTAGAGCTCTTGAGGGAGGACCATGGCATTTTGAAGAAAGAACTATGATCTTGAATAGATGGATTAAAGGGATAACTTGTGAAAAGGTCCTGCTTGCTAGTACCCATTTGGGTGAAATTCCTAACCTTGGATAAGCCCACAACTATGAAGCAATGGCTAGCTTTTGCAAATTTTTAAGGACAGAATGTTAGTCCTAGGTTAAATCTCAGTTTATCTCAAATCAGTTTCCCTCAAGGCCGTTGTGCGTTGTTTGCGCGTACGAATCCAGGCCATTGATGTCTTGTTCACGGGATTATGGAAATAATAAATCATAGCTGCTGAAGCTATTGATGACATTTTTTCGCATTTCGACTGGACAAAAGAAAGAGAGTGGCCATTCAAACTAATGTTGAACGAAGCTGAAGGAGCTGCGCATCCTGAATATGGGAGCTGTGAGGTATGACCGGGAGCAATCAGAAGGTCGGCCCAAGTCCGCTCTGAATCTTTGCGATAATGTGTTCCACAACGGTTGTTACAAGGTAAGGGAAAATGATTTAACAAAGACGAACGCCACGTCTATTCTTCACCTGAAAAGCTTTCCATTGTTACGAAACCTTCACTTTTCCAAGATAGAACAGAAGGTTGCTTTTGATTTAGACCAGGATCGCGAACGAAACGTTGAACTTACGGTATGTCATCCTGGAGATGGCAAGCACTATGATCGATTGGGAAGACCCGATTTCCCCCCCATCATACGAGTGCTTGGCATTGTGACGACTCAAGTTCCTACCCAAAAGGTACCTGTTGAGGAGGGGAGTAATTGGGTATATTAAGACAAGGATCTCCACTTCTATTACCGATGTGGGACTAAACCGTGTGAGGCATGACCATCGCAACAGACATAGTTATCGATACACCTAGACCCGAAAGTGCCTTAGCTAATTAGAGCAGGGAATCAGGCAATTGAAGGAGAGAGACAAGAAAATGTTTGTGTCAGAAGAGAGGCCATTAAGCAAAACTGAGATTCCATAACCACCTTCAATAGAGTATAAGTTGTTACTGTAGGATCTTCTTGCTTTCAATCAATATATTAAAAGCAACAGGAAGACTCAAGAACAGAGCAAATTTTTTCTATTATTTCCCTCCCCCCCACCCCCCACCACAAAGTAAAGCATCATGCCAATTTACATGATGAAGCATACGAAAGACGAAAAAGTCTTGATTTTCTGCCTAGTGATCGCATCTCGAGATGAAACAGATTCTTCATCTCCAGCACTGGAACTCATCTTGCAGAAATTCTTCATCCCGTAAGGGTTTAAGAAAAAAGATGAAACCTTCCCAATGCTCGATGCAGTATGATTTGATCACTCTGCCTCGATATCTTCATCCGATGAAGGAAGTCGTTTCAACCTGCCGGGGTCGGCCTCAACAGGACCTTCTGCTGAGATTGCTGATGCAGGTAATCCTGCCGCTGCGGCGGATGTTGTCGGAATAACGTAGGCGAAGGTCCCCATCGGATGGTCAAATTTGCAATTCGGTCCGAATTTGCAGATGCCGTAACGAGAATAGTAAATACATAAAGGTTCACCCTGTCAGAAAACAATAGAAGAGTAGTCACTGAGCACTATGATGAAAATATCACTCACAGATAACAGTCCAAAATTGCCCCTCTTTTATAGATGGCAGCATTAACCCTGTATATTAATTTACATAGAAAGTACTACGTACGTCTCATTAACTGAATTGGCATCCCATAATAATTTGTAATTATCTCAGATATTGGGGATATTATAATGCAGCGAGTTTTCCATGGTAACTGATAAACAAATTACAGAACCTCTAGGTACCTCAAATATGCTCTTCAATTTAACGGTAAAAATAGATGATCGATAATGAAGAGCATATTTGAGGGACCTAGAGGTTTTGTAATTTACAGATTTTTTGTGGGGGTCCTATCTATAACAAGGTGATCATCCTCACTAAAAATCAGCAAATTATGATACCTCTAGGTACCTCAAATTTTTTTGTCCCCCAATATAAGGATGGGGGACGTTCCTTTGGAGAACCGGATTGTGTATATATATAAGGTTCCGATCCAGTGAGAAACCTCTTCTATGTGAAACCTTGTGCGAAACCAACCTAGAGGTTTCAGAATTTGATGAAACTTGGTAGAGCATGCTACCTATGCCAAGTTGATCATCCTCACCAAAATTCATCAAATTCTAAAACCTCAAGGGGCATCAAATTTGATAATCAAATTAACGGTTTTTATGAACGGTCAGTAAATCTTCTAACATTTAATGCCCCTTGAGGTTTTAGAATTTGATGAATTTTGGTGAGGATGATCAACATGGCATAGGTAGCATGCCTACCAAGTTTCATCAAATTCAGAAACCTCTAGGTTGGTTTCGCACAAGGTTTCGTATATAAGAGTTTCTCACTGGATCGGGACCCTAACTATATATATATATATATATATATATATATATATATATATATATATATATATATATATATATATATATATATATATATATATATATATATATATATGGGAAATGCTTAGGCACGGTTTTGCGGTCCGTGCGGTCCGCATCCGCAGCCGTCCGATGCGGTGCACCGCACCGCGCCGCGTGCATCGACGGCTGCGGATGCGAACCGCACCTAAGCATTCCCCTATATATATATATATATATATATATATATATATATATATATATATATATATATATATATATATATATATATATATATATATATATATAGGGGCATGCGGTACGTGTGGCAGTGCACCGCAGCCGTCTGATGCACGCGTTGCGTGCATGCGATGCACGCAGCGGTGCATCAAACGGCTACTATGTGGTGCCGCACTTACCGCATGCCGCATTATAGCATGCCCCATATATATATATATATATATATATATATATATATATATATATATATAGGGTTAGGATATGTAGATTCGTCATTTTTTGACTCATACTTTGACCCGTCATCCAAACCGTTGGATAGAGCTTTCAGACTTTGTTGATCTTTTACGAGAAGGATCACAATGGCTTAGATTGTACACCCACAAAAAATCAGCACATTCTAAAACATCTAGGAGTATCAAATGTTCTCCTCAAATTAACGGTTAAAATGGACGCTCGACAAAATTTTTAAATTTGATACACCTAGAGGTTTTAGAATGTGTTGATTTTTTGTGGGTGTGCAATCTAAGCCATTGTGATCCTCCTTGCAAAAAATCAGCAAATTCTGAAACTTCTATCCAACGGTTTGGATGACGGGTAAAAGTATGAGTAAAAAAATAAAGGGTCTATGGAACCCAACCCATATATATATATATATATATATATATATATATATATATATATATATGAGAGAGAGAGAGAGGGCTGTTACAGTGAGCTGTGGCCTGTGGGCTGCCGGGGGGAAAGTGAGCTGCGGGTATTTTGACCCCCCAAGAAGTTATGGAATTTGATGAAATTTGGTGAGGTTGTTGCCTAGGATAAGATGATCATCCTCACCAATTTTCATCAAATTCCAAAACTTCTAGGGGGGTCAAATGGTCGAAGCAATTTTAACGGTGACTGCGGACGGCAGAAATTGCATCTTATCCTAGGCAACAACCTCACCAAATTTCATCAAATTCCATAACTTCTTGGGGGGTCAAAATACCCGTAGCTCACTTTCCCCCCCGGCAGCCCACAGCTCACTGTAACAGCCCTCTCTCTCTCTCTCTCTCTCTCTCTCTCTATATATATATATATATATATATATATATATATATATATATATATATATATATATATATATAGAGAGAGAGAGAGAGAGAGAGAGGAAACGGGAAATGAGCTGCTAGCTTATTTCGGCAAAATGGGGAACCACCCATTTGAAGCCCTTAGGAGTTTTAGAATGTGCTATTTTTTGTGAGGATAAGCACCCTATCTTAGATAGAACACCCACAAAAAATCAGCACATTCTAAAACTCCTAGGAGTATCAAATGCTAGAAGTTTTATTGAACGTCCGTTGTCACCGAATATAACATTTAATGCCCCTAAAAGTTTTAGAATGTGCTGATTTTTGTGGATGTGTTATCTAAGGTAAGGTGCTTATGCTAAAAAAAAATCAGCACATTCTAAGACTTCTAGGGGCATCAAATGGCTGGCTGCCCATTTTGTCGAAATAGGCCACCAGCCTATACCACGTCTACCACCTATCGGCTTCAACCAATAGAGAAACTTTAGTGACTACTTCTATTGTGAGCCGTCCATTCATCACCCCATCTCATTCGGTGACCTCTGAGGACATCCGCACCCGGCAACCACCTCCGGTGACTTCTAGCACCTCCCGATTATGAGTTCGAATGACATTTATCGTCGTTCAAGGCTTTGATAGCCATCGGCGACCTATCAAAACAGCAAAGAACGTTGTTTTCAAAGGTAGCATCTTGTTTCTCATATATATATATATATATATATATATATATATATATATATATATATATATATATATATATATATATATATATATATATATATAACATGATAGGGCAGTTCGGGCTATTTACAACCCTGCCATCCTTTAAATCACGCAAGACAAGTTTCGGAGACAAGTTTCCATCTGATCTAATTCTACGTATCTAACACACTCAATCTCCCCTCAAATCAAACAGATAAAAAAGACCCCTCAAATCCATGAAAACTGAAACCCACGGTTATAACAGCCCCCCCCCCCCCCCTAAAATCCCTCAAAACTGATTGCACCCCTCTCTCCGGGTTGGGTGGGGGCCTAACCGCCCTCCCTTGAAATCCCTCAAAACTGATCGATCGCACCCCTCTCTCTCTAGGTTGAGTGGGGGCCTAACCGCCCGCCCTTGAAATCCCTCGTAACCGATCGCACCCCTCCCCCCCCCCCCCCTCTCTCTCTCTCTCTCTGGGTCGGGTGGGGGGTGGGGGGTGGGGGGGGGGGGGGAAGGGAGGATTTGGTCTGCTTCGTGCCCCTCAAAACTGATCGCACCCCTCTCTCCGGGTTGGGTGGGGGCCTAACCGCCCTCCCTTGAAATCCCTCAAAACTGATCGATCGCACCCCTCTCTCTCTAGGTTGAGTGGGGGCCTAACCGCCCGCCCTTGAAATCCCTCGTAACCGATCGCACCCCTCCCCCCCCCCCTCTCTCTCTCTCTCTCTCTCTGGGTCGGGTGGGGGGTGGGGGGGGGGAAGGGAGGATTTGGTCTGCTTCGTGCCAATCGGCATGGCATGTACTAGTACATATATAGGGAAAGGGTTTGGTGAACTTGAGTTCACAAATAAATGGTGAAACATGGTTTATATTGCGCCATATGTCCACTAAAAAGACATAAAACAAGTAATAGGGGATAGGCATTTAAGAGGGTTGAACATTGAAAAGGCATAAAGCAAAAAGTAAAAGACGGCTGAACACTTTCTCAGGACATATGGCAGCATCTCCATTCGAGTTCACTATTTGAATAGTGAACTTGAGTTCATCCCGAGCCATATATATATATATATATATATATATATATATATATATATATATATATATATATATATATAGGAATGATAAAATGCGGCGTGCGGTGTCGCACCGCAGCCGTCTGATGCACCCGTTGTGCAGCGGTGCATCAGACGGCTGCGGTGTGACACCGCACGCCGCATCCTAACACGCTCCTATATATATATATATATATATATATATATATATATATATATATATATATATATATATATATATATATAGGGTCAGGTTCAATGGACACTGTTTTTGCACTCAATTTTTTACACCGATTTTCAAATCATTAGATAGAGATTTTATAAGTTCTTGATTTTTTATGAGCATAATCACTTTGTCTTAGATAGCATGCCCATAAAAAATCAGCACATTCTAAAGCTTCCAAGTACATCAAAACTAAAAGGCTTTATGGACCGTCCATTTTCATCGTTAATTTGATGAGCACATTTAATACGTCTAGAGGTTTTAGAATGTGCTGATTTTTTGTGGATGTGTCATCTAAGATAAGGTGATTATGATTACAAAAAATCAACAACTTATGAAACCTCTATCTAATGATTTGAAAATCGGTGTAAAAAATTGAGTGCAAAAACAGTGTCCATTGAACCTGACCCATATATATATATATATATATATATATATATATATATATATATATATATATATATATATATATATATATATATATATATGGGCATGCTATAATGCGGCATGCGATAAGTGCGGCACCATACCGCAGCCATTTGATGCACCCGCTGTGTGCATCGCATGCACGCAGCGGTGCATCAGACGGTTGTAGTGCGGTGCCGCACTTACCGCATGCCGCATTATAGCATGCCCCTATATATATATATATATATATATATATATATATATATATATATATAGGAATGTTACAGTGAGCTGTGAGCTGCCGGTTTAGAAAGGGAGCTGTGGGTATTTTGACCCCCCTAGGAGTTTTGGAATTTGATGAAATTTGGTGAGGGTGTTGTCTAGGGTAAGATGATCATCCTCACCAATTTTCATCAAATTCCAAAACTTCTAAGGGAGTCAAATGGATCTAAGCAAAATCTGTCGTCCACAGTCACCGTTAAAATCTGCAGATTTTGTTTCGACCAATCCCTAGAAGTTTTGGAATTTGATGAAAATTGGTGAGGATAATCATCTTGCCCTAGACAACACCCTCACCAAATTTCATCAAATTCCAAAACTTCTAGGGGGGTCAAAATACCTGCAGCTCATTGTCCTACCGTAGCTCACAGCTCAACGTAACAACCCTCTCTCTCTCTCTCTCTCTATATATATATATATATATATATATATATATATATATATATATATATATATATATATATATATATATATATATATATATATATATATATATATAGAGAGAGAGAGAGAGAGAGAGAGAGAGGAATGTTACAGTGAGTTGTGAGCTACGAGTGGAGAAAATGTATTACCCTCATTTTGATCCCCATAGGAGTTTTGGAATTTGATGAAATTTGGTGAGAGAGTTATCTAGTGTAAGATGATCATTCTCACCAATTTTCATCAAATTCCAAAACTTCTAGAGTCATCGAATGGTAGAAGCAAAATTAACGGTGACTACGAACAGTAGATAAAGCTTTTACCATTTGATGACCCTAGAAGTTTTGAAATTTGATGAAAATTGGTGAGGATGATCATCTTACCCTAGACAACACCCTCACCAAATTTCATCAAATTCCAAAACTCCTAGGGGGATCAAATAAAGGCAGCTCATTTTCTCCACCTGTAGCTCACAGCTCACTGTAACATTCCTCTCTCTCTCTCTCTCTTTATATATATATATATATATATATATATATATATATATATATATATATATATATATATATATGGGTCAGGATCGGATGACCCAGCAAATTTTGACCCAGCACTCTTTGATGCACCTAGAGGTTTTAGAATGGGCTGATTTTTTGTAGACATGTTGTCTATGGTATGTTGATCATCCTCACAAAAAATCAGCCCATTCTAAAACCTCTAGGTGCATCAAATGCGCTCTTCAAATCAACGGTTAAAATTGACAATCGAAAACCATTGATTTGAAGAGCACATTTGATGCACCTAGAGGTTTTAGAATGGGCTGATTTTTTGTGAGGATGATCAACATATAATAGACAGCATGACTATAAAAAATCAGCCCATTCTAAAACCTGTAGGTGCGACCCAATTGGTCCGATCCAAGCATTGTGGGACGTCCGATTTAATTTGTATGGCTGTGATGCATTGTTAGGGCGGTGCATGCATCACAACTAACATATGTTGACTCACTGTAGGGAGTTGGATTTAATTTGTATGGCTGTGATGCATTGTTTGGGTGGTGCATGCATCACAAGTAACATGTTTGCTCGCTAATACCTATAGATTGCGGTGCTCCATTGCATATATTGCACTATTTCCATTGCATATGTTGCACTAGGTGGCTGGGCGGTGCATGCATGCTAACATCCAAATGTTGATGTGCTTCGTTGCATATGTTGCAATACTTCTAGTGAATATGTTACTCGTGAGAGTCACACCAAGTTGGTCGTCCCTTCCACCGTACAAGCCGGTCCTCCCCTCTAAAAATGTGCCATCATCGTGCACGATCAGGCAAGCTCACACATACGCCCATGATGATCAAGTACAAATTGGTGCATATATCCGATCATGACATCGGCTATGGTATGTGAGCATGTCCGACCGTGCACGACGAGTAGCACATGATCATTTTTATATATACAAGAAAGATTATTGGTTTAACATTATAGAGAAAACTGTAAACAATAAAACGACAAGGTGCACACTCGACCGTGCACGATGAGAGCAATTGTAAACAAAAGACTTACTGATTAAGTACTTGAGCTTACCATTCAAAGATAAAACGCTGAAGAAAGATGATTGGTTTAATATTATAGAGATAATTGACTCTCGCTTGACAGGATGGAAGAGCAAACACTTGTCGATCAGAGGACAGTTAGTCCTGATTAACTCTATTTTATCAATTATTCAGTTGTATTGCCTTGCTTTTTACTACTTCCCTAGCTAGGTAATTAAGAAGATCGACTCTATCAGAGTAGATTCCTTTGAAAAGGAGTTGATGGAAAGTCAAGCTCTTGTCACTTAGTGAACTGGGGGGATGTGGTTTGCTGTGTGGTCCCAGCATTATGGAAAGCTAAAGCACCCCTCAAAATGAGAATCTTCATGTAGTTGACTACTAAGCAAAGTTCGAAATTTTCATTTCGGTCAATATTTCAACCCCTCTGGATATGGAAATATTTCGTGGAAATATTTCGACAGTGTGGAAATATTGTGATTTTATAGAAATGGTGGAAATGTTGATTTTTTAATAAAAATTTTCAGTTAATCTCTGCATAGTCATAAACGAAGTATATATACACAATTTGGAACACTCAGATAATAATTATACCCAATCTACAGGTGTAGAGCATCACAAAGCATGTATTCTATATTTGAGTCTGTGAGTCTTTTGCAGTCTTGTTTGGTCCTGTTTTGATCTATATTTTTAAAATAGCTTTTAATCTTTTTTGTGAATAAAAATATTTCCAAAATAAAGATTAGTTGATTGTTAAAATAATGCTTCAAACGATTTTGAAAACGGACTTAAAACAAGAAAGTTGTGCAAGTTTGAAATCGTGCAAAAATTATGCTGAAATGCAAAACACTGTTTTTTTACTAAGTCTGGAAAAATGAGTTTTTATAAATAAAAGTTTTTATACATTCAAAATTTTCTTTGACGGACCATGGTTTTCTAGATGTACTTGTAGTTCTACATCTTGTGGAATTTTTTGAGCTAAAAATGAGTTGATTTAACCACTTTTCTCAACATAAAAATTTTATGAAAAACCGAAAAAACTGTTTTCTCCTACTAAAACTGAAAACCTACTTTTTGATTTACTTGGTTTTTGACTTTTTTGATATTTTTATTGAAATCAAATGGGGGGGGGGGTATTTGCTTATTTACATATAATAACTTAAAGTAAATGGAGAAAATAAAAATTAAGTAAGACGACATTTACTTAATATCGTGCGAAATATCGCGATATTATCGTGATTCCTATTTCGTTCGATATCACAATCCGAATTTCGTGCCGAGGTTTGAGAAAACCGAAATATTTCGTGAAATATCTCGAGATTTTGTACCTTGCTACTAAGGATGATTTCCACCCGCATCAACTTGAAGGAAAGAAATAACCCCAAGTGTTAACGACTTATTCTGTATCCTTTTGTGGGAGCCATAGAGAATATGTGAATCATCTCTTCCTCCATTGTCCCTTATCGATTTGGATCTGACATTCTATCAAGCAAATGTTGGGCATTAAGGGCAAACCGGGCACCCTGATCTCCTTTTGGACGGTTTGACGCAGGAAACATATTAGATAATGCTACCTAGTGGAAAATTGGAAGGAGGATACAAAAGTATCTTTTACGAGAAGATATCATATAAATCAAAATTGCTTCGTAGATTTAATGGGATTAAAGCTAACAGTCTATCTCCTAACAGTCTCAAGTTGTGTATATAGAGTATGATACAGATGAATAATATCAACTATAGTTTTTTTCTTCTCTATACTTATTATATGCAATTTGTGTAATTATTGTGCTTTAAATGATATAACTTATGCTTTAGTTGTATCAGTATTGAAACCATGTTTATTAAGTTTAATAGTCAAGTGTGGCTTATTTTATTCAAGATACACATTATCTAGTGAAAAGGTGATGGAAAAAATCATAGCCAAAGATAAAACTCAGATCTTTCTGATTAATTAAGTATCTAAACTGAAATTAGTAAATAATATCTTGTACTCTAGAGTACCATACAAGACCAATAGTTTATTGATATAATATACTCCAAACCTTGACTACTCCCTCCTATAAGAGCCAATAACTTCGTTCTTATGTGTCTAGATGAAAATAGGCTACAGTGAATAAAGTCAACAACCAACATACTATCCAAAGACAGCTATCATATATATTTCATCAAAGAGGCTATAAAAACAAATAAGCCAACAAGGTTTACAAGGAATCAATGCTTCTCAATTTACGTGGATCTTCCTTCTATTACCCTGATATAAAAGATTTTCATTACAACATATACTCAAGAAGATGCAAGCCATATCATAATAGTAGGTTATCCATGTCGACTCAAAAATTATAAGGAGAAGTAAAAAGCAGTAAGAAAGTCTATGAATATTCAAACATTTTGGGAAAGCCAAGCCTATTGATGACACTTCATATATCAATAGTGAATGGTCAAAGTTTCATTCGGATAACACTAGTAAAATGCAGGTAGACAAAATTTGATATGGAATACGGATATCTTAGGACAATGAAATAGATCTGGCAGTAGCTAAAAATGACCATATAGGTTAACTCACATGAAAGAACTAGGAGGATGAGGTTGAAAGCATGACTTACTGGACGTAACGGAAGGCCCAATGAACTCAACAAACAATTAGGAAGAGGCGTCCGTCTGTCCCTAGGATGATGAAACCTACAGATTGCACCAAATTTACAATCTCCAGTCTTCATGTAGAACTGGCATTCAGGTTGGTCAGGCCGCTCAGGAAATATGGTCTCCCTCTGCAATGTGTACAGACCCATAGGTACAGAACCTGGCCGATATGGAGAAAATAACCCTTGAGATCCTGCATTTGTAGCTTCACCTTGACGCGAGGTACTATATGAATGAGTAGTTCCTGTCGTTTGTTGCTGGCTCTCTGGAGATGAGACAGACCCCAAATGTCCCTGAAGGGAGTGAGCCAAATAACAATTATGCTGGCAGCGGTAATCCATTTCGTATGCAGCTTTCGTATAAGATGAAATAGGAAATAGATTTACTACAAGTCAATTAGAAAAGTTGAATTGAAAATCTCAATGATAGAAGTTGGTGCCAGTCCTCATGTTCAGGCAATTCAACACAAAGTACATAATTTACTAGATCCAGTAAGATAATAGGAACCAGATAACAAGTTATGCATTCACAATGCATCCAATTTAAGGATGTTCCTTAGTCCTATAGTGATCAATGTTAACTTCCATAATGAAATAAATTTCATGTTTCATTTTGTATTCTAGAGTCCCTTTATTGTTATTTTCTATTAAAGAAGTAATGTTTAAGGAGGAAATATTGATAATTGCACATTTAGGTGGCTGGAAGACAAGTTGAATAATTGGTTTCTTTTGGTCTTTAGGTTATTCTTTAGTAGAGAGTTTCAAATAGAGCATGGATTAACGTCAATTGGTTATGAAAGGAAATATTAAAAGCTCCAGCAACTGGTGAAAAGGAATAAACAAGGGCCTAGTGACAAAAGAACTGACATATCAAGCAATGTAATTGGCATCTTCCACCCCTCAATTCTAACATAAGAGTCAAGACTCAATCCTTTCACTCGTAGTGTCAAAGTAAAAATTCCTATATCAATCTTACTGATCATGTCAAGCTCATTTGACAATTTATAAGAAATCAAGATTCAAGAGGTCAGTTCAAGTGATAAAGTAGGCCCCTCCACCTCAGCCCAGAACATCAATGGCCACGAATCTTGAAATATCACATTGTCAATAGTAAAAGTCCTTATCCTCCACATCTACATCTTCCTCCTATTCTACAAGAGCAATTAGAGAAGAAGATCATCTAGTTCCACATGAAAGTACCGTAGATTAACTTTCCAAACATCAACGAGGCAGTTGATGGAAAGTAAATGTAACGATTCTCTTATAAGTTATAATCCTTCCTTCTTCACATTCTAGTCTTAATTTCCTTACTAATGGATTTATTTTAGAAGTTATTTTCAGCTGTTTAGGGTATCTTAATTATCGGGATTTGATGTAACTTAAGAGAAGGAGCTAGAACATATAAACTTTGTATCTTGTTTCTGTGAAGAATAATGAGAAAATTTGAAGTTTCATACTCTAAGGAGGTTTCAAGCTCCCTCAAATGAGCTCGAAGGCAGCTTGACCTTCATTGATTGATTACTTTCTCACGATGTTTCTTTTTCTGTAAATCATAAACTGCAACAGAGCATATATTTTTCAAAGGATATAAGAGCGTCAATAATTCATGTCTGTTTCACACCTGCAAGCAAACAAAGTTAGATCCAGAGATGGTTGAGTAATTGGATTCAATCCATGGAGAAATCAAAAGTGATTGTAGAGTGTAGATGGCTTGGTTGAGATGATGCACTCATCAATCACAAATCTTCGAGATGAAGTTGCATCAGTCAGACAGAATATTTCCATGCCCTTACTTCAGCCCTTGGAGATAGAAGACAATATACAAAAAATTAAAATATTTCGTGAAATTTAGCAAAATATTTTGGTTTTTCAATTTACCGAATATTTTGGTAAATTTTGCGAAATATGTCATTTTTCAGGGGGTTAAATGATGGTCGAAATCGATATTTCGAACCTTGATAGAAGGACAAGCAGCTACTACTGCAGTATGAACCTTAGGTGTTCATAATGAAGCTGGTGGCTACTTCCTGGCAGCAACTTCGGGTGTTCATAATTAAGTTGAATATCCTTGGGCACCCCCCAAGGTGCCAAATGCTACGGTACGCTCATGGATACTTCAGGGGCCACCATATCAGCAAAGGCCGCCCCACAGGCATGCTAGAGACACCAATGCGTCAACGCTTACCTACTAACTAAGTAATATGAAACACAACACGGAATCAAATATTGCTTTTTCCATGCTCACGATTTGACAGTCTGATCCTGAAATTTGGCTAAACGAAGTGGTTAGTTTATAAACTTCCATTACGTTCCTATGGAAAATCGTCACTGTTACAATGTTCTACCTGAAAAAGGATGTTAGGCATTATTATAACTAATTGCATGCTCAAATTCCATTTGTCAGTTGGCCAACATTCATGGAAGGGTTGCTCACTGCTTTAGACTGACATCATTTGAGGACTATTTCATGAAGTTGTAGAGACTCCAATAAATTGGGTCGCTTGGCTAATACAAGGTCGAGTTCGAGGTATTTCCAGTCGAATCACGAACACCACATGATTTGGTGAGTATTCATAGGAGTTCTCAAGAATAATTTGTGACTTGAGGTTTTAAAGCAACGACCAAAGACCTTTTCAATGCTATTTCATTAACCTAGATGTTTGACGAGAGGTATTCAATAGCAAGCCAAATTATTAGAGGAACAAACACTATTAGTATTGACTTGTGCTAACTTCATGCGCCAGAGCATTGGCTATTCCTCAAACAGCCAATGTTACTCCCCTCGAAGAGGGTTCACGCGACTAATCTCAGAGGAGATGAATGAGAGACGCACCAAAGGTCTCTTGATACAGAACACCTAAAACATGCAATTATAATAGCACGTTAGGGGAGGGAGAGAGGAGAGAGAGAGAGAGACGACTAAAGGCTGATGGGATCCGCCTGACATCCGATGGAGAGCAGCAGAGCTACACCCAACGCTGGATGCCCGACCAAATGTGGGCATCACCGACAAATTTTACCGCCAAAGGCGTCCGCTACAGTGCCGAAGGCCGGTGCCATCATGGGAAGCAATCTATGCAATTTTTATTTTAGAAAATATAATTATCCAAAATGGAAATGATCAAGATGATATGATATTTGGGTTTCTATCATTCAAGAAATCTATGCACGGGTTCTCACTTCATGGGTTTCCCTATTGTGTTTGTGCAATACGTCTTTGTTTTCTTTTGTGCAATACAGTATGTAGCCATTAAGCTATGCAAACACGCCGTGTGTATAGGTTACGTTCTCGGGAAGAGTGTCACGGAATGGGTGTGGTGCACGAATCTTGACACATCATCCCCCATGCAACGCGCCATCCCACGACACTCGTGGACTCGCCTTGAGGATGCATTGATATGCATACATGGTATATATGCATAACATTACTCTTTATGCATGGATTTTACTTTTCCTAATTCAATGGAAGCTTTGCATGAATTAATCTCTTTTCTTCAATGAAAGTTGCCATGGGTTTTTCCATCATTAAGATACTTTTTAAACTGTTGTTCTATAGAAAGCAAGGTTTGTAGTTTTGGTTTCAGTTTCGGTCCGCCCATCGAGGATCGGTTTTGGTTGGTTTCGGAGTTTCAGTTTTTTTTTAAAATTTAAAAAAATACAAAATATAAAAATAATATAAAATAATTACATCGGTACTCACTTCATAGTAGTCTTGTTTTCAAAAGTGTGGCTTTTACTTTACCTCTTTTTGTCAAAAAATTAAAAAAAAAATCATGATTATGAATTTTGGCTATGTCTAGAAGAAAAGAGAGTTATTGTGAAAGAAATTTTTTATAGATTCCAAATATTTTACTGGACTATGGGTTTTTAAGTTGATCTTATACTTCTAGATTTCTAAGATTTTTTCCGGTCCAAAATACTGAGGTTTTTTGTAGAGGAACTGTAAAATTACATTTTATTTCCTTTGGATTTTGATTTTTTTATATTTTTATTAAATCCAAATGGAGGATATTAGTTTATTTATATAAAATAACTTAAAGTAAATGGGGAACTTAAAGTAAACTGGAGGATTTCGGGAAACCGATCCGAAACGGATCGGTTTCGGCCAAAACTCCAAACGCTGATAAAAAGTATGTCCTCTATATTGCATGTAGACATTAAGATTTTTTTACTCAATTGTTTTATGGAACGTTAAGCCATTGTATTTTTTTTTTTGTCTTTGAGTAGTATATATTGGATTCCATTGTTGATCATAACAAGCTCTTCAACAGCAGCTGCTTTCATTCTATTGTAAGGTCCATTGTCGGTACACTACAGTATGAACCTAGACTTTTCTTATCCTTTTAGGTTAATCTACTTTTAAATTCACAGAAATGTGAAAATTTATGGTTCGTAATCACTCAAAATTTACGGTTTCTTCCATGAATCGAAGCAGGTGATAAATTTTCTAACCATGCTTCCCTGACATGGTATCATACAATTTTTTTTAAGTGAGGAGACCTGTTGTGAAAGCGCGCGTGAGTGAGAGGGTGGTGAATCAGATGATGTAGAATCACTTCAATGCATGACGAATCCGCCGAAGACGATGGCAAGTAACTCAATTATGTGCATTAGGTTGCCGGCGCTAACTACTCCAATTGTCCATAGGTAACATACACAAATTGAAAGACTATTGATCTCACCCCCTCTATAATATAAATACAAATGATTGTCACAATCTTTGAATTTTTCATAACTATTGCACCATTCACGATTGAGTGAAATTCTTCTTAACTCTTTACGTTCTTTAATGGAGTTTTAGAACTGGACTTCAAGCATTTGGGATCTATATGATGCAGGATAGTGAATTCTTCTAAACTCAAAAAAACCTAATGATCGGTTCGGCCTCGACCGAGGTTGAGAATTGAAAGCGATGACGACGATGATCTGATAAGGGGGAATAGAAATCAGTACGAAAAGGAAAAAACACAACAAAAATAGTACAATAGGGGAAGAAAACCTGAAGATCGGTTCGACGGCAACAACGTTGAGAATCGACGCAGCAACGACCAACAGATCTATTAATGTTGTAGATGAAGTGGGCGGAAGAGAAGGGGTGGTCTGGAAGAGGGATGAAGAAGCCAAGATGAGTTGATCTTGAAGAAGAGATGATCACCGTGGAGATCTTCTGCGAAATCGTAGGCGAAGGTATAGTGGGGAGAAAGAAGCTTGCGGAGGGAAGAAGACTAGAAGAGGGAGGATCCGTCGAATAAGGTTCTAGGACAAGCGCTCACGCTTCTCCATTAGAGTTTCGATTCCTCATTCATAATAATTGACGGTTATTAGGGTTTGATGAAGGGATTTTATAGGAGCAGAAATAAAAAAAAAAGAAAAAAAAGAGAATGAAGGGTAGCCGCAAGGTGTGAAAGATGAAGGAGATCGCGTCATGCTTCCTGGGGGCAAGCTGTGTGCGGGTCTACAGCTCGGAAAGAGAAAGGGATGGGTGAAAGAATCCGCGAATGGCCTTTTAGGGCTTCTTTGGGCTTTTGAATCTCATCCATTGAGGTTAGTTATTGACTTGCGATCCTACAGCTACGATATAACTTATGAATGAGTCAGTTCGGCATCAGTGGCTGAATCGGGTGCGAACATAGCTCACAGCTACCCAAACCAGAAATTAAAATATAAATAACTTGAGATTCACAAGTCAGATCGATAAAAAGTAAAAACCAAAGTTGTAGACAACTGAAATAGCTTTCTAATGATGTATAGATGGATTGGCAATCGACCTCCTGGATCTTCGTATGGAATCAAAATACGCCATCAGCTGTACAAATCTACACGTTGGAGCTCATATGCATCAAGTTCCTAGAGCAATCGACCTCCCGGATCTCCATATGGAATCAAAATACACCATCAGCTGTACAAATCTGCACGTTGGAGCTCATATGCATCAAGTCCCCAGAACTCAAAAGAACTCGAGTCTTGTCGAGTAAGATCCTGGATCTAGCGAGGACTCTCTCGGAAGTAGTCGCAACGACTGCATCTACTCCAACTGCTCTCCCAGGTCCGATGGCCAGGTAATAAGTACGAGGTACTTGATAACTCCATCCGACACCCTCTGCCCATCATCGTCAAGCGAAGACCTAAAAGCAAAAATCAACATCCTCCTCGGCACGAAAAGATCGTCAAGATATCCAGATAATTTCATGTGATAATATGAATTGAGGTTGACATGAAATTCAAAAGACATATAAAAGAAAAGGCCGCGGGAGCATAAGGTGTTATGGGTCATTGGCTTGCGCAATAAGCTATGGTTTCTTTGTGAGTCCATAGGATGCGGGTACAATATATGTTGCTCGAAGTGGCCTGTGCTCACGGCAAAACAAGTAGATCCTAGACTAAGAAGATATGTAATGCGTTCATTATCAGGATTTAATGAATAAAATAATAAACTAAATAGTTCATCAAGCCACTTGTTAAGTCTTTGTAAAAGTAAAAATGATGGGCTTTTAAGAATATGAAAACGCATCTCATAAATATCCATCATTGAACAATAAACAAGAGCATCGAAATATTCTTTAACACTCAGTTCGACACTTGTCCTAGAATATGGATGCACATATGGTTGTACTCTCGATACAAAGGTGGCAAGCAAATGATGAATGCAAGTGTAAGAAATGCCTACTAACTATAAATGTGATGTGCATGCCATGAAATACAAGACATTGTCTAATCCCTTCCAAGCAATTAGCGAATTAGAAAGACACCCTACCAAATCATCTACTAATGGTGACAAGGGATGACTCCGACTCAGAAAAACTTCAGGTTTAGGGGATTATTTCTTTTAAAAACACTTGGGTCATAAGGTGATGTGGATGTCATCCTTAAGGAAAGGGTAGGTGTTGGATCTCCCATGATGCAGTGCATCTTGGTCGAATTGCCATAGACGCCCAAAGATGCACCATCAGCTACCTCTAAGGGGATGACATCGCACCAAACTTCATCTCGATACTATAGCCCAATCGACAACTTGACCAGAAAACAATGGGTGACTGGCTTGCTCGTGGTGTTGTATAGCCAAAATGTTCTGTAAGGGTGAGCCAATGGTTTGACTTTCCACTGCTTGGCTCTGACTAACCTTTGCGTGGTGCAACCTCCATCCATCATGACACAAAGATTCATGCCACCGACAGTACAAACTGTTTAGAATAGCTCGAATCTCTAATTCGTGTAATAAAGTTCTGGGGGTCTTCCATAGAGTTTGTGGGGTAACACTCTAGAAAGTCGGGGACATGGGGACTGGTGAATAACTAAAAAAAGGGTTGCCACCTCATCACCCTCCAAGACTAATTCATTGAAGTTTGCTTCCTCCTCGGACTAATGGTCATCATCTTTATTATCCACAAGGTTTGTTTATAGACTGAATTGACACCTAATGCAATCAGCTGACTTGTAATCCGGCTGGTTGCACATAAACATTTCATCGTGCTTGGGTTGGTTCCTAAAACTCCTTTACCCTTCTCAGGGGGTGTAGAAATTGAGCCAGCAACAAGTGAAGGTCCAAGGAATGGTCCACAAACAGATCCGGATGGTGCCCTCATGTTGTCATATCGTTAGGATGTAGGACGTAACTGGTGAGACTCACTTTTCTTGGCCCGACGATGTGCATCACTGACCTGATACAAGTCATAATGGGATACCACTTCTTGGATTGACGGCTTAAGACCATTGATGTACCTAGCAACGCTCTGTTTTTTATTTTCATGCAGATCATTATGAGTCTGGAGCTTATAGAACTTGTTGGTGTAATCATTTACCAACTTGTGCTCTTGTCGCGGGTTTTGAAATTTTTGGAACAAACTTTGTTTGAAATCAAAAGGGAGGAACTTATGTTGCATCCTTCCCCTCCTGTGTGTCCAAGTGGAAATCTTGTTTTTCCCTTTTTTTAACTCTCATGGTCTGCTACTGTCTCCATCAGACCAGTGCATGACCCTTCAGCTTGAGACTAAAAAACCTGACTTGTTTGTCTCGAGGGATTTCCTTCCACTAAAACTATTGATCTATGCGCTCAGCCTAGTCTAAAAACTCCTCAGGGTCCATCCTATCCTCAAATTCAGGAACTTCTATTTTGATACCTTGATCCCAACCCCAATGAGATTTCTCTTACCTATGGTTCCTCATAGGGCTGGCAATGGGTCGGGTCATGTCCAAAACCCCTAAACCCGGACCCAACCCATTTAACTAATTGTGTCTAGACCCTAAACTCATACTCGACCTATTTATAAATGGGTAGACGCAGGTAAGACCCGTTTAAAACTTTAAATATTCATTCTTTATTTTTTTTAAATTTTATATTTCGTTGCAACTCTCCATCATGGATGTCCTGATCACAGTCGTCCGTTAAACCCATCGCACACTGTGATCGGATGCTGGGTAGACCCGACCCGACACGACTTTTTAAACGGGTCAAACGGGTTGGAGACAAAATCCGGACTTGACCCATTTACTAAACGGGTTAGTCGTGTCCACCCGTTTACGACCCGAACCCATTTAAACCAGACCCGGACCCGCTAATTTCATGTCGGGTCCAAAATTGCCAGTCCTAATTCCTCGTACCTCGTCTATCAATCCACTGACACTATCACCTCCTGAATCAAGATCTAATTCACTACGCTCGGGTGACTCTCTAGCCCAACACTCTCTATGGGGTCAAGGTTGGTTTTGACCATTGGTGAAGGCTAAGGTGAGAGCTTCGACCTGGGTTTGCAACCTATCCATGGTTTCCTATTGCCTAGTGAAGGCATCTTGCCAAGTGCAGGGTGGGAAAGGTTTCCTAGGTTGTTCAACCATAGTAAGACTTTCTAGAATACGCTAACAACTCAACAAAAGAGAAAGGGAATGGTCCTAATATAGATGTGGTCACTCCGGATGACTAAATACTAACTAATGAAAGACTCTGATACTAGGATGAGAAAGATGTAAAATTAAAAAAAAATTGCAAGCACACAAGAATGTGGATGATGCAATAGGACTAGTCGTTGCGTAAGAATGCGACGACTAATACGCTCTAATACTAACTTGATGCATGCAGGGTTCTTAAAATCACACAAGTGCTGAATTTAAGCAATTAAAAATGAATTTCTGCACTTATTTATTTAATTTCCAACAAAGGTAAAGAGATCTAATCATCATCCAATCATGCCTAAATAAGTTTACTTAAGCCAAGAGTTAAAACTAGCATGTGAACAATTAATTCCATATTTTAATAAGTAAATTCTAGCAATGATGTGATGAACAATATCCCAATCACGAGCAATATTCTCAAGAAAAACGTAATAATCTAATGGATGAAATTCATAAGAATCCAACAATGATGAAAGCCCAAGTAAAATTCACCAATAGGCCAAGATAAAAGGGACGGTTACCACATGAAAAATTGAGGTAAGATTCAAACCGTGCCTCGGTCAATATCGGTCGCTAACGATGACTCCATTGATGTAGATAAAGTAGGCGAAAGAGGAGGGGTAGTTCGAAAGAGAGGGGTGAAGAAGCCGATATAAGTTGATCTTGAAGAAGAGATGATCACCATGCAGATCTTCCTCAAAGTCATAGACTAAAGCGTGGCGGTGAGACAAAAGCTTGAGGAGGGAAAAAGAAGACGAGAAGCCGAAGGATCCGTCGAATAAGGTTCCCGAACAAGCGCTCGAGAATCTCCTTTAAGGCTTCGAATCTTTATTCATCATAATTGACGACTATTAAGGATGATGAAGGGATTTTATAGGAAGGGAAATAAAAAAGGAAAGAAAGACAAGGGACAGTTGCACGGTGTGAAAGAAGAAGGGGCAGATTGTCGCACGCTTTCTGAGGTGTACGGCTCGGAAAGAGAGGGACGGGTGAGGGGGTCCGTGAATGGCCTTTTAGGGCTTCTTTGGGCTTTTGAATCTCATCCATTGAGATTATTTATCAACTTACGATCCTACGGCTACGATAGACCTTGTTAATGAGTCAGTTCGGCATCTGTGACTTGAATCGGGTGCAAACACGGCTCGCACCTACCCAAACCAAAAAACTAAAATATAAATAATATTAATTTGAGATCCACAAGTCGGATCGACAGAAAGTAAAACCCAAAGTTGTAGACAATTGAAATAGCTTTTTTAATAATGCAAAAGGATTGGCAATCGATCTCCTGAATCTCCATAGGGAATCAAAATAAGCCATCAGCTGTAGAAATCTACACATTCGGAGCTTGTCTGCATCAAGAGCACTCGGGTGTTGTCACGTTTCTATCATGGGTTGTTCAGAAGCAAGGGAAACAAAAAAAAGGTGAAACAAGACTTCTAGGATATGGATTCCAGCTTGGAACTTGAATCAACCCATGGGGAAGAAAGGGTTGAGCATAATTTGAAGGACCTTGCCAACGAGGGCTTCATATCAAAGGAGCTCCCGTAAAGGGCCAGTATAGCAGGACCCTATTGTATGACTATAAACCAGGAGCTCTAAGGGAATGTGCAGGAGACTAAATAGGATAATCACGTAAAGAAACCATCACAATAGATGACTGGAATGTGAAAAAGAAAGGAAGGGAGGTACAAGGTTTCTAAAATTGACTATTGAGCACGTATACAGACTTAAATGGCAAACAGCCTACTAAATATTGTGATGCAAGTTCAACACTAGAATGTCTCATTGTTAGTTTTCTTCGCACAATTGATTGTCAAAAGTGATTGTTATAGTGTTTGTCTTTTATTACCTCCACACGGGTACACCATTTTGTACTCAGTTCTATATTTCACATAAACAGTGTCCCAAAATAGAAAAGAAAGAAAAATACAAGTGCATGAGAGATGTAGGAGAGATTTCAATAGCACACTAATGAATCTTAACTCCTCGGAAAGTTTCTTGAAGTGGAAATTCCTCTCAAATACTCATTTTCCTACATACTACAGGCCATAATTTCTTTTGCAAAGAGCTACCATGGAAAAACACAATAAATTATAAAAGATAGACGGGATATAACAACACAATTATCATAGAAGGCATGCAAATTCACCAAAATCTTAAAGATAAACAATTAGATAAAGTTTCATGTTTCTCAATATGAATAAGGGCTGTTCTGAAGCAATGGAAGCAGAGAGGGTGGAACAGGACTTACAGGATATGGATTCCAGCTGGGAACTTGAACAAGCCCCTGTGGAAGAATCAGTTGGGTGTAGCTTGAAGGACCTTGCCAACGAGGGCTTGGTATGAAAGAACCTCTGGACAAGGGCCAGTTAGTCAATCCACCAGGGTATGACTGCTGACCTGGAGTTGCAGAGGAATGTGCAGGAGGATAAACAGGAGAGCCACGTAAAGAAACCATCGCATTAGATGGCTGTGGATGATGAAATTTACAGGTGCTCCCAAATTTACATTGTCCCGTTCTTAAGTAATATGCACACTCCTCTTCATTCTATACAAAAAGAATAAATTATCATTCAACACAAAATCACTAAGCAGAAATCTAAGAAATAAAGGTAAGACAGGGAACTAGACATACTTGTAAACTTCTACTAACTTAAAAATTATGAGTGCAAAACAATTTAATTCTTAAGCAAATAACAAGCACAAACCGGGCGTAGAGGATAGCCTAGAACGTTTAACTGAACTCGCCCAGCAACCCCAGACTTTTCCCTGGGGTGGTGAAATTTGCATGTAGCCCCAAATTTGCAAGTTCCTGTCTTTAAGTAGAACTAGAAAAGAAACATAAAAAATAAAATTTAGTTTTCAGGTTCAAGATGGAAAAAAACCAAGTTATGGAGCTCCAACATTTATGAACAGAAATGTGCAGCAAAGTAAAAATTTTATAACGAATTAGTTACACCCCAAATCCAACATTTGAAAGCAAGTAAGTTGCACATCTACAAGGAACTATAAATGAATATGGACGCAGGTAACTTAAATCAACCTTAAAAAGGTTGAGTGATATCATGACATGCAAAATCAGCTATGGGTCCAAGATGTACTTATCATGGTGTACTGATTTTTGTTCTGTTATACATTAGTTCTTGGGCCAGCCATTTGTTGTAGGCTTAAGTTATAAAATCCCATAACACAATAAGTCAAATTGCCATGACAAACTATCACCTTCTTTTGTTTGTGCATTCCTTTTCCCTCCGTTCTTCTCCTTGATTTATTTCTTCATGTCTTTTTCATTTTATTTCACTTATGCCTCTTGTATTCTCGTGATAGGTTGGATATATTTTGTATGTCATTTAAGACCTAGGGACACAACCATCAATCATCTATACCACAATCGATATATTTTGGAGTAATATTAATTGAGATCGATAACCTTTCTACTTCTTACCCAGGTTTGCTCGCAAGACACCTCGTTGAAACCTAGTTCCAAAAATGGTAAGCGAACTCCACGGTTGTTTGTCCTATTTGTGTTCTGGGACCTCCTTATCTCAGCCATATGAGCTCAACTCTGTGAAGGTTGTTCAAGTTTTACTGATCATCTGAGAATCAAAAGAATATTATCTAATAAACAATCATTGGGTTTGTCCTACCATTCTATAAGTGTTGATCTACGTGACAAGGCAACTTGGCACGAGTTTCGAGACTGCTAAAGCATTTTTCAGTCCGGTAGGGAAATCGAGGTAGTCGATCGTGCATATGTTGTATCAAATAAAAACTTTGTTTGATTATCTTTTGTTTGGTCTTAGTTTCATGTCTATCAGCCTCCCGAATGAGGAGATATGTTAGTTTTTATGTTTATGTTAGCCTATGGTGCAAGGATGTCACACTCAGCTTAGTGGTTGAGATAACCCACCAATAGGTCATGACTCAACTTAAAACACTTATATGTTTTTATTATTATCCAGTGATCTTATAGGGAAAAGCGACTGATGAGATCGAAGGAACCACGAGAAGCCATTGAAACCTATGCAGTCAAAGTCGGTAGTCGGCCCTAGTCGGCCAAGGGCCGACTAGGACTAATCGGGACTAGTCGGGACTAATTCGGGACTAGTCGGCTAAAACTTATTCTAATCCCTCCCCCCCTCCCTAAACATATATGATATATGAATTAGCATAAATGCCAATAAGTATATGATATTAGTCGGTTAATAACAATACATACCTTCACACTTCACAGCATGGGTATAAATACATAAGTAACAGTCTAATATAACACAGTTGTATTGGCTTCATGCCCATGTCAAAAGACTCAGAACTAAGAATTCATCACAATATTTGTTTGATGATGTTTAATCAGTGAACAACCCCAATTTTGATTATAGGGTTATATGGATATCAACAAATAAACTAATTATTTGTCTATGTTTTTATCTGAGATTCTCAGGTGCTCAACAGATGATTACAGGGAAGAGCCATAGTTGTGAGTCTTGCGACTCAAGACTTTGAGCCAATGTAAAAAAATCCAAACAAAATTGCTTGCGCAGACTCCTTTAAAAAAAAAATTTACTTGCAGAATGCTGCTTGGGGACTAGTCGGCAGTCGTTAGTCGGGGACTAGTCGGGTCTAGTCGGGGACAAGTCGGGATTCCGCCCAGCAATGACGGAATCGAAATTAATCGGTCGGCAAAATGCCGCCCAGAGACTAGTCGGGGACTAGTCGCCGACTAGTCCCGACTTTGATAGCATAGATTGAAACCCTAGCTGTTTGTCCCTCTATTGGCCGATTCCTATACCATGGTCTCCAAAGGCCGTGCGTCTACTCCACTCAACCACAGGGGATCCACAAAGTCGTATAGATTATTTCGCATACAACTGGGTACAAGAGATGCCGACAACTACTAATCTCTCCCGTCTTCCTCTTTTCCCATTCCCGTTTTGCCCCTTCTATTTTGATGTAGCAGGGTCACACTACAAACGTTACTTTATCTTTATTTTATGCTTTCATTTGTATACATTATTTTTTGCGGTTCCATCATCTGCCTCCGGGCGAAGATTGGATGGTCGATAATCATTTATAACTTTTTGACATATTTACTAGCCTAAGATGTGGGGTTGTCGCAACCAACTAAACTATCGAGCAAGTACATTATTTGCTTTAAGTTATTAATAAAATAATGACATGCAGGATGACATAAATCATCAAATGATGCATCCAACGATGGATCAAATCAAGTCACATCCAAGCCCATCTATTCACGTCATTCGGGTGACCACATCAATGCATAAAAGAGCCTTACAGGATCCTTAGGGGTGCCCTTAGACAAGCCTTGCCACCCCTTTATTTTCTCCAGAGAATAATCCCGCATGGGATTATTTTTTCCGTGAAGAAAGACCCATGCGGTCTTTATTTTTTCGTGTTCCGTTTTCCATCTACGCGTGGATTTCGAGACTGTGTTTCATCTCACTCTTCGAGCGCTAATCGCAACGCCTCCCTCCCCTCTTGCGTCTCTCTTTCTCTCACAAATTCTCTTTTCCTTTTTTTTTCTCTTTTTTCCTTTTATAGTTGGGATTCCCTATCTTCTATAAAAGAGGCATGAGAACCCTAGTATCAGGTGATTGGAGATTGATGCTTTTCGTGAGATCGTGAAGAAGGTTGCTTCTTTGTTCGTCATCGACCCTGTGGAGTTCTTCCGGCTTCTGATCTTCTACTTCATCATCGCCTTCTACCTCCCCGTCTTTCATCTTCATCGGCAAAAGATTTCTTCCGCATCAAAGTTTGTAATCATTAGTAGTATCGTTCATCGCACTTTGATCTTTCATTGGCAATCATCGATAATTTCCTACAACTTTTAATAGTTGTATCATCCTCCCCAATCGTTACTCATCTTTGGCTTGACTTGATAACCGTTGGTAACATCATCTATGATTTTCTTTCTCTTTGCATGAGCTTATATTTGCTACATGTATTTTTTGCAACTTCTATTTGAGTCATAATTTACTTTTATTGGTTTGTTTTCTTTATTTATCAAGTTACAAGCATGTTTAACTGATTAGGTTGCTAGATCTTTATTAAAATCTGATTTATGAACGTTTAGTGTTTGCAGAATTTCATATTTAAATATTCCTAAAAATACCATAATAGCAACCATCTTTAATTTGCTTTTAGTGCTTTGCAACCCGGTTTGCATCATTTGGTATTTGAGCAAGTTATGCTCCTAGGGTTTCACACACTTCATCGTTGTACGTTTGCTGTCCTGTTGTAAGCTTTCTTATTTTATTTGTATGCCATCCATATTCACACATGCTTATCAGAAAAAAAATCCTTTTCATATCTAGTGCTTGCATAATGGCTATTTAGGAAACCTTTATGAGTTAATCGGTATAAGGAGACCTTAAAAGAAAGCCAACAAAATAATCACTCAATTTTTTTTAGGAAACCATCAATCATTGGGTAAGTTCCCACGGGTGATCAGAATCGAAATCCAGCCCCGAATACAAATCCAAATCCAAATCCGAGCATTGGCAACTTACCACCTACTTGGCAAGAGGCCTTTAGGTAGCAATAAACCTTCATGAATCAACTTCAGAACCTACTCGCCCTTGCAACCATGTCCATGATCGATCTGGACTTGCCAATATCCTTTAGTATCAAATCTAAACAATGTGTTGTCCATGGTGTCCAAAAGATCATGTACTTCTTGTTCTCCATGAGATGCTTTCCAGCCTTCTTGTAGTTGGAGTCATTGACCGTGACAATCTGGACAACATTCTCGAGCCCCACCTCCTCTATAACCTTCACCGGCTCCTTGTAGGTAAACTTATAGTCCTTTACACGTGCGGGTGCATCGATGCTCTTCAAGAAGATTGTCCTCCAATTACAATATACGAGGAAATTGATGATCGATCGTCTAGTAGGACCGGTCTAACCATCACATATGATCGTGACAACATATTGTGCCCATTTTTTTCTTTAGCACCATTATGTACTTGTCAGGCTCCCTTTTCTCTCCATCCAGATACTTGTGCATGCTATCATATGGAGAAGGCCCTTGCACTCCCGTACAAGCCTTAGCACATTCATCAATCATGTCCTGAAAATGTACGCTCTTGGCCGATTGGCCGATATCTACTATGAAAGAAAAACTTAGCACATGTAATGCCAACTTTCTCTCACGTTGCCCCACAAATACTTCTGCTTCATCTACTTCATTCTTGAGTCTGATAAGCGACACGATCCATCGAAATACGGGCCTCCCTCATATTGGCCATGTGTGCTGGTGAAAGACATTGCGAATCATCACCACCAATCGGACTCGAGCTATAATGCCTTGAGCTCACAAGCCTCCGAGGACCTCCCCAATTGTAGTTGTTGCTGCCAACCAGTAGACCGTGCAATGTAGCTAGCACTCCTCTGAAATTCCTCATTTTGCCTCCTCTCCAACTCGGACGACTTCAAATCCTTTGCCTTCTTGAATTATGCCCTCCTAAAATTATTATCGATGTCGGATACTCGTATTCATCGCCGATCATGTTCTTCAGTTGGTGGACGCACTAATACAACCTCTCTGAATTCATTGGCCTTCTTCTTTGACTGCCTAGATTTATCGGCGCCCCTCATAAGCTACAGTAAAAATAACATGATCTTTTTTGGAACGAACGGGCATTCCTTTATGTTTGAGTACCCACCGATGTGGTGGTATTTTAACTGTGAAACACCCCCGCCTCCTATCTTCTTCCTATAGTAATTACACAGTGACATCTACTTCGAACCGTCCAATAGAACATCATGCTGCCAACCCAGATCATTCAATCCAGCTTCCAAGGAGGACCGGACAGCCATCAAATTAATCTGATCAATCGGCCGACAATCGGCTAATCAATCGATCAAACTATAACTCTTCTATGAACAGAGAAAAAACTCTCAAATGGGAACTCTAAGCTTTGATGACCCTAATTGTGTGTGCACGTGCGTTCCGATATCATTTGTTTTTAAGTTTTTAACTTAACGTACTTGTGTATAATTGAATAAATTTTTGAATTTCTAAGCTATTGCAATCTAAATGAATTTCTAAGTTATTGTAACTACAGTTTAATTTATACCTTTTTGTACCTAGTGATGAGATCCGACGAAACCGACAGCGAGATCCGACGAAATCGGCAGCGAGATCCGGCAGAATCTGACGGTGAGAACCAGCAAGATTCAACGATTTCGGTAAAACCAGGTGAATCCGATGGCGATATTTGGTGAATCTGACGAATTTGGTGAAATCAGGTAAGATCTGGCGATTCGGTTGAAATTTGACGAATCGGACGGTAAAAACTGGCTAGATCCAACGAATCTAGGAGCAAGATCCAACAACTTTGGCTAAATTTGGTGGAGAATTCCGACGATATCCGACGATTTCGTTGAAATCTGACTACAAAATCCGACGATTCTTGTGGAAAAATCTGCCAACTTTGGGCGAAATTAGGTGGATTTCGACGAAGTGCAATGAAATCCGACAAAATTTGGAGGCTTCAGTCAAAATCGAGATAGCTATAGTTGAAATCGAGGTGGCTTCGGACGAAATGGGTCAAAACCAATCTCATTTAAAGCCCCAGTCCCATCAAAACCAGCCCATAGGTTTCATGTCAGCTGGTTTCGGTCAAAATTACCGAAAACCCTTTGAAATGACCAATTTCATCGAAATCGGCACCGAAATTGGGGAATAGCACGTGGTTTTGATGGGCTTCCACGCTTTTGGTCGAAATCTCGTCGAAAAGGATGAAATGAGCTGGTTCCAGTAGGCCCCCATTGTTTCGGCTGAAATTTCCAAAGTTGCCTCGAAATCCTGAAATTTTACCGAAATCAGTACAGGCCTAGGTTTCGAACCTCCTTTCACTTCAACCACAGCCAAAACCAGAATATTTCAGTGAAATTTCAGAATTTCAACATAAATTTTCAAACCATGGCAATGTGCACTAATGTTGGTCCTACCTAGTAGACTAATGGCGAACACAAAAGTGCATAAACATGTGTGCATTTGCTCTCTAGCTAATCTAGGTACTGAAACGAGCACACTCGGGCATTTGACCCAAAACACAAAATCAATAAACACTTGGAATCAGGAAAGCGAGAATCAGAAGCAAAATACTCGATGAAAATCCAATAATGCAAAACCCAATAAGCCCACATGCACACTATGGGTTAAATCCTATGCCCCGAGGACCAGTAGGAATCATACCTTGGGTTCCTGCTGTGAACCATGTATGATATCTGATAGAACCTTTGCTGAACTGATATCTGACTGAGAACTATCATGCACTGACTAGAACACTAGGACCCATACAACTCGATACAACTGAGTATGCTTTGTGATCACAAATTATGACAACCAGGGTGGTGCGCTCTCAACGCTAACAAGGAAGGGGAGGAGCTCTAGTCTCTGATAACATGTTAGAAATAACCCCAGCTAGGGGAACGAGAGACGAAGAGAGAGTTTTGGGAGTTAATGTGATCATGCACCCAATGGGGGCAACGGCTCTAGATATGTTGTGCATGCGATGGGGTCACCCAAGGTGAACATACGCCAAGGGAAAACTAACATATATAATAAGGCTAAATATACACTCCAACAATTTGCAAATACGAATACTTCAAAAGATACTAACATCCATTTTACTAATCTATTTTTAAGGAAATTCTACAATGCTAATAGTGGTTTCATAAAATCCGGTATTAATAAGCAGCACACTTTATAATTGTTGAAAAAGAATTAATATATGCAACAACTCTGGCAAGGAGTTTTAGGGAGAGAAAGTCGAAGGTGTACCTGACATTCAGGTTGCCCAACTCTTTCAGGATACACTCCTTTGATTCTCGCAGCAGCAACAGCCTGAGATGTTACCGTACATAGTTAACACCATCATATCTGGGAGAACTCTATTACACAAGTGCAATAAGAAAAAGTAAATTTGTGTGAAAAAGTGAAGTTTTTGGAGCATGAGTATGAGTGTATGAAGGTTGAGGAACTATCGATCCAACAATGTGCTAATAAGTTGAAAGCTGAAAACATCTACTTGAATTGAGAATTTCTGTGAATAAAGCTAATGAAACTGTGAAAAACTTTCTCTAATTGCTGCAAATTTGATTTAACTTTTGAATATGGAAAAGGATGTTCGAGATCGTCAAGGTCTAGGATTTGAGTCAAGTAGTACAGCTTTGTCTACTAATTTGTCAGAGCGAGATACCCGATTCCATCTCCTACTGTTAC
Organism: Chamaelirium japonicum; assembly: GCA_947650365.1. Taxonomy (NCBI): domain Eukaryota; kingdom Viridiplantae; phylum Streptophyta; class Magnoliopsida; order Liliales; family Melanthiaceae; genus Chamaelirium; species Chamaelirium japonicum. The sequence continues at coordinate 61,968,918 of OX393559.1, read as the reverse complement.
GAATGTTTCTTTTGTTGCCCAACATAGGATTGTTCATGTATGCCATCATTGTGAGGTAAAAGGGTCACATTAGGCCTTACGGTTTCAGAATTGGGAGAGTGATGCAAAAGATTAAATATGTTGCTAATGATCCAAATCTTCTGAAACAGGTTGTGAGTCCCTTTAAAAATCTGGGAAATCTTGCAAAGTGAAACTCACATGGGTTAGGAAGGAACTTATGAGAATGAAGTTGTTTCATATGATATGATGAACTTGATTCTGAGCAAGAGCAAGGATTAAAAGATATTTATAAAAAATAAGTGAAGAATGCGTTGAATTGGCCAAGACTAATGAAAAGCTTGAATCTGCTATTGAAGTTTTGACAAGATCTAGAAAATTCTTTACTTGTGTCTGAGGAGTTGAAAACTGAAAACGTAAATTTGTGTGACAAAGTGAAGTTTTTGGAGAATGAGTATGGGCCAATGAAGGTTGAGGAACTATCTGTCCAACAATGTGCTAACAAGTTGAAAACTGAAAACAACTCACTTGAATTGAGAATTTTGGAATCAAGAGTAGAGGTGAATAAAACTAATGAAACTGTGAAGAAACTTTCTCTGAGTTCTACAAATTTGAATTAACCTTTGAATATGGAATAGGATATTGGAGATCATCAAGGTCTAAGATTTGAGTCAAATAATATAGCTTTGTCTACTAATTTGTAAGAGAGAGATACCCGATTCCATCTCCTACTGTAAGGAATGTTTCTATTGTTGCTCAATATAGGATTGTTCATCTATGTCATTATTGTGATGTAAAAGGGTCACACTAGGCCTTATCGTTTCAGATTTGGAACAGTGATACAAAAGATTATATGGTTGCAAATGATACAAATGTTCTAAAACAGGTTGTGAGTCCCTTTAAAAATCTGGGAAATCCTGCAAAGTGAAATTCGCAAGGATTAGGAAGGATGAATTAACTAACTATCAACCTTTGAAGCACACAAAATCTTTCTAAATCTACTGACATGTCTTGTCTCTTTGTGCTTGACTGCATGTATGTACTTAGTTTAGGATGTGTTTGCATGCCTGATCATATGCTTGACTATGTATTCAGTTTTGCATGCTTGCGTTTACTTTTAGTATGCATGAAGTTACTTATTTGCATGCTTGATTTAATTTTTGGTCACATGTTTGCATGCATATAAAGTTTTGCATAGCGCACATGGCTAGTTTAGTTATAGTTTACATGCACAATTTTAAGTGTTATGACCGAGTTACTTAGTGATTGTGATTGCAGCCTATGACCTATGACATTAGAGTAAGTATAGTTTGCTTACATAGTCTCCATCACTTCACACAAATTAGGGGGTATTTAGAGTTGATGTATACTTATACAGCATTACACATGTACTCCTACCTAAAATTGTTCTTTATATGTATGTTGGCATGCATATAAAGCTTGCATATTATATTTTACTTGCACAATTTTAACTGTTATGGTTGAGTTGCTCGTGATTGGAGCCTATGACATTAGACTACGTATAGTTTGCTTACATACATAGCCTCCATCACTTCACACTAGTTAGGGGTATTTAGAGCTGAGCTGGACTATGTACACATGCACTCCTACCTGATATTGTTCTTGGTATAACGCTTATCAAGAAAGTGTTGGCTAATACATCCATGGAATACTAGGTAGGTCATGCTTTTGAATGATCGTACAGTTGGTCGTACCAAAAAAAAATAAAACAGAAACTCGAGAAATCCCTACTCAAATACTTATGACAAGCCTTTAAGTAAGGGAGAGTATCATGTGAACGCTTAATGCATCTATGAAATAATCAGAATAAGGAAAATGAGTGTTGGCATTATGTATTTCCTGGACTAACTAGGTTTGACTTCACTGCATTAGAAACCTATTGATGGAGATCCTAGTAAACCCCGAGCGCAGATGGAAGATCAGATCAGATCCAGAGCCTTGTTCTTTAGTTTACCATTGAATGTACTCAATCATCAGTTTCCACCCTTGGATTGATATGATCACAAGTTTGCAATGTTGGATCAATTGGATTGCTTTTGTACCGTTGGATCAACTGGATGACACGTCCATACCATTAGATATTTTGGAACATATGTGGATCGTCACTTGGAGTTGTTGGATCGCCCGTTCAATTCTTGGATCGTTGAATTGGAGTATAATTTATGGAGATTGAAGACCAACAGACTTGAATGCATTGTCAGATCTAATTTTTGACTATGCCAATTGATTTACAACAGTCAATTTATCTAGCAGCCTATCATTGATTATTTATTTTAGTGTTAATTTCTAGTAGCTTTATCTGTATTTCAGTTATTGGGCCAGACTTACATGTAATGGTTCAAAACTTCGAACTTGAATCAGGGTCAAAACCTATTACATGATCGACTTAGCAGAAGGGAAGCGGTAGGAATTACTAGAAAAGAAAAACAAAAAAAAAGGAGAACATGTACCTATTCCGGGCACCTTCCCCATCTCACGGATGGAGTCCGTGCATGAGGACTCCTCTCATACCCCCCCCCCCCCCCCAACTGCTATCGTACCTAGAAATCTAGGGTTTCTCTTCATGTAACTTTTGACTTTTAAAAACTCGCTGAGTCGACTCGACTCGGCTGAATTTCGATCCAACTTGGTCTAAAACTCAATTTAGTAACTACTCGGACCAAAACTCGAGTGACTCGGGCGAGTTGACTCGAGTTTTCGGGTTGTGTGACTCGACTCGAGTCGTGATCACTGTATTTTTTGAGGTAAAATCGGGATCTGGTTGATGTTTAAGTCTCGAAGCGGAGAGGCCCGAGAGACTTCGATATCCTTAGGGTTTGGCCTCTCCAAATGGGCCACACCCCAGACCGGTAGTACCTACCACTCTAGCAGTATCTCTGACAACCTCCATCCCATTCGAAACCCCGTCAGGTAAGACCTCACCTCCACGGCTCCACCTTCTCGTCTTCCCCTATCACACACAAGATCGAAGGCCCGTCGTGGCCTCCACACCACTGCACCAAATGGGCCCTCGGACCATCCCAAATCCTCCCCTCCTCTTTCCCTTATCACAGGTCGTCGGCCATGGGGTTGAGGATCATCGAATAGGGTGTCGGGGGGCAGCCATGGGGTCATCTCCTGCATTTTTTTGTGTACGGTCTATGACTTAATATGAAGTTATGAACATTTTTTTGTTTTGCAATTTCAAAAATTGTTTTATGTTGTAACCAATGTAGTTAAGGCGAGCCGGGGCACCCACCTGAGGCGAGACGAGACAAGAGCACCTTGCCTGGATTGAGGCGAGAGCAGGTATATAAGTCAACTTGAGGCGCCAGCCTTACACCCTAAGGCGGTCGAGGCGTGAGGCGGTCGAGGCGCTCGCCTCATTTAATTAACAGTTTAGGTTGAAGCCAAACTAAATCACAACCATCATTTCGCATGACATTTGGGACTGAGTGTGATTCACTAGTTGGGCTGGGTGTAACGGACAGTTGTGATTCAATTTTAGCTTTAACCTATCTGATCCTATGAATTTATAACCTCAGAGGATCCCTATGGATTCAAATCTTCCACGCGATGGAGTGAGATAAAAAAGAACTTGTGGCGATCAGGTAGGTTAGGGTTTAAACTTTGGGGCCGCCTTCAGCATTTATCACGAAGTGAGTATAATGTTACCCATCAAAACTCTCCTCTCAGTTTTTTAATAAAGATTTTGATTAAGTTGTATTGTGTCATAATTCTTTATATGTTTACTTCACATCTTCAATTCACATTTTTTTCATCTTACCTACAGACATCAAGGCCTAGATCCCAATCTATATTATTTAGATTTATAGTTTTTAAGATGAGAATGATATAAATTATAGAACTTGAAGATGATGAGTTTTATTGATGTTTGATGGCACATGCTATATGATTATGCGAATTTGTTTCAACTAGTTATTTTATAGTGCGTGTGTATAGTTTTTTTGCATGCCTTATTTCAATTAGGAGCTCGCCTCGCCTCTCGCCTCAAGTGCCAGTAAGGTTAAGCGCCTTGAGTCCGCCTTAACGCCTTGACCATACTGGTTCTAACTCTACATCCATTCTACAACAAATTTCTTCTCGTTCTCAACAAAAGTAACCTAGTTTCCTACAGTACACATTCCTCTTGTTATTTCTTTTACAGGTTACTTCATATAAGTCTAGAACTAATCGCCTTAAGCAAAGCAGCAATCTGACTTAATATTAGTACAATACACCCTAGTTCTCTCAACCCTTTAGCCTTTAACCAAGATATGTTGTCAAAGGTTTTCCAAAATGTTATACTCAGATCAGTTCATCGGAGATTTCTGTATAGCAAACCATCGTATCCCAGAAGACCCAATCTCATAATACCCATGTTCATCCATTACTTATTCATAATCTCCCCTCATGGTATCAGATCAATTTCAGTTCCATTTCGAACTGTATGCTTTATTTTTGTTCCTTATGTTGAGCTCATCGTGTGGATGGGACGGTATTACCGGGCTTAAGTTCCCACTTCCCATCAACCAAGTGGCTCGCCACCAAGGACCATTACTACCACTTGGATAATAGTTCAACACTTCCTTAAAGGTTCATAGCCCCAAAAACAGTCAATGTCAAATTGCATTCCACCAAACAGGCAATGTCAAATTCAGTTTAGATTTCTCGATAACTCGTTAACTCACCAACCCAGACAGACGCACGCACAATGCACACAATTATTGGAAGGCAGGGGGTGGTGCGGAACTCAAAAGCTAAAGTATTATTAATTGAAACGGCGTCACAAAAAATTAAAAGGAGACAATCAGATAATCGATCTAATGCAATGACAATCAAGCAGGCAATCAGAGTTACCAGCCTCCTATTTGGAGGGTGATTGTATCTGCAAGTCATCCCAAATCTACAAAGGCCAGTTCTGATGTAATAAGCGCAGTCCGGCTCTCCTGGACGCTCGGGATAGGGTCCGGATTCCATGGACTCGCTCCCTCTCAAGTTGAACTGCCACACAATCTCTGCAACAACACAAAATTTGTGAATTAAGAATTATCATTACACAACCTTGGGCATTCAACGAAATAGAATAAATTTAGAATTACCAACAATTTATACAGTAAAAATTAAATGGAACAGAAAATTTGGAATACCAGAAATCCTTCCCTTACAGTAAAAATGTCAAATTCCAAACTTGAGCGCATAATTCTACCAATTCCAAAATCCAAAAACGAGATGAAAAAAAAAATCATCTATGACCGTCAAGAACCAGACTTTCTAATTCCGTACCAAGAACAGCAACACCGACATTACCACGGGGGCTATGAAACAAATGCATGTGGGAAAATCTAGCCCTAACCTTCATCATCGACGGGTGGCGCGGCCGATGACGGTCCCTCGGTCACCGCCCCCGACCTAGCACCGTGCATCTGGATCCCCGTGCTTCCGTACTCCATCCGAATCCATCCATCACCGGATCCCAGCCGTAAGGCCCACCGGAGCTCCCATTGTCGACGCTGCCGCGTTCAGATTCCGGCGACGGCGAGGGGGGAGGAGGCGGCGGCGGAGTCGAGAGGATCGGAATCGGAGGATGAGGAGGAGAGGGGTAGAGAGAGGGAGGGGAAGCGCTTTCGCTCTCGCTCTCGCTCTCCTCTCCACAAACGCGGAGACGAATAAAGGCTAGCCATCCGCTCCGTCAGCCAGTCGTTCGTTGCTTTCACACCCGCGCGAGCGAAAAGCAGAGAAATAACGAAAAAGATAAATATATATATAATAAACCCTACAAAATCATTTAAAAATAAAATTAAAAGCCCCGGAAACCGGAAACCGAACGCGAAACTGCCTTTTCGTGTAATCATTTGGCTCCTTCCACGTTCTGCTGAACCTCGGAACAGCAATGGGTTTGTAAGTTTGTCGAGAGTAAGATCGCTATTGCTCAGATCGTACGGTGAGATAGGAGGGGGCGATTTTAGCTTAATATGATCCGCGGGTCAACCTAAGCGAACGGCCAGAGACCCGTTGGGGCCGTGGGCGAGATAACCGGGTGGGAAATGCCAGGGGTGTTTTTCTGCCGGTTTAGGGCGCGGGAGCATTTAAAGCGCCGGAGCCGCGCGTGCAGTGTCGGGGGGCCCCCGTGGCCCCACACTCAGTCGCTCGGAAAAGGACGGGGGAGGGCGAGCCACGTGTACTATTCCGATACGGAGTGTCAGGCGACCTTTCGTGTCTTTTCTTAGTTTTCTTCGCCAAAAAATCAGACCCACCGACAGAGTCACCCCGTCCACACCACTCTGCTCACATAAAGACAGGGTCCCGCATCCATGATGCGGAGTGCGTGGCGGGTTGAACTTATGTGAGTGACTTTACGACGGATAGCTGAATGAAGCTCGCTTTGTGGGCCCGCATAAGGATTTCCGATTTGTGTGCACTCTCGCTCCCTCGCCGTCGGCTGGGCTCGGAGCCTGGCGCCGGCTCGGCTCTGGGTCCGAAGAGAGAGATTTTCTTGATGGCGACGGATTCACCGTTGGGACCGGACGACGTGAGGCGGGCGCTTTGACCTGGGGACAGTGGTGGGGCCCAACGTGGTATATGCTAGCCGAGTCCGGATCTCCTCCAGTCCGTCGGCCCCGGTCGGTGGACTCCGCGCGAAGCACTACACTTTTGGCTCGCCAGCCATTGTGCGGCTGTGATGCGCTGCCGGGTCTGAACTCATGCTTGCCGCGCTTTGGCCATGATGTGCAGTTGTGAACGTCTTTACCGGTTTTCTTTTCTTGCATGGATGTGAGTATTGGGTTATAAGCTTAGGGTGATTTACTAATGGAAAATACTATTTATCCCAAACCTTTTGCCGATTCATTCGCACAAATGACGCGTTCAGATCACAGCCATCTGGTTCATCCGTTTGACTCTAAACCCTTTTTCCTACCGTTTCAATTCTTCATGAAATCCCCATGGATTAGTATCGCTCTTAAAGGGAGTGTAGAAGGCCTTGCAAAGGAGATTCTTAAAGGGAGTGTAGAAGACCTTGCAAAGGAGATTACGAGGGATTGCATCAACAGTCACGAGGCATTGAGCTGAGCAACGTCATGAAATGTCGATTCGTGGATTCGTCCAAGTTTTAGGTTGTGATTCGTCGTAGCTCTTGCGGGCGGGGTAACTTTTTGGACTCTTGTATCTTTGCTATTTATAGAGGTTTGAAGATATTTGGGATTTTGATAAATATCTGGAGAGATTCATCAGACCCCATATAGCCCATGTGGGCCCAGGAAAGGACTGTCGGGTCCCACTGTCATCTTCGTGGGCTCTCCAGGCAGAGCTGGCGAGTCCCACTGTCGTCTTCGTGGGCCCCCCAAGCAGGGCTTGCGGGTCCCACTGTCGTCTTTTGGGCCCCCCAGGCAGGGCTAGCGGGTTCCACTGTCGTCTTCGTGGGCCCCAGGCAGGGCTTGCGGATCCTACTATCATCTTCGTGGGCCCCAGGCAGAACTGGCGGATCCCAATGTCGTATTCGTGGGCCTCAGACAGAGCTAGCGAGTCTCACTATCGTCTCCTTGGGTCCCAGACGAGGCTGGAGGATCCCACTGTCATGCGTTAGTCAGATTTTGCACCCATATTTACCATTCATAGATAAATGATACAAAGTATATCATATTATAGGAAAAACATCATAAATAATTATTTAATTCTCAAACGCAAACACAATAATCTTACATCAACGAATATTTTGGATGGGATCTGGTACACTCCGACAAGCTTTTTAAGACACTCGGTGAGTTCCGACGATACTCAGCGAGCCTTGTTGAGCTTTTAGGGTGATGAGATCATATTTTTATAGTGTTTAGGATTTTTTACATTTTTGTTGAGAACTTCAAGAAGACATTCAGCGAGCTCCTGGAGACCTTTAAGACGCTCCACCTGAAAAATGGCAGCCAACAAGGAAAAAAATAATGGTTGGAGACGCGGACTAGGAGAAGAGAAAAACAATGAGCTGATAGTTGGAGGAAGAAGAAAGCATCATTTTTTTTTTATGGCTCAAGGATATACTTGACCGAAATATTTTAAAGGGTCACAAAAATAAAACCAAAAACAACAAGGTCATTTGAGCAATAGGTTTGAATTGAGGGTCATTTTGGGAAAGGATTCCACTCCCATAGAATTTCCCTTTGGAAAACCCTCAAATATAAACATGTGAGTTCTTTCACATGGCACGATCGTGAAGTTTCCAAAACCTTGAACGACTCTGAAGTGGCTACCTTGCAACACCATTTCTTACATCTTCTTCACCTTCAATAGATCAAATGGCGCCAGAAAGCCCGTATCCAATGGCTCCAAGCGGGTGGTTTGAATACCAAATTTTTTCAAATAAGCACACTAGTTCGACGTAAAAGAAATAGGATTCATTTCATTGATGATGAATTTGGTGTCCGATTCTCAACAAGGGTTGAGATAGAGGACGTTTTCATCCAGTATTTCAAAACTAAGTAGACTTCTTCCACTATTTCTAGGCCCGGATGATCTCCTCAACACATTACCGACCATCCTGACTACTTTTGATAACCGAAGCCTCATAAGCCCAATCATGTGGGAGAAAATCTGATGTACTGTTTTCTCCCCACAACGTAACAAAGCCCCTGGGCCAGATGGCTACTCTGTTGAATTTTTCACCTCGAATGAGGATGTGATTGAAATAGACATTTGTTCTGCCATCGCGGCTTTTTTTTAATCTGGGAGAATGTCGGCAGCACCTATGTTACGCTTATCCCCAAAATTGTTGAGGTTTGTAGGCCGGAGCACTTCAGACCTATAAGGCTCTGTACAATTCTTTATAAAATTATCTCTAAAATTCTAGTGAATCGCCTTAAGCCTCTTCTCGGAAAAATTGTGTCCCCAGAGCAAAGTGCTTTCATCTAGGGTTGAAATATTTCGGGCAACATTCTTCTGGCTCAAGAAGCTCTTCATTCGATGAAAGTTGATGCTTGTGATAAAAATCTGATGCCCTTAAATTAGACATGGCCAATGCGTATGACTGGATACAATGGGGATTCCTTTATCGGGTATTGGAAAAGCTTGGGTTTCACCATATATGGGTTCAATAGATTAAAGGTTGTATAGAGAACCTATCATTTTCCATCTTCTTTAATGGCTCTCCTATATCTTGGTTTAGTTCTTTGCGTGATCTATGTTGGAATTAAATCCTATTATCAGAGTCACAACGGAAGCAAAAGTTAGATCCGAGGATCTTATGGTGTATGTTTCATTACAATTAATTCCACAAAATAATCTACATGCAAATCTATGATCCTAGCATATGTACGGACACCCTAGAGGCATACTACAATCTACACAAGATATGTATGTATCCAGTTAGGTGTTTAGAATCATCAAACCTTATGGAGCTTAAATCCGAAGAGAACGAAATGATAGTTGATGATGAACCACACGTGAATCAAGAGGGATGTTGTCGGATAGCACATTGTCATTTGCGTAGGGAGGAACCCACGGCGTCCTATCTCTGAGTGCAAGGATGACGCACCGACGGAAGATTGCACGTAGGAAAGATGATGGTGAACCACGAGATCTCCTCTTTCTCTTTATCTTTTCTTCCTTCTCCCTTCTTCCTTGGCCAAAACCACAAAGAGGGTAAAGGGAGAGGGTGGCGAAATTTCTGGAGAGATGAGAGGCTAGGGCCGGCCTCCTCTGTCTCTTTTTTTCTTATAGGGCCGGCCCCTTAAGGATTGGGATGAGGGGGGGTGGTTTTAGGGTTTCCCTTGATACTTCGGACGAAAACGTCTTTTTGTCGGGATATCGCTGATAAAGAGATAGAGTGAGGTACGCTAGTCGAAATCGAGTTCTGTCAACGCCTATGAGTTCCTAAAATTATTTCGCTCATTTGAAGATTTATATTCAATATATTATGAGTCATATTTCAGTATTTACCAAAATAGCCCTATCGCGTCACTCTATCGTGTGCACTCTATCGCTTCACTTCGAATCTAATATGTCTAACCGGGTTGAGGAACAATTAATATATACAACAACAGGGTGGAACCTTCAGAGTTCAGAATCTCTAGCTCCAACCGGATTCCCTAATTAACTATTCGGTGACACACCAAAAGTTTAACTAATCAACCCTAATCCGATTAACCCGTGTAGTTATCCAGAGTGTGACACGAGTTAAACTCTAGTGATCCTAAACTTATATTACTCTCTCGTAACCCTGTTCTCTACTATACTCTGATAATCTTTAGTCCCTTCTATTACTAGTGCCATGATTCGACTCGGGCAGTAGGAAGCACTGTCAGAACCCGATCGATCATCTGACTAGGATTTGATGACCTGTCATCCATAACACCACACACACTTCCGATGCTATGCGTAGCATCCGGAACATGTCAATCATACTGATAACCATCAGGCCTGGATTAATTGTGTGGACAGATTGACTCATCAAAACGCACACATCCATCACTGGACATCGGATAACCTGTAGTTGTTGTATGCCACTCTAGCGCCAGCTGGGTAACCCAACGTTCCGTGATATTGGACTATGAAAGGTCCGCACATATTGGTACATCAAAGCACCACACAGTCGGTTGGCTCAGTATACATGATCCCTCAGGGTTGAGGACAGATTATCTATAGTAATAAAACAGTTTATACACAAGTATCTGATACACTGATCCATGCACCGTCTTGGTTTCTGTTCAACACGATCATCGTGCGTGGTAAGATGAAGTGAATGGAAATCCCACGTTCCCGTGGTGGAGACTTCATCACATCATCTACCTGCCGACAGCTTATTCTTGGTAAAGCGACGGCATCACCAAAGCCGTGAACTAGTTCTAGGTTTACACAGAACCGATTTACTGGGTCTCTCAAGCACGAACCTACCATGCACCTTAGTGGCCTACTGTGTGCCCCTAGGGTCCTTTATTATATATGAATTAACATATACCAAAGTAGTATTCTAATTGAAAGAATAACCAAAGTCATCTTTATTAATGTTAATACAGAAAATCCATGCTCAGGACATAAGAACTACAACAGTTTTCGACAAGAGACCCTCTTGCACCCTATCTCTTCATTTTGGGGGGTTGATGTTCTGGTGAGGAATATTAACAATCATATCCGGCGTGGTAATTGGAGGGGCATTCGCTCCTCCCCTATGGTTAGATCGATTGGTTTGCTCTCTTATGCATATGACAGTCTAATTTTCACTGAGGCCACTGTAGACACACAAATTGTGTATAACCTGAACCCGACTCGCATGCATCTATACGGAGGCAAACCCGACATACACTCGGGCCCGAACCCGACTGGCATGCACATATGCGGATGCAAACCCGATACGCACCCAGACCCGACCCGCGCCAAACAAGAGGCCGGGTGGGCCCATCCCCAAGTGGGGCCCACCCGGCTCCCCTTCTTGAAACCCGAGCCCCCTACCCGTGGGTAGGGGGAGGCCGGCCATGCAAGGAAAAGAAAGAGAAAGAAAAGAAAAAAAGAAAAGGAAAGAAAAGAAAGAAAGAAAGGGAAAGAAAAGAAGAAAAAGGAAAGAAAGACCGCCATGCGCGGGGGGGGGGGGTTGCGTATGACATCTACTTACGCGTGGATTTGCGCCGATCCCTCGATCCAACGGACAAGAAGAAGAGCCGGGTCGCCATCGATTTCATGTGCAAGATTCAGCCATAATTACCCCGCCAGAAAAGGAAAGCAAATAAAGGTTTATTCTTCTCTTCAATTGAAGAATAAATCTTGGGTAATTATGGGGGAGATATTAAAGGGATTCAAAATGAAACTTCCCATATCTCTCCCCTCCCCCCTTCACCTATAAATAGAAGGGGAGGGGGAAGGCTCAAGAGGTCGAAGGGGCCAGAGGTCGCAAGCCGAAGACAAAGCAAGGAAGCTCTGTAGAAGAGAAAAAGCGCTCTTCATCGATCCAAGACTTCACGAGGCACAGGCAAGCCTATCCCTTCGGGACCGGCTTAGTCTATTGAAAGCCCTCATCAATGTGAAGACCCTTGCACAAGAAGATCAAGCCTTCGACTCCGTGCACGAAGAAGAAAGCTCGGAGAAGAAGAACCCTTCGACTCCAAAGGCGCCAGAAGCAAAGGCTGGAGAAGAAGATCGGAGCGGCACCACCCTGTCATCTCCAACAAGCCTTCGACTCCGATCAAGCCCAAAAGCCCGGAGAAGAAGACCGAAGCGTCATCACCCGTCGCCTTCGATAAACGTCCACTCCATCCACGAAGAAGAAAGCTTGGAGAAGAATACCCGAAGCGTCGCTACACCCGTCATCTTCAAAGCAAAGCCGATGCTACAACCGCCGCACGGAGATCGGTGCCACCCCCGCCATCTTCAAAGGACCCCTTTGACTCCAAAGATGCCAGAAGCAAAGGCCGGAGAAGAAAATCGGAGTGGCACCACCCTGTCATCTCCAACAAGCCTTCGACTCCGATCAAGCCCAAAAGCCCGGAGAAGAAGACCGAAGCGTCATCACCCGTTGCCTTCGACAAACGTCCACTCCATCCACGAAGAAGAAAGCTTGGAGAGGAATACCCGAAGCGTCGCTACACCCATCGCACGGAGATCGGTGCCACCCCTACTGTCTTCAAAGGACCCCTTCGAATCCGATCACGCCAAAGAAGCCCGGAGAAGAAGAAAAGTCTAGCCGACACCTAAATCGTCAAGGAACCCAGAAGCGTTGAAGAAGTAACCACCGTCGTTCGAGAAGAAGATCGAGTCGATACCGAAGCCAAAGCCCACGCAAGAAGCCAAAGCAAAAGCCCCGGTAAAGCCCGCGCCAAAGCAACGCAAGTGCCAAAGCCAAGCGACTACGTCGTTCACGAGCAAAAGCATCGCACGTTCTAGTCGATACGACGCGAAGTCCGGAAGAACGAAAGCATCGCAAGCCTCCCCCGTCTACGTCCAAGCGCAAGCGCCAAAGCAAAGCAAAAGCCAGAGTCACACCAAAGCCAAGCCGAAGTCGAAAGCCAAAGCTAAAGTCGATGCCAAAAGCGCGATCGACGCTGCGAACCGACGATCAAGGACGCCGAGGTCAAGCAAGGATTGAGGAAGACACGAAGACTGAGGAACGAAGCCAAAAACCTCCTAGCCGAGAAAGCACGAAGCACGGAAGGAACAAAAGCAACGGCGGATACTCCTTAGCCTCTCAAAAACCCTCACCCTGTAAAGACCTCTGTCCTGGGCAACCCCTTCAGAGCTCTCGCACGAATACCACGTGGAGACGCGGATCAAAGGGACCCTCCAGAGGTTCTCTCCCATAATCTCCTGATCAATATTCGCCGCACCCGGCTCACTACCCCCGAGCCCCCGGGTCACGACATCTGTAATCTCGTGTGTTCGCAATAAAGACGACCCGGATCTTTTTCTGCGACTACAGCCACTCCTTCCAGTGTGGGGAATCTTAAATGTCTTCTTAGACAGTATTGTCATCTATTGGGTTAAAAGGTTAACTACCAAAAAGTCGACAGTTCTGTTTGGAGATGGAGTTAGGGCTAAATGTCGTCCGGATATCCTTCTTTCTCTTAGGATGTCCTCCCAAAATGGGCCTCTAACCTATCTGGGGGCTCGCATCTCGGGTAGCTCCCCTATGGTCAGTCGTATCATAGGATGTCTAGCTGGATGGAAAGCCCACTTGTTATCTTTTCTGGCCCAAGTTACCTTACTTCAGTCTGTTCTCCAATCCCTCTCGGTGTTTCAATTGGGAGTGGTTTGGATCTCGAAATGTATAATGGATCATCTGGAGAAGGAATTCCGATGTTTCTTATAAGCTAAAGGAGATAAGAAACACGGGCTACACCTAATTAAATGGGATGATGTCTGCCAGCCGAAGATGTAGGGGGGCTAGGCCTTCGTCATCTTCCTCTATTTCGTCAAGCTATCAGGGGGGGAAAAGTTTACCAGGTCCTTACTAACATTGAGAACCCATGGGTTTCCTTTGTTAAAGATAAATATAATGTGAATGAGGACCCATGGTAATGGCCAAAACTGGGTAAATGCTCATGGGCTTGGCGAGATATCTCCGAGGTTTTATCGTGTTTGTGAAACCATCTGCAACATGCGGTCTGGTTGGGAGCCTGCTATGATCTCTGGTCAACCCCTTGGTGATCCCAAATCCCCTTATCCCGGAAGGTATTCCCCTTCAATGTAGGTCTGGCGCCCAAATGTAAATCGATCTCGGACCTTTTTCGGTCCAAATGGGTGGAATAAATCTATCTTGATGACTATATTTCCGCTGTAGTGGATCCTCAGGATATGCAACATATCTGGCTATAATATGGCAGTTACTTATAAATTTTATCTATTAAGTACCACTACACCAGTGGGCATTTGGCCTGGGATTTGGAGCAACCTTCGGAAAACCTCAATGGGGCTCTGGGTGCGGCTATTTTTATGGAAATTTTTCCACTCACGGCTCCCAGTACAAACGTATATCCGACATATTGGGATATTCATCTCTATCTTATGCCCTCGATGTTTGGATCAAGATGAATCCTTGGATCATAGTTTCTTTCAATGCCATCTTGTTAGTCAACTTTGGCTGCATGTTAGTACTAAGATTGGGGTGACAACTGTCCCCTCCTCGACTAATGAGTTTGGTATTCTATTTCATTATACTCATGATCATGGGGCGGGGTATAGCAAAACTGCCAAAGCCATTCTTGGGTATATCCTTTGGCACATATGGAAAGCACGGAACAGAGCGGCGTTTGAATTGTCCAATCGAGTGGTTCATGTTATTTTTGAACTTCTTTTTGATGATTTCAATTCCTTCTGTGTTGCTAACTCGATCCCTGCAACTCTATGCTCTACCCTCAGCCAAAGCATGCTCAAGCTAATCCCAGTCCGATGGATGCCTCCAAATGAATATGAATATAAATTGAACTTTGATGGTTCAATAGATCACTCAACTTCAGCGGTTGGCGCGGCCTTTGTTATCCGAGACCATTATGAATCAAACTTGTAAGCAGGTGCAATTCATCTAATTACAAATTTTGTGCAGGTGACAGAATCTAGGGCCTATGGGAAGGTCCTCTTGTTGCAACGACTTTGTTCCCGGGACACGCTCTGTGGATAGAAGGAGATTCTCAATGTGTGATCTCACAATTGGTTTCACCCTCCACCACATCCCTTCTTCTTCAAGACTGCAAGCTTCTCAGCCAGAAGCTCGGACGTGTCCGAACCTCACATATATACCGGGAAGGCAAACTCAGTGGCTGACTGGTTTGCTGATTATGCTCGAGCGATAGGATAATCCAGGTTCTAAACATCAAGCTTTTCTCATGATGTCATGTATGTGCACATGATGATTGTAGCCTTTGCTATTACGCTCAATGGGTGTCCAAACAATGATCCAACTATTACGTTTTATTAGTGCAATATCGGTAAAAAAAAGAAGAAGTTATTTCACATGTGACGAGGTCCTAAAAGTAAAGTTTTAGGCTATGTTTTAGTTTAATCAATGCCACTAAGTTGGTGCTAAGTTTTAGTACGATTTAAGACGTTCGATGGCCAACTTGTTTCATCAGAGCCATCCAATTGCAGTGAACCTGACAGGTGAAAGGCACCCAGCCCGAGTCTGATGGCTGTAGATGAATCAGCACAGCCACCTTACGCTACGGGACACCTTACGGAATCACAATGCGTAACCCTCATTGTCAAACGATTCCAGGGAAAGAAGTCGCAGTCATCACGACGTGGCGACTGAGATGACCTGACGGTTCCAAATTTAGCCGAGCCGAGCCGAGAGTGATGATTTGGTTTGCACTTTGCACCCAAACAAAAAAAAAGTTAATGATTTGGTTAATAGAAGCAAAAAGATTGACGATTTGGCCCACGTCAAGATGACGTAATGAGGCTCGTGTCAGCAGCGATCACTTCCCCTTTGAGTGACGCAGACGGTACACGGTACAGCGTCGGATGGTCCACGTGTACAATTGATATAGTTCTGTCCGTATCCAGTCGGTGTTGCCTGGTGCTACACGTGCTTTAATTTTTAAATAAAGAAAATTCTGATAATCTTAATTTAGAACATTTGAACACGTGTAGCACCAGACAACACGTGCTTGGGTGAGGAGGTTGTGTATTCGACTCCTCCCAACCCCTGTCATTTACCTAGGGAGTGCGATTGAAAATTCAGAGTAGGTCAGGCTTTACTCTCGGAGGGATTTGTCCCAACCTAAAGTGAGTCATTGCCTGAAAGGTTTTGAGAAACCCATCGTTCTAATAAAAAAAATTATTAGGGATTTGATTGAATACCCTTTGTAATGAAAATTTGTAGCACTCCTATATCCGCATCCGATGAATTTTTGGGGATCAAATATATATTACAAAAATACATCAATTTTTTCAATTAGGAAAAATGCTATTTTGCCAACTTGACGTGGTATGATAACAGTTGTCTGTTGCACAGAGCCCAAACAAAGAATCTCACTCAGCGCCCCCCCCCCCTTGTGATGAGTCTACCTACCACCAACACCCAACTACTATATGCTCATTCTTCATGACATATCCATTCACAATGGCTCAACTAGATAAACCATTTTGAGACAGAGATTCTTCCATTGAATCCATCTCCTTTCTCTATATTAGATACACTCACATCCCAAAACCCGAGTCGTAAGGGGTGGTCCAAAGGGGGTATATGAAGACAATACTGAGCAATCTGATACCAATGTGGGACTAAACTCTTAACACTCCCCGGTCCCTCACGTGCATGGCAATTTTGTCTGGTCCTTGTCATGTGGGGTAGGCTCCCACTTGGCTTAACGGACATAGGCCAAGCTTTCTCTAATACTATGTTAGATATCCTCACACCCCAAAATCCGAGTCGTAAGAAAAGGTCCATAGGGGCAGGGTATATGAAGACAATATTGTCCAGCCCGTTACCGATGACTAAACTCGTAACACTTTATCCATTAACACAATGTCAATACCGACTGAGAAAGAAGATCTTCGGGAATATCAATGTAGGAAGAGAAGCATGGTCTATGGAGATCATGGAACCCTAAAGGTATCGAACGATATAAAGCATGTCTTGTTGCTCATGGATTTAACTATCGACAATGATTCAATTTTGAGAAAACTTTTCAGTCTCGTGGTCAAAGCAGCCACTATTCGTCTTGTTCTCTCCTTGTCTATTTCTCTTAGATGGTCTCTCCACAGGTAGACGTCAATAATATGTTTCTTTATGGTGATCTCCAAGAAGAAGTGTATCTACAGTAGCCTCCGGGATTCATTGATAGCACACGTCCAATGCATGTTTGTCGTCTCCGAAAGGCCCTCTATGGCCTAAAATAGGCTCCCCGTGACTGGTATTTGAAGGTTACATCTTTCTCCCTACCCTAAGGTTTCATGGTTGTCCCTATGATACTTCGTTGTTCATCTGGAAGCAGGGGACGCACATGGTACTTATTCTTGATATCATCATCATCTTTGGTAGCGATGTGTCTCTTCTCTTTCATCTCATTCAACAGTTGTCGACACCATTTGTTATAAAGGATCTCGATGCCCTCCATTATTTTCTCGATATGCAAGTTCTACGTGACTCTGCCTCACATATCTTGTCACAAGCTCGGTATGCGTTCCAACTACTTGAGAGATTTGGGCTCTCTGGTGCTAAGCCCGTCTAGAGTCCCTTAGCCACTGGGCTCCAGTTGTCCATCACAACATCAGACCCTATTCCGGATCCTTCTCTCTATCGATAAATGATGAGGTCTCTTCAATACCTCACCATGACATGACCGGACTTAGCCTTTATTGTCAATAATGTTTTTTAGTTCATGCACCGTCCGTGTTCGTCTCACTTGGAAGCGATGAAATTCACATGTCTTACGATATGTTAAAGGGACACTTTTTCATGGCTTGCACTTTACGAAGTTGACTAATTTTGCACTACAGGCTTTCTCGGATGCTGATTGAGTAGGTTGTCCTGATACCTGTATTCCACCACAGGCTACGCCGTCTATTTGGGTCTAAACTTGCTCTCCTGGGGCTCGAAGAAGTAAGCAATGGTCTCTTGATCATGCACCGAAGTCGAATAACAAGTACTCGCAACCACCACTACCGAGATTCTTTGGTACCTTCTTCTCCTACAAGACATCGGCGTTCGGTTTCCATGATATCTATTGTTATTTTGTGATATTATCAGTGCTATATATCCATCTGTCCAAGAATTCAGTTTTTCAAAGTCAGACCAAGCACAT
The DNA here is from genome assembly GCA_947650365.1 of Chamaelirium japonicum. Classification (NCBI taxonomy): domain Eukaryota; kingdom Viridiplantae; phylum Streptophyta; class Magnoliopsida; order Liliales; family Melanthiaceae; genus Chamaelirium; species Chamaelirium japonicum. Next base: position 61,950,703 of record OX393559.1, on the reverse strand, counting down.
TGGCATTGATGTCCATTTTCTTTGGGAACATATGCTACGCTCCACTTTGTCTATTCATCACATACTGGGCTTGAATCAAATAGTTGATATTTTTACAAAGTCGTTACCAAGTACGTGGTTCTTACTTCTACGGGGCAAGATCAATCAGCAGTATCTAACTCCATAAGCTTGAAAGTTTGAAGGGGGTGGGGGGGGTGTGATAGTATAATGTCACAATGATGTCATGCTGAGCTGGTGCTATTGGACCGAGTCAACCGTGCAAGCCTGGCGAGCTCACTATACCATTATCCGAGGCTTGATTTGTGGGATTGAATTAATCACTATCCTTCTTGTCGTACTTTTCCTTTTATTAGGGGATCTCACTCTGCTTGAATTATGTGAAAATCTTCTATAAATACAAAGGATTCCACATGGCAAATTGCCTTGGGTTGAAAACTTTACACTCTAGGTGTTCCAATCTTACCCATTGACTAAGATATCAAGTTATCAAACAAGTTTGCTCGAATAAGAGTCTTAATGGATATTACTAAACATATAGATCTTCTATTGCTCTAACTAATGGTCAAGAAATAGATGTTCATTAAAGTATGAGAAACTGCTTCACTGTGTTTTCTAACTAATGGTAAAGAAATAGATGTTCGTTTAAAGTATGAGGAACTAACTGTTGGGTTTGGTTTGCAAAAGCCAACACCTAGTCCATGTCGTGCACACGACTTTGTTAGGTCGTGCGCACGACTTCTGCAGAAGCTGTAAGAACAGGTGAATCAGCAAAAAAACATCAAGAAAATAATTTGGAGAGATCGTGTGCATGGCCTAGGCCTATCAGCATGGGTTTGGCCGCAGGTTCGAGTTGATTTGGCCGATCTTTGGGTCTACTATGGGAATGTGTTTGCTCCCTTATTTAACGGGAAGCATGAGGAGGCTCTAGGATAAGATGAAACACTTGGAGATTGTCGATGATGGCTATGTGCTGTGCTTGAGATTGTCTACGAGAAGGAGGTTTGCCGGAGAAGAAAGAATGATCTAGGGGGGGGGGGGGGGGGGGGGGGGGGCGGTGCGGCACTCCCCTTGCACTCTTGAAGTCTCATGGCTATGGTGACTCAAAAGGGTCTGAGATTGATGACCGCCCAACTCTTGGACAGGGCATCGGAAGACCCTGAATCCCCAACAGTGCTATCAGAGCATGGCTCAGTGTGTGAGGATTTGAGGTGGGTGGAGCAACGGCGGAAGACAGTTTGAGAATCGGGTAGGTCAATGGTACAAATTTTAGATTTTGGAATATGCAAATTGAGGGACTTCTATTTGCCACTTGGACGAAAAGACGGACATGCCAAAACAGATGCTCGATAAAGATTGGATGACCCTTGACAGCAAGGTTACTTTTTGATTGTTTCACTCAAATATAGCATCCGCCCCAAACATACAAGATACTGTCCGCTTTGCCCGTGCGGGATATTGTCCGCTTTGCCCGTGCCCACACGAGAACTTCCTGGGGGGTTAACTATCCTTGCACTACTCTCGCCTAAGCACGCTTAACTACGGAGTTCTTTGGAAATCCGTAGCGGCGTACAGTTTTAAAATACGTATTCTATGTTTGGGAGAGAAATTATATAAGTAGCTTAGAATCTCCTTCTCTCTATGCAATGTGGGGCTAACTCATGGCCTTGGACATCTCACCTTATCCATTTTAGCATCACAGTATCAAGAGTCTTGGCTCTTGGCTATTAGCCTATTGGATCTTGGTCATCACAATCCACCCCCCTTAAGGGCTACATTAGACCCCCCACCCCCATTGCGAGGAAAACCGGCTCTGATTCCACTTTATAACATCCGCTCCAAACATACAAGATATTGTCTGCTTTGCCTGTGCCCGCACGAGAACTTCCAAGGGTCACCAATCCTAGTACTCTCTCGCCCGAGCATGCTTAACTACGGAGTTCTTTCAAAATCCGTAGTGGCGCACGGTTTTAAAACACATCTTTTATGTTTACGATGGGAATTATATAAGTAGCTCATGATATATCCTTCTCTCTAGGCGATATGGGGCTAACTCGTGCTCTTGGACACCTCACCTCACCTTATCTATCATGACATCACAACCCTAGGACTCTTGGCTCTTGGCTATTGGCCTATTAGATCTTGGTCGTCACATCAACCTTCAAAAATCTCTAATGAGAAGTCCACCACGGGAATGGCTCTCAGGCATGTGAGTGTGGCAAAAAGGTAAAGCAAGTTTCAAAAAAGGCTCCAAGTCAGCCAAAAGCATTTGGAGATGCTTAGGTCGACAGAATCGCGAATTTGGTTGGATCATTGGGTACCGATGATGGAAATCCCTTGGCGGCCACTGATGAGGCCGATGATGAGTACCAGATAGCTAAGCCACGCGTAGTCACACAAGTCATGGTTTTGCAGCTATATGGGTGTACACGTGAGGGTGGCAGATGGCGAATATAGATGGTTATAGGAGGCGAATTGCGGACCGCTTAAGGTGTGATAGTATATATTCTCACGGTGGTTCGTCATATTCCAGGTTTCGAGAGGCGCCAATCTAAATCCCTCTTTCCATATTAGATCCTCTCGGGTGAGGGACCACTAATTAGGTGAAGCCCTAAAATTTCGGATGACACTTCTTCAGTCTTGAAGGGAAGTCGCAATGACGAAGGTTCTAAGAGCGGTGGTTCAATACTCCTCGATCGTTCCTTCTACTAGCCTCGAGCTTGTGTGTTAGCATTGTGAGGGCTAGTGGGGACGTCCAGTCCTTTTGGAAAGAGGGCACCCACCAAACACCTTTTCCCCTATCTTCTAGGATGGATTTGGAACTCCTAAAGTGGGCACCCCCCTAAATGTTCTTCTGGTTCTAACTATTCTAGGAGGGAGAGAATTGGAATGTGAATCAGAAGATGGATTCGAGAGAGAGAGAGAGAGAGAGAGAGAGAGAGAGAGAGAGAGAGAGAGAGAGAGAGAGAGAGAGAGAGGTATGAGCAGAGTCAAAGAGTTCGTTCATTAGAATGGCAATATTCTTGACTTACATACATTGAGCAAAGATTCACCCCTTTCCTCTGTGCCCCCAGCTCTCCTTTTATAGTTAAGTTGGAAGAAGAAAGCCTTACATCCTTGGGCACGTGCCCCCCCCCCCCCCCCCCCCCCCCTTCGTGTTAATATTCCATTGGTTCGAGCTAGTAACCCATTATATGCATGCTGAAAGGTGCTTTCCGTTGGTTGGCTCTCAGGCTTGTTCCATGGATTCCCTCCACACAATGTTGTTTGATCTAGACAAAGGTGTTCTTATTGGCGCAAAGTGTGTGATCCCTCCACATGCCCCCATTTCTGTTGTACTGCTTCGGGGCCTTTCCAAGATCTTCGGGCTAGTAGCTGTTTCTAGCTTATTTGAGCTAGTAGTTGCTTCCAGCTGATTCGGGCTAGTAGAAGCTCTAACACAAGTACTAGCCCCCTGTGCTTGCCTTTAACCCCAAGCTCTCCGCACAACTTTACCTCCTTGATTGCCATTTTCTTCCTCTGATCCTCATCAAACATTGATAGGTTTTCATTTGGCTCTTCATCATAGACCATCAATTTTGATACTGTGTAGGTTGCTCTCGTATGCCATCAATTTTTCAATGAATGGGGTGTGATGATGATGACTAGCCATTAATCTAGGCCATCAACCACACTGACACTATAAGTGACAAAAATAAAGAGAAAAAAAAACAAAAGTGGAACGAGGGATAATACAACTTGTTAGTGGTACTGCTCCTTATGGGCACTTATCCGGGATTGATATTTTGCTTCAGCCAAGTGCTCTCCTCCGGACCAGGTAGGCCTCTCCAATTCAACCTTTCCTGTGTTCGCGTGTACGACGACTTTGTACGGAGTGGGTTCTAGCACAACATGAGATAATTTGGGCTCAAAAGTCTCGGGTGCAGTGGCTGCGAGCGGAGGATAGAAATACGGCCTTTTTCCATGCGAGCACTAAGATTCAGAGGAGCCAGAATAGGATCCGGAGTCTTCAAGTGGATGGCCAAGAGGTGACGGATTCTAGAGGAATTCAGAGGGGGCTGAAATAATTCTTTCTCCAATGGTGGACGCGAAATGGGGAGCTGCAACTTGAGCTACTTGAGGATTTTCCAAGTGTGGTGTCCTCTGAGATGAATGATTTCCTTGGGCGAATTCTAGATTGAGAGGAAATTAGAAGGGTGGTGTTCATGGTTCTGGCTAACAAATCATTTGGACTGGATGGTTTTAACAATGAATTCTATAGAGCTTTATGGCCGGTGATAGGAGAGGACTTGGTGCGGGACATTCAACATTTTTACTTACGAACCAAATGGGTGATCAGTGGAATGATACGATGGTGGTTCTTATACCCAAATTGGCGTCGCCACCAAAGCCTGCTGACTACCTACCGATTAGTATATGTAATCTGAGGTATAAATTTATTTCCAAAATCGTAGCAAATAGAACTCGCCTCTTCCTTCCTTCCCTTATTTGTGAAGAGCAGCATGCTTTCATCCCAAGCAGACGCATCCGAGATAACATTGTCTATGCTCAGGAAGTGTTACACGCATTACATAAAAGTGTCACCAGGTCGGGCGGGTATGTCTGTAAAAATAGACATTGATAAAGCTTATGACACAGTCCATTGGGAAGCGTTGGAATTTATTCTTACCAAAATGGGATTTCATCAGGGTTGGATCCGATGGGTGTGTCACATCGGTGAGGATGCAGGTGCTCGTTAATGGAGAGGAATCTGATGTGATTACTCCGAGTTGTGGGCTGTGCCAAGTTGACCCTCTCTCCCCATATCTTTTTCTGTTAGTTTCGCAGGTTATTCACTGGTTGCTAGCTAGAAGTAATGTGGACGGAGATATTGAGGGTTTCAACATGATGAGGAACCCCCAATCGGTATTTGCCTTGGCCTATGCTGCTGATTTTCTGCTTTTTGGAAAGGCTTCCATGTTAGATGCATGGGGCCTCAGACATGTGTTAGCGCAAATTAAGTGGTGTACAAAATTGGGTGTAAATACCATAAATCGAGTATCAAATTCTCACGTTGTGTGCAAGGAGTAGTGCGGAGGAGGATTGTCCAGACTTTGAGGATAGGCTAGGAGATGGGCCCATGGACTCACCTGGGTGTCCCCATTAGTGGGACACGGGTTTCGAAGTCTTGTTACCACTTTCTATTATCCCGGATGGAGTCGAGGCTCACGGGGTGGAAAGCGAGATTGTTATCTCAGGCTGGTAGGCTGACATTACTCCAAGCTGTCCTAATGGCTATTCATGTTCATCTAATGACTGCGGGGGGGCTCCTGACGGGGGTGGTACATAAGATGGACAAGATTTGTCAAGTAGTTTTTTGGGGACATTCTGTCCAAGAACGACAAGTGCACTTGGTAGCCTGGGAGGATATCACACAGGAGAGGAGGCTTGGGGGACTGCAGCTGCAGAGTTTTCTTCTTCGACAAGTACAGATGGATATTATGACCGTTGATTATCTTCTGCACAGTCCAAGTGTTGGGGCCCAATGGATTAGATCAGAGGCACAATTGACTCGTGATAGTTGGCAGCAAAGGCAGAACAAGGGAGTCTCGAGTGGGCTCGCAGCTATCTTCTGACGAGTGATGTGGGTGGAGTCTGATAGTAGGGGATTGCGGCCAAAGTTTCGATCTCTTCTTCACTTGATACGTCGGATGAGGAGGAATGAGCAGACTGTATCTATCTCCTGGCTCGAAGAAAACCTTTGGCAATTACGGGTTCCTCTGAGAGTTCACCTTTTTTTTAATGGGAAGTCCTGCATGATGCATTACCTACGTCGGTGCTACTGCAAAGACGGGTGCATATGGGATTTTGTAGCTACCTTGGTGTGGGGAACAAAAGGAAGATATCGAGCATATTTTTTGGGATTGTCCAAAGGCAAGGGAGTTCTGGCAGCATATGAAACATCAGTCGAGCCTTGATTTTTATAAGTTACCTCTTCTTCAGCCAAGTGATAGGAAGGGGAGGCAGGGATTTATGCCCGTTCCTGGAGAGGTTTTTGCAGTGGCTATGTTGCACCTCTGGAAGGCGAGATGTGCCAAAAATTTTAACCATGAAGGGGAATCGATACACTAGCTTGTTCATAGCAGTCTAATGATGTGTACCAAGTTAATTTGAGGCTCGTTGTACGATTCTGGGATGGTGTTGGGACTCGAGGTGGATTACGTACTCTGGGTGGATGGTTCTTTCAGTTCGCCGAAGAAGATGGTGGGTGCAACTTGGGTGTTGGCTTCTCGGAACGGGATTGTGCGGCGTGCAGCCTCGTTTTGTTGTAGGGTAAGGAATTCCCTACAGGCTAAAATGTGGGGGGTTACGGGGGGCTTTTGCTGAGCTGACTCGTCGACCGTTGGACAATGTGCTTGTGTTAACTGATGCTAAACAAGCTCGGGATGCTTTGGTGATTGGCAAGGGGAACGATAGTGAGGTATGCTCCCTTATTATATCCTGCTCACGAGTGGCAAGGATTAATTGTCGGGGGTTACAGTCCAGTGGTTGCCTCGATTGGGGAACCGGGCGGTGAATTGGCTTGCTAGCAAAGCTAGATTATATGGGTGGAAAGGTTTTTAGGATGCGGCATTTCCAGATGTGTTGGTGGGTCTTGTGTGGGATGACCTTCAGATCATAATGTAATGGCCACGTCATGCATACCAAAAAAAAATTGGACTAGCTCCCACTTACTGTGTTGTGCCATGATGACTTCTTCTTGTGGTCTAGTGAACCCCAGTTATGTACAAATTGAACTAGCCATTATATGAAATCTATTAGACAAAAAAGAGCAAGATAAATGAGAATCCAAACGTCAATGCTGAAATATTTTCCAAATTTTGCATTCTCTTTATATCACTTGGGATTAATAAGTGAGAGGGAGAAACCAACAATCATGGATAAAGTCCAAAGAATCAATACGCACCATCAAGAGTCGATATTTGTTCCCAGGGATGACAAACGAATAATGTTAAGCCCTTTGGTATGCATTGTTTGTTCCCTCTCTAACAGCTCGAGCTTTTAGATGAATTGGTACAACCTATCACAATTGAAGAGACTCGATGGGGCTTAAAATGAAGTTGATAGGACATCTAAAAAAATCCAAAAATATACTAGATTTTAACACAATCTATTAAATAATATATATACATATATATATATATATATATATATATATATATATATATATATATATATATATATATATATATATATATATATATATATATATATATAATAAGGGAAAAAATATGGCAACAAGCTCAATTAATACCAAATAACTCCACCCAAAAAAAAGGTTGGTCATTGAAGGCTTTTAGGCCAGAGCCCGTCTCAGTCCCGAATCATTGATACTTTGCTTGGGCTTGGACCTAAACCCTGATGTAAAATAGGTCCAGATCGACTTGGGCCGAAGAAAAAAAAGATCGAAGAAAAAGCATAGAACAACACATCAATAAAAAAAAAATTTAAAAAAAGTTTTTGATTTTTTATTATTTATTACTATATAATCCAAAATGGAGACATAATCAATGAAGTTGAATTATGCCATGGGAGGATATATGCATGGGATCATATTATCTTCAGGGGCACTTGGGCTTCCCATCCTGGGTCTTCCAGTTGTTGTAGCACGGGCACTCCTCTTTATTACCGTACGTCCCCGACGGCACGCAGAGGCACGTTGAGCAGCACTTGATGCAGTAGAACATGCAGGGCTTGCGGTGGGATGTCGCCGAGCACCGGAAGGAGCACTTTGCAGGGCAGTCTGCGATACAGGATTATGAATTAATACAAGCTCATTCTTGGTTAGGGTTTGTTTGGATATGCTCTGGATCCTGGATTTTGAGATTATCGGATTCTAAGAGTTCGGAATCCCAATAACACCTGGATCCTAAAAAGTTTTTATTTGGACAATCCAAAACATGCTCCTAGGAGCTATTTTCTTGGAGCCGAAGATCAACCTCCAGATCCCTTTCTTGGGATTATGAGATTTTGGGCTCCAAGAATCTCAGAATCAAAATTATATCCAAATAAGGTCTTACATCCCTCGATATGAGACTAATTTGAGTGATTCAGTTGAAGTAGTCATACCTTCTTGACGAACCGATCCCTCTCCGCCCGTCTGTCATTTTAAAACAAGAATAGTATTTAGAATTCATAAATCACAACCAAAATTTTGATGATACGCACATACTTTGGAATTAGATGCTTACCGGTTGATATGTTGCAGCAGCAGAAGCGGCAGCGCCTGTTATCTCAGTCTGTAACATTCACATATTCATTACAAATGTAAATGATCTTACTTTACTAGTTATGTATCAAATCAAAACTCACTCTACCAGAAAGTTTGAAGTTGGTTGTCATGCTCGCATGAGAAAGGCCAATGAACCCAAAAAAAAAGATAGGTAACTCCTCGTTTTTTAAGCGGTTTCACTCACGTGGAAAAAAAAAAAAAAAAAAGCAAAGGAAGTATGACTCCTAAGGTTATTTATTCCAATTCCATGTTGGCAAGTTTCATATTGAAATGACTATATCACTTAGTTTGTATGAAATGTTAGCTTAGTTAAGGCACCCAAAGAGACCGGGTTCAAGAAATTTGTGGTACAAAGAGCGTCGGAGTTTGCTTAATTAGTACTGAATTAGGTAAAGAATGACATAAATGTATTTTTCAATAATGATTGTTCATATAAGATTTACATAAAACATTTTTGCTACGGAAGGTTTTTGCTCTCCGATGCTTCATGCGCAGTCTGCGCGGTGCATTTGGATCATTCCCTAAGCTGCATGAGAAAAGAGAGTAGTCTGATTGGATGTAAAAAGGGTATGAGTGATGTGCACGGATCGTGGCTATGTGTAAAGTATAATCGAACAACTATTTATTCTTCTATGAACAGTCCAAATGCCTCATTTAGCATCTCGATCAAAAACACCCCGTACCAAAAAAAAAAACATTTCTGGATTTACACATCTTAGGTGTTTATTTGAGAAATGTAATCCTACAAATAATTGTCTTTCTTTTTCGAGGGAACAAGCAAACATACACAATACTGTTACAAGAAAGAACATGAGAATGATCCAGTTCTTGGAAACTCAAGGTCCTAGGAAAAGAACATGGTCCTATGAAACTCGAAATCCCAATTTGAGGAAGAGGAACAATATACAATTAATAGGGCACAGACAATCTCAGAGGATCATATAGATTAAAGCCGCAGTCGATCATTTGGGGCTGAATGCCCATCCTTTTGCCTGGCCTTATTTGGGGCTGAGTGTGATTCACCAGTCGAGCAGCTGGTGTAACGAACGGTTGTGATTCAGTTTTGGCCTTAACCTATTTAATCTTCTGAGCTTATAACCTTATAGGATTCCGTGCCTATAGAGTATCCTCACATGATGTGTGAATTTAGCTTATATAACTATTGGGTTTAGTCCCACATTGGCTGAGGACAAGCAACAATCATCCTCGTACGTATACCCTTAAGTGGACCTCATCTGGCGACCCGGGTTTTGCGACGCAAGGATATCTACAATGTTATGGCCGGGAGCCGTCATCACAATTGATTATTGAAGATTATGGAGATTAGCTAGCATCACTCTTTGAGGAGAGAGAGAGAGAGAGAGAGAGAGAGAGAGAGAGAGAGAGAGAGAGAGAGAGAGAGAGAGAGAGTCACCACAAAAGCCAGGGCAAGGAGGAGGAGAAAGGCAGATGGAAGAGATGGAAAACGAGCTGCCATCTTTCTTCTTTGCTTCTTTGTTCAGATAGGTGGCAAGTATGCGGACAGAGGCACCCACAACGGCTCTATTTATATCCGCAGGGCATTGATGATATACAGCCAAGAATCCACGTGTCAACACCTATGTGGTGTGCATGAAAAGCCTGCCCATAACCTTCTTTCCTGTTTCGGATCACTGTGATCACGCCATAATCATATCGTGATTAGGAGCTCTTAAGACGTTTCTGACAATGAAAGATTCAGCGTATCCTACCCTTCAAAAAAAAATAAAAAAATACAACGTATCCAACAAAGAGTAACCTTATTGCTTCTCAAAAAAAAAAGAAAAGAGTAACGTTATTTGAACATACTGCGGGACAACATCATGGACAACCCGTGGTGGTGTGGTGTGGGGTCGGCCAGGGCTTGGTGCAAATGCCGATGCACTGAGCGATGGTGGTGTGCCTCCCACGCCACCGGGTTCGACTCCTCTCCACTGATGATCGTCTCCCCTATAGATCGCTGACGCTTTGGGGGAGCAACATGTGATGATCCAAATTTCAATGACCACGGTCTATGGCTACAGGATGAACCTTAGGTGGATGCCACCACCATTGGCCACCGTCTACCGGCAGCCCGACCGCCGTAGGTGGTGGCCGACGGGGTGGTGGCGGGCAGCTGATGATTGGCGCACTGGTGGTGGCCGGTGGCGGAGGGCTGCGACTGGTGGTGGGGGCGGTATTAAGGTTATAAAAAAACCCGATCAAACCGAATCAAACCATGTCAAATCGAGCAGTTTGGTTGGTTATTTTTTATATGGTTTGGTTTGGTTTTTTATTTTGAAAAAATTGACTTAATTGGTTTGATTCAAATATATAATGGATGAAAACCAAATTAAATCGAACCAAACCACCGGACTTGATTTATGGGTTTAGCTCAACCGATTCATGGGTTTAGCCACATTAACCCCTACCCGACTATTTTTATAAATTTGGTTTTCGTCATAGGTTCTTTATGTAAAGGAGGTTCAAAAGTTGATGAGAATTCAGGTTCTCCGGTGCCATATGTCATTTATAGCCACGATGGTACTAAGCTACACATCATTCATGCATTGGCTTCTCGTTATATCCCAAGTAATAAGGTATCAATAAGTATTATATGTTTTTTTTTTCTTATGAACTTCTATTTTCTGTCTTTAAGATTCTTACAAAATTTCATATCCTAATCATTTAGCATGCAGTAAGTTCTCTTAGTTTTGACTACTCAAATTATTATTTTAGCAAACATGTTATCTTCAATACTATCAGTATTCGCGGTATGAGCAACTAGTAGTAATGATAGTAATAAATTAAAAATTGGTTATGTGTTGATATTGATGGAACCGAACCGAATCAAACCGATCAAAGTTGATTTGGTTTGGCTTGGTTTGACTAGTTAATCGGTTTGGTTTGGCTTGAGAATTAGGAAAAAAACGAATAAGTCAGTTTGGTTAAAGTTTTGAGGCCAAAACCAATCGAACCGAACCGATACACAACCTTAGGTGGCATACATCTAGGGTTCATCCCATGGTCATAGATCTTAAGATCACCACATGTCACTCTTCAAAACGTCAGTGACCCATAGAGGAGACGATCATCGATCGGTTGAGAGGAGTCCAACCTCACGCCACCACGGTTTGTCTATGAGGTGCCCCCTGTATGTTCAAATAACATTACTAATTTACTATAAACAAAATGGCAAAAAGATTAATGGAATAAAATAGAAAGCCAAATGTAACTAACCCAAACTGCAAGGAACACACAAAAAAAAAGGCAAATTTTATTCATACCCCAAAAATCTGTAATTAGCCCCCGTCACTCCATCGTTTCTCAATAACTTACTCAACAAAGCTTTAATACCAACTATATCCTTTTATTTTGTACCCCAAATCCTAACTAAACATAAACCTTTGGCTGCTCATCATCCTCATCTGTGGCGTCATCGACAATAGCAACGAAAATGGCAACGACAGCAGTAGCAACAGTGGGCCGTGGGTCATCGTCATCAACAGAAACAGCGACTACGTGGCGTGGTGTCATCGTCAACGACAATGATAATAGGGATAAAAAATCTATAGTGCTTTCCAACCCAATCCCAAACCATACAAGTAAAATCCCAACCCAAGTCCGCTCAAATTCGGATTGGGCTCAGGTTGTGCAAGGGACGACGTTGCCCTACCCGAGTTGCAACCCTACATGTGCCCTCAAGTACCAACCAACTGCATGGAGTTTATTTAAGAGTGGGGTGTGTTCAAGAGTGCATATAATCTATATAACAAGGGACGACGGTTTTGTGCTGACTAGACAAAAAGAAACCAAATGCTGACTAGACAAAACTCTCTCGCGATCACAGTTGTTCCCTCTCTTCTTCCTCCGATCTCTCTTTGTCTCTCTCTTTCCGGATCACTCTCACTCTCTCCCTCCCCGTATTTCTCTCTCTTCCCGATTTCTCTCTCTCTCCGTCCGTCTCTCTCTCTTTCCATTTGTCTCTCTCCCTCCGTCCATCTCTCTCTCTCTCCGATCTCTCTCGCTCTCTCTTTTCGTCTCTCTCTCTTCCCGATTTTCTCTCTCGCTCTCTCTTTCCATCTCTCTCTCTTCCCGATTTTCTCTCTCTCACTCTCTCTATGATCTCATTCTCTCTCTTCGTCTCTCTTCCCGATTCTCTCTCTTTCTCTCTCCGTCCGTCTCTCTCTCTCTCTCTCTCCGATCTTTCTCTCTTTCTCTCTCTCTATCTCCCTCTCTCCATCCTTCTCTCTTTCTCTCTCTGATCTCTTTTCGTCTCGCTCTCTCTCTTCCTGATTCTCTCTCTCTCTCTCACTTTTTGTCCGTCTCTTTCTCTTTCTCCTCGTCTCTCTTTCTCTCTTTGCGTCTCTGTTCCACTATCTCTCTCTCTCTCTCTCCCATCTCTCTCTCTTTCTCAGTCTCTCTCTCTCCCCCACGATCTCTCTCTCTCTGTGTTTTTTCAAAACCAGACCGGAAGGCGAACCAAAAAGGCATCCGGTTCGGCCCAAATTTGTTCAAACCGGTGGTTCAACCATTTGAACTGCATGGAAATATGTTTTTTAAAATAGATATATACTAAATTCTTCAATGGCAAGGTTTGATTCCTGGGTTAACATACATACCGGTTTATTCAAAGACTGAACTGAAACATGTTCCGGTCCAAACCGGTTCAACCGCCTAGTCCGGTCATACAAACCGGTTTATTCAAAGACTAAACCAAAACATGTTCCGGTTCTGGTCCAAACCGGTTGAACCGCCTGTCCGGTCCAGTTTTCAAAACACTACTCTCTCCGTCTCTCTCTCTCCCCGTATCTCTCTCTCTCTCTCCCTCCCTCCCTCCCTCCCTCTCTCTCTCTCTCTTTCTTTCTTTCTCTTTCTCTCCCTCTTTCCTTGGTGGTACAAAAATGTTGTTATAACCATGATACCATCTTAGATGGCATCACGAATCAATCCGAAATACTGGAGCCAACACCTCTCTTCACAATAGTCGTTTAAATCAGAGAAGCCGACGGGTGCAATTCAGGCTGAGTGTGATGCATCTGTCATGGTGGCTGCCATCGTGTGGCTATGATGAACCCCGAGAGATGCTCAAGCGTTTGTTATTGATCCATGATGACAACTAAGTGATATCATGTTTATATGAAAGATTGGGAACCCAAATCTTCTGCTGCATTTCTCTTCGATCCCCATCGTCTGCCCCCAAAGTCATAGTCGTCTATTGCACCCAGACCCGACTGGAGCATCGCACTCATCCCAATCGGTAGGCAAAGAGAAAACAGTGATCAGGTACAACCTGGAGCATATGTCGGGGGGCCAATCACATCTGTTTCTTTGCCTACCGGTTCGGACTGAGTGTGATGCACGGGTCGCGCGGGTATGGGTGCAACAGACGGCTGTGACTTGGGGGGCAGACGATGGGGCAGATTAATGGGGCAAAAAGATTTGAGTTCGGGGGTTGGGGGGGCGGGGCGGGCGGGGGTGGGGTGGTTGCCCGCTTCGTGCCAATCGGGGGTGTCTTGCTTCCGAAGGTGGCCCGTTACATTGCTGACAGGTGTGTTGCCGCCGAAGGCGGCCCACTGCAGTGCCGACAGGCACGGGCATGCACTAGTCTATATAACATGGCACGACGGTTTTGTGCTGACTAGACAAAACAGAAGCTGACTAGGACAAACTGACTGGACAAAAATGAACCGAATAGATCTAACTATTTGTTCAAAAATCAACGCACGATCTCTATTTCCCTATCAACCAACTCCCTCCCCTTGGTTTCAAATCCCAACCCATTTAAACTGCACTAAATCTCTAAAATCTCGGCCCATTTAAATTGCACTAAACCTGACCGTTCATTCCGTGATCGTTGTTCGCATCAACGGCTATAAACCCACTTGTTAAAATTTCGGCCCCCCAAACCATCGGGTCGATCTCAAGGAATTCGTTCGAATAGAGATAACTATGATTAATCGATTATAGGGGGAGGGGGAGTTGGTCGCGCCGAAGGCGCCCACTTCGTGCCAATCGGCACGGGCCAGGAAATGGGTGTCCCTATGAATGTCGGTGTTGTCGTTGAAAGTGTTTTATTACCGAAGGCGTTTAGGTGTGTTGCTGCCGAAGGTGGCCCGCTGTAGTGTCTACAGATGTGTTGCAACCGAAGGCGGCCAGCTGCAGTGCCGACAGGCTCGGGCATGCACTAGTTGGGATATATTTAAGGGGGTAGGTGTTTAATTGGGGTATAATCAAGATGGGACGGGCCATTTAACTGGGGTGTATTGAAGGTGGGGTGTAAGGGGGAAGGGTATTTTTGGGATAAGAATGGGGTATGATAAAAAAAAACAGGGTGTGTTCAAGTTTATTGAAAATGGGGGCTAATTACAGATTTTTGGGGTATGAATAAAATTTACAGATTTTTGGGGTATGAATAAAATTTCCCAAAAAAAAAGGGGTAAATTACACATAGACCATATGTAGTTTGACTGATTATCACTTACACCCCCTCATGTTTAAAACCTTATAAATATCCCCTATAGTTTGAAAAACCATACACATTGACCCCCTCTGGAGGGGTGCAAGTGATGTGTTTTTCAAACTATAAAGGGACATTTATAGGATTTTAAACATGAGGGGGTGTAAGTAATAATCGGTCAAATAACAAGGGGTTTATGTGTAATTTATCCAAAAAAACACAACCCGATGTGGGTGCAAAATCTGGTTAACGCTCTGTAGTGGGACCCGCAGCCCTACCTGAGGCTCACAAACACGACAATGGGACCCATAGCCTCGCTTGGGGTCCACAAGCATGACGGTGGGACCTGCAACCCTGCTTGGGGCCCGCAACCACGACAGTGGGACCTGCAGCCCTGCCTGGGGCCCACAAGCATGATAGTGGGATCCGCATCTCTGCTTGGGGCCCACAAGCATGATGGTGGGATCCGCAGCCCCGCTTGAGGCCCACAAGTCCGACAATTGGACTTGCAACCCTACTTGGGGCCCACGAATATGATGGTGGGACCCGCAGCCCTGTCTGGGCCTACTTACACTATCTAGGGTCTGGTAAATCCCCCCCGTGTATTTACCAAACCCCGGATATTCTTGGAATATTATCTATATAAACCAAACCTATATAAATAGCAGACTCTGTAAATGATTACAGATCCCAAAATCCAAACAAGAATCCCACTTTCTGTTTTTTAG
Source organism: Chamaelirium japonicum (assembly GCA_947650365.1). NCBI lineage: Eukaryota > Viridiplantae > Streptophyta > Magnoliopsida > Liliales > Melanthiaceae > Chamaelirium > Chamaelirium japonicum. The sequence goes on along the minus strand of OX393559.1, from coordinate 61,935,249 downwards.
ATCCCCGTGAGCTATTTGCTTTTCAGATTCCCTCTCCACCCTCTATCATCTTGTAAGAAGCACTCATCGGCCTGTCGGTCTGTCGAGAGTAGCTTTACTTTATTCAGAGATAGTGGATTCTATGGTTGTGTCTTACCGCACAGAGATGTAGGCTTTGGCCGAACTTCGTCACCACATTCAGTGTCAATTCTCTCTATTCTACAATGCTTGTGTGACAGCCTAGCAAGTTACAGCTTAGCGCTACAAAGCATGCCACATCCCGAAGGGTCAAACCTTCAATCGACTGTTGGAGGGGGGGTCACGTACGACAGCACAAAATCCTCTCCCACAGTTTGGCACCGTCTGTGGGATTTACCCTATCAACTTGCAACATCCAAGCTTCCCAGCTCCTTCAGTAGCAGTTATCGATTGCCCAAGCAATCCGTCCATCCCCATCGCTACATCTAAATGGCAAAGACACCGGTGAACCAGCTGGAAGAAAATAGCTTGCACCCAGATGCTCAGCATCCAAGGACTCGCTCAATGAGTCGTCGGTTCGCAACAAGCCAACACCTAGAACAGCAGCACGTTGTTAATTCAAGGAGTCACCCGTCGGTTGATCGCACCGCCCAGGCTCAACCTCGACAGTCATCTCAACTCGTTGACCTAATCCCTCAACGCTTGGGGAAAGCGCATGTTTCTCCTGGTGTCGATGCTCAACCATCGTACCAAAGCACAGCAGAGAACTTTCAACTTCTCACCCTTATGAAGCAAAATGCTGCTCTCATGGTCGAAAGGGACTCACTCTGGCAGATCACCGTCGGAGTGGGAGTTGACCCTCTGTGGTCAATCGCCGGTATTAGCAACAAAGCATAAGTTTATTGGTTGCTCAGCCCCTTCCTAGCTCATTCCAGAAGATCCGTCGTCGATACCTCCCGACAGCCCCTCGTGCCCTCTTCGAGAAGACCCTCACCTATTCCTCCTAAGCCAATGGTCTGGGAACGTCTTAATGAGTCTGCTCGCCATCCTGAGTCTCTCGGTTCTGAATCATGTCCTGATCCCCGCATCATAAGGGATGTTTGGAATGATGGTTGCCGCTCAACAGTTCGACAACATTACAACGACAACCAAGCCCCAGCCGGACATCGGACGATAAAAGGGATTCCGATGCCCTATTTGCTTCCTATTCCTCCGAGACGCCTCTCGGGCCAGCGAGGTGATCAAAAGAACAATCACGCCTTTGAAGGCTCGCTTCATCAATAAATTCTCCGTACCCAGTTTCCTCAAAGTTGGAAAGCTCCCACTCTCCCCAAGTTCAACTACCTGACTGGAGATCCGACGCTGCACGTCCTTGCCTTCAAGCAGACATTGACGCTTGACGCTGCACGTCCTTGCCACACGACCACGACAACCATATTCTATGTTGCACCTTCGCTGGCAGCCTAGATGACATGTCGCTGGACTGGTATCACAACCTCCCTATGGCGTCCATAACTCAATTCAAAAATCTGGCAGACCTCTTCATTCAACACTATTGGCTAAATCTCAAGCCGAAGAAGAAGCTAGACTCTCTCTACCGACTCAGATGGGATCGGATGAAACCCTTCGAGAGTTCTCTCGGAGGTTCCGGAACGAGCATGTTGCACTCTCCGGATGTCACCTCAATGATGAAGCCATCATGCTCGCATTCCAGAACGCCCTATGTTTCGATCTCCACATCTACAACAACCTCATTCGCAATCCTCCTGCCTCCCTTGGAGTGCTATTCGATCCAATTCAAAAGGAGATCGAGGTGGAGAACAATTGGATCACACGAAAGGGATATGACCTCAAGAAGCGTCTTTCTGATAAAGAATTAACGAGACCAACAGCTCAAGCTCACAATGCGCATACTGAGAAAGATGGAATCTCCAAGAGGCCATGGCGGGCAGGCGATAGACCCACAGAGCTTCAGAAGACCATGGATACCAAAGAGAAGCAGCCCATCCATCGATCAGAGTAGAAGGCCACCGACTGTCAACAACTCAGAATGTCGCTCATCTGAAATCCATGACGTAACATCTTCCGAGTTATCAATGAAATGACAGTTGTTTCAAGTTATATCGAAGATTATTAAATTCTATCTCAACTTCTACTCAATGTCACAGTTAGTTCGGTTCGTGTTGCGATACGGCCAACTAACCTGCAACGGTACAAAGCTATGTGTCTCGATACGTAGGTTCGACTGAAATGGCGCTTCGCCAAAGTCCAACTGATACAAGGGCACTACGTTGAGTACTCCAAGTCATTAGCGTCGCACATGCTCCTGTTGTCACGTAAGGACATATACACTAATACCTCGCCACAGTTAGCTTAGTTTGCGTTACGACACGGCCAACTAACCTACAACGGTACAAAACTACGTGTCCCGATATGTAGGTTCGATTGAAATGATGCTTCACCTAAGTCCAACCGATGCAAGGGCGCTATGCCGAGTACTCTGAATCATTAGCATCGCATATGCTCCTGTTGTCACGTAAGGACACATGCACTAGTGCCTCGCCACAGTTAGTTCGGTTCGCGTTGCGACATGGTTGACTAACCTGCAACGCTACAAATCTACGTATCCCGATATGTAGGTTCGACTGAAACGGTGCTTCGCCTAAGTCCAACCGATACAAGGGCGCTACACTGAGTGCTCCGAATCATTAGCATCACACATGCTTCCGTTATCACGTAAGGACACATGCACTAATGCCTCGCCACAATTAGTTCGGTTCGCGTTGCGACATGACCGACTAACCTGCAACGGTACAAAGCTACGTGTCTCAATATGTAGGTTCGACTGAAACGGTGCTTCACCTAAGTCCAATCGATACAAGGGTGCTACGCTGAGTACTCCGAATCATTGGCATCACATATACTCCCGTTGTCAAGTAAGGACACATGACTAGTGCCTCGCCACAGTTAGTTCGGTTCGCGTTGCGACATGACCGATTAACCTGCTGTAGACACACGAATTTCGTCGGACCCGGACCCGACTTATGTGTGCCGACGCGGATGCAAACCTGACACGCGGACCCGACTTGCACGCACCAGTGCGGACCCGGACCCGATTCGCACCCAGTACAAGGGAGGCGGACCCCACGCTTAAAGGGGGGTCGGCCCCTACTAGGGTCCGAACCCCATGGGGCCGGCCCTACTAGGACCCGAACCCCATGGGGGCCGGCCCTACTAGGACCCGAACCCCATGGGGGGGGGGGGCGGTCTTGCAAGGAAAAAGAAAAGAAAATAAAGAAAAGAAAAGGAAAGAAAGGAAAGGAAAGAAAAGAAAAGGAAAGAAAAGAAAGGAAAGAAAAGAAAAGGAAAGAGAAGAAAGAAAAGAAAAGAACTACCGCCATGCGCGGGGGGAGGTTGCGTATGACGTCTGCACACACGCAGATCTGCGCCGATCTCTCGATCCGACGCACAAGAAGAAGCGCCCGATCGCCATCGATTTCGTGTGCGAAATCCAGCCATAATTGCCTCGCCAGAAAAGAAAAACAAATAAGTGTTATTCCCCTCATCAATGGATGAATAAATCCCGGGCAATTATGAGAGAGATACAAAAGGGATTAAAAATTAAAAGTTCCCATATCTCTCTCCCCTCCCCTTTGCCTATAAATAGAGGGGGTGGGGGAAGATTCAAAAGGTCGATGGTGGAAGATTGAAGACGAAGCGCGGGAGCTCTGCAGAAGAGGAGATGCTTCTTCATCGACCCAAGCCTTCACGAGGCACGGTCAAGCCTGTCCCGTCGGGATCGGCTTACCGAAAGCTCTCATCAACGTGAAGACCCTTGCACACGAAGATCAAGACATTGACTCCGTGCACGCTTCCTCATCGATCCAAGGCTTCACGAGGCACGGGCAAGCCTGTCCCGAGGGATCGGCTTAGTCCACTGAAAGCCCTCATCAACGTGAAGACCCTTGCACACGAAGATTAAGACTTCGACTCCGTGCACGAAGAAGAAAGCTCGGAGAAGAAGACCCTTCGACTCCGAAGACGCCAAAAGCAAAGGCCGGAGAAGAAGCTCGGAGCGGCACTACCCCGTCGGCTCCAACAAATCCTCGATCCCGATCAAGCTCCAAAGCCCGGAGGAGAGAAACGAAGCGTCATCACCCCGTCGTCTTCAACAAACGCCTGCGCCATCCACGAAGAAGAAAGCCTGGAGCAGACCTTCTGAAGCGTCATTACCCCCGCCGTCTTCACCAATAAAAGCCGACGCTATAACCGTCGCACGGAGACCGTCGCTACCCTCGTCGTCTTCATCAACAAAAATCGACGCCACAACCGTCGCACGGAGAGCGGTGCTACCCCCACTATCTTCGAAAGCATTCTTCGACTCCGATCACGCCAAAGAAGCCTGGAGAAGAAGAGAAGTCCAGTCGACACACAAACCGTCGAAGCACCGGAGAAGTAGCCCATGTCGTTCGAAGAAGAAGATCGAGTTGACGCTGAAGCTAAAGCCAACGCAAGAAGCCAAAGCAAAGCCCCCCGTAAAGCCCGCGCCAAAGCAACGCAAGTGCCAAAGCCAAGCGACTACGCCGGCCACGAGCAAAAGCACCGCACGTTCTAGCCGATACGATGCGAAGTCCGGAAGAACGAAAGCATCGCAAGTCTCTCCCGGCTACGTCCAAGTGCAAGCGCCGAAGCAAAGCAAAAGCCAGAGCCACGCCGGAGCCAAGCCGAAGCCAAAAAGCCGAAGCCAAAGCCGACGCCAAAAGCACGATCGACGCCGCGAACCGACGATCAAGGACGCCGAGGTCAAGCAAGGAGCGAGGAAGACACGAAGACCGAGGAACGAAGCCGGAAAACCCCCTAGCCGAGAAAGCGCGAAGCACGAAAGGGACAAAGCGACGGTGGACATTCCTTAGCCTCTCCAAAACCCTCACCCTGTAAAGACCCCTGTCCTGGGCAGCGCCTTCAGAGCTCTCGCACGAACACCACGTGGAGACGTGGATCAAAGGGATCCTCCAGAAGATCTTTCCCACAATCCCCTGATCAAAACTCGTCGCAACCCGGACTCGCTACACCCGAGCCACCCGGGTCCCGGCCACACTTGTAATCTGGTTTTGCGCAATAAAGACGACCTGTGCTTTTTTCCGCGATACAGATTTCTGGCACGCCCGGTGGGACCTCTTCTCCTTTCATCCGTACGGCTGAAGAAGCTGCTTGAAGTTTGCAATGGCCGGAACAAACAACGATGCGTTTGCTCCAAGCCTCTCACCAATCGCCGAGTCTCCTCTACTCCGACACGGTGATCCAGTAAATCCGGAGGGTGATGCTCCTCCAATGGTGCGCGTCTACACTCGGCGTACTCGGACTCTTGCGGATGTCTTCGTGCCAGAAGCTACTACCAAAGATGCTCACCAAAGCGCCGACGAGGCCCTGGTGCATGAAAAAACGAGCCTCGATCCTGGAGTCCATGTCCAGAAGTTTGGGGAGGACCAGCCCCAGCCCCGAGCCCGTTCGGGTTCTCCAGCGAACGTTGCACCTCTTCTGCAGGGGGCAAACATCAATCATCAGCCAGAAGCAAGTCGGCGTAACTACGTCTCCGATGATGACGACGAGGATGCGAATATGCAACACCGAGACGTTCTCCGTCACCATCCTCCGTCCGCTCTTCAGCTCCAAGTCATGCAGATGAGCGAGCATATGGCACAAATTACTCGGCTGATGGAGGAGAAGGATCATCACATCAACACTCTGCTCCAAAAGCTAAGCGCAAAGGATGCTGCAGCAGTTAGCCAACCCGTCGCCTCTCCAGTAGCCGCTCCAGTTCCGTCTTCAATTCCCGCTCCTGCAGAGGTTGTTCCGACGATTCAAGCAGTTACTCCAGCGCTCTCCTCGGCTCCCGTCCCAGTGGAAGTCGTCTCCCCAGCACCAGCCTCGATGGCCACACAACCTCCGGCAACAGCGACGATGAATGCTCAGCAAGTCCAAGCGTTGATAGGCAACATGATGCGTTCTCACGGTAGTGGCCTTCCTCCGATCACGGCGGCATACTCGAAGCCCTATACTGTGAGGATCCAGCAGCTACGCTTCCCAGTCGGATTCCAGCCACCAAAGTTCCAGCACTTTGATGGAAAGGGAAATCTAAGACAGCACGTCGCCCACTTCATCGAGACCTGCAATAATGCCGGCACATATGGCGACGAGATGGTGAAGCAATTCGTTCGCACCCTCAAAGGCAACGCGTTCGACTGGTACGTTGATCTTCCTCCAGGGACCATCAACAGCTGGGATCAGATGGAGAGGGAGTTCCTCAATCGCTTCTACAGCACCAGACGAACCGTCAGCATGACCGAGCTTACTGTAGTCAAGCAAAGGAAGGACGAGCCGGTGATCGACTACATCGACAGATGGAGGAACCTCGCACTGAATTCACGAGACCGCTTGTCTGAAGACTCGGCCATCGAGGTGTGCACCCAAGGCATGCACTGGGGCCTGCTCTACATCCTCAAAGGTATCAAGCCTCAGTCTTTCGAAGAACTCGCGACTCGGGCTCACGACATGGAACTCAGCCTAGCAAGCCGCGGGGACTCGAAGAACAAAGACTTCTTGAAGGTGGAGAAGAAGGACAAGCCACCGGCACCGAAACCGAAACAAGTCAATGTTGCTGATGTCGCTTCAACCTCCAAACCGCTCAAGATCGGTGGCAAGCCGGATCAGAAGAAGGGAGTCGCCATACCACCGCCTTCGCCGCCAAGACAAAGGATGACTCTCGAGGAGCTCAAAGCCAAGGAGTACCCCTTCCCAGACTCGAAAGTCTCCTCCATGTTCGACCAACTGCTGCAAGAGAAGATGATAGAGCTCCCTCCTTCGAAGAGGCCCGAGCAGATGTATCGCGTCGACGACCCTCTCTTCTGCAAATACCACCGGGTGGTAAGTCATCCCATCGAAAGATGCTTCATCTTCAAAGAAAGAATCATGGCGCTCGCAAAGCAAGGGAAGATAGAGATGGACTCCGGAGAGGTTGCTACGGCCAACATGACATCCATCACCTTCGGCTCCTTCTCGCCAGTACTCGTTGCTGCTCGGCGAAGCATGCCCAAATTGCGCATCAACCGTCAAGCGCCAATCGCTAAGTCAACTTCCCAGCCGAAAGTCTCAAAGCGACGTCAACGCACTCCTGCGCTCACCGAGGAGGAAACGCCGCTGCCCTGGGAGCAACCATCGCTCACGCCAGCACCTCTTCCAAGCAATGCTGCATCCCAACGAGCGCTCCAAAGGAGATACGAGCAAGGAGATCCAGAAGTCGGTCTGCTGGGCCAGCCTTCGGGGAAGTTCGACTATTACGTCCTCTACTCAAGGCCTCCGTCCATTTCAATCGACGAAATCAAGCCCACCGGCTGGGGATCGGAAGACGAGCCAGTGGAGCCTCAAGAAGAGCAAGTCCCTTCCAGTCAAGCTATGTCCCAATGCGCTCTTCGGGAAAGATACGAGCAAGGAGATCCGGAAGTCGGTCTGCTAGGCCAGCCTGCGGGGAAGCTCGACTATTACGTCCTCTACTCAAGGCCTCCGTCCGTTTCAATTGACGAAATCAAGCCCACCGGCTGGGGATCGGAAGACGAGCCAGTGGAGCCTCAAGAAGAGCAAGTCCCTTCCAGTCAAGCTATGTCCCAACGCGCTCTTCGGGAAAGATACGAGCAAGGAGATCCGGAAGTCGGTCTGCTAGGCCAGCCTTCGGGGAAGTTCGACTATTACGTCCTCTACTCAAGGCCTCCGTCCGTTTCAATTGACGAAATCAAGCCCACCGGCTGGGGATCGGAAGACGAGCCAGTAGAGCCTCCAGAAGAACAAGTATCTTCGAGGGAACCAGTTGCTGCTGTCGACCATCATCCTAGCGAAGGGGAATCCACCGACGAAGAAGCATGGGTCATGCTACCGCGGCGCGAAAGCCGTGGCAAGAAAAGAAGCTCAAACAAGACCGTGTGATGAGGGGGTTCACCAAGCGGAAGACCTACAAGAAGAAAACCAAGACTCCAGGGAGGAAGGCGTTCAAAGTACCGCCAGCAAGCCAAGACGATCTCCTTCAGCAGAGCCTTCCAGAGCCGACAACCCTGCAGGAGTTCTTCCCGGATCACTTCCTCCCAGTGGACCAACACGTCAAGGTGTCTTGTTGCATGGTCGAAGTTCATGAGGCATCGGAAGGAAAGAACGAAAGCGAAACTTCTGAAGAAGGTGACTCCACCGATGAGGGAGACGACTCCAACGAAGGGGGCACCGCCTCTCACGACGAAGCAATCCTGCACATGCCTCTCGTAGAAGCTTTGCATCTCCCGAAGAAGGCTCGCCTGGCGATGGCTGCGGCTTTAGCCGATCCAGATAGCTATAAAAGGAAGAGGAAGAACGACCAGAAGGGCAGAGCTGTGGCCTCGTGTGATGCGACGATAACCTTTTCGGATGAGGACCTGCAACTCGGGACGCGATTGCACAACTGGCCTCTTTACGTTTCGGGATACATCAAGGAGAAGCTAGTGAACCGAATCCTGTTGGACTGTGGCTCCGCCGTCAACATCATGCCTATCAAGACAATGCGGCAACTCGGTATTACCAACGACCAGCTCTCGCCGAGTCAGTTGCTCATTCAAGGGTTCAACCAGGGCGGACAGTCCACTATCGGAATCATCCGCCTGAAGCTGTCAATCGGCCCGCTGGACACAACGGTCCTCTTCCACATCATCGATTGCCAGACATCATATCGTCTCCTGTTAGGAAGACCATGGCTGCACGAGAACGGCATCGTGGTATCCACCTGGCACCAGTGCCTCAAGTACTACGAAGAAGGCATGGAAAGGTGCATAGTTGCAGACGACAAGCCATTCAACGAAGCCGAGGCACACTTGGCCGACGCTAAGTTCTACCAAGCAAAGGGCCTAGTCGCAAAAGTTCTTCCAGCTAAAGTCCCTCGAGTCCAGAAAATTGAAGAAGTAAAGCAGGACAAGACTCCTCTTCCCGCAAATCCGGCGCCACCTTCTGACGAGGCAAGACTCAAGGTCCAAGGAACACCAAAATCTAGACAAAGGATGCGCATCGGCCCCGAGTCAAGAGCCGTGCAACATACCCCGTTGCCCGCCCAAGCGACACCAGTCCTACGTCTCGCGCCTCAGTGGCTCCGTAAATCCGAGCGATCGCCTTCTACTCCGACAAGGAAGCTGGCCCCGTCGTTATCACAGGCCAATGTCGTCACCCTTCAAGAAATGACGTTGCCATTACCCAGTCTGACGCAAGCTCCGAACCCGAGCAGGCTTACCGAATCAGTCGACCCCAATCAGCTTGCATTCAAGCCAAAAGGAAGTTGGGGGCAAAATGCTGCTAAGTTGTTGTTCAAAACCGGTTACGACAGAGAAAGCGCCATGGGCACACCTCCACTAGCAGCAACTCCACATGGGATGACGAGAACTCAAGCTCGGCTATTTCAAAGCGGAGAACAAATTCTCCCGAACCGTCGAGGCATCGGCTCCAGTCAAGCTCCATTAGTCATCAGAACCGCGGTGAAGAAGACCTTCACCTCCAACTACATCGGGGCGAAGATGGTAGACGAAGCAGCTGAAGGATCGATAATTTCCGATGCACGCTTTTCCTACGCAAGCCGTCCCGACAGCAAAAGAAGATGGCGAAGAGCTCGATGCCAAGCCTTGCTCCAGAAGCAAATCAGAGGTGGTAGAAACCAGTCGAATCTAAAGCGTACATCCGTGTTCGAAAGGCTCAGGCCAGTTAAGCACTCAGAGAAGAAGTCAGTGTTCGATCGTCTGGGAATGCCAATCGAGGACTTCGTCTCAACACCCACCCACCCACCCATGGCGGCCGTCCATCATATCTCCATTACGGATCCCGACAACGGTGATACTTCTACTTCGGACGACGAGTTGCCCGACGCCCCGCCAGTCCTCGAAGAAGGGGGGCAGTCCACCGTTGATGACTTGAAGGAAATCAACTTGGGCACAGAGACGGAACCTCGGCCTACATTCGTCAGCACACTCTTGACCCCTGAGGAAGAAGCCGCATACATCAAACTGCTTAAAGAATACAGAGACGTCTTCGCATGGTCCTACAAGGAGATGCCAAGCCTCGATCCCAAAATCGCAGTGCACCAGCTCAGCGTCAAACACGGAGCCAGCGCTATAAAACAAGGACAAAGACGCTACCGGCCAGAACTAGTACCCCAAATAGAAGGCGAAATCAACAAGTTGATCGAAGCCGGCTTCATTCGAGAGGTCAAGTACCCGACATGGATCTCTAGTGTCGTCCCAGTCAAAAAGAAGAACGACCAAATTCGAGTGTGCGTGGACTTTAGAGACTTGAACAACGCATGTCCAAAGGACGACTTCCCCTTGCCAATCACGGAGCTAATGGTCGACGCGACGACAGGTCACGAGGTGCTCACTTTTATGGACGGATCATCGGGCTACAATCAGATTCGGATGGCACCCAAGGACAAGGAGCTCACGACATTCCGCACACCGAAAGGAATCTACTGCTATAAGGTAATGCCGTTCGGCTTGAAGAATGCGGGGGCCACCTACCAGCGAGCTATGCAGAAAATCTTCGATGACACGCTTCATCAAAACATGGAGTATTATGTCGACGACCTCGTGGTGAAATCCAAGAAGAAGTGGCACATCTACAAGATCTCGAGCTAATCTTCAAACGGCTTCGAAGGTACCAACTCCGCATGAATCCACTCAAGTGAGCGTTTGGAGTCTCCTCAGGCAAGTTCCTCGGCTTCGTCGTTCGACATCGTGGCATTGAGATAGATCAATCCAAAATTGATGCTATCATCAATATGCCCACACCAAAGACAGTGCGAGACCTCAGAGTCCTCCAAGGACATTTGGCGTATATCTGAAGATTCATTGCCAACCTGGCCGGAAAGTGCCACCCTTTTAGTCGCCTCATGAAGAAAGGAGCGCCATTCAAATGGGATGAAGCTTGCCAAGTGGCACTCCAAAACATCAAAGCATATCTACTGAAGCCGCCAGTCCTATCAGCACCGGTCCAAGGGAGGCCGCTCATCCTCTACATTACTGCCCAGGAGCAGTCATTGGGGGCACTCCTGGCTCAGAACAATGAACTTGGTATGGAGACAGCTTGCTACTACCTCAGTCGCAGTCTCGTCGACGCAGAGCTGAATTACTCTCCAATCGAGAAGGTCTGCTTAGCGCTTATCTTCGCCACAAAAAAACTGCGACACTACATGCTCGCTCACACCATCAGACTCGTCTCAAAGGCCGACCCCCTCAAGTACATCATGTCGAGACCAGTGCTTTCCGGACGTCTGGCCAAGTGGGCCCTGCTGCTACTTGAATTCGACATCACCTTCGTGCCACAGAAAGCGGTTAAAGGGCAGGCCCTTGCGGACTTCCTCGCAGAATACCCTCTCCCGGCGGAATGGGAGTTATCAGAAGATCTTCCGGATGAAGAAGTGGTCTCCGTCGACGTCGCCCCAACATGGAAAATGTTTTTCGACGGTGCAGCAAGACAAGACATAGCGGGAGCTGGAGTCATCTTCGTTACCCCGGACAACGAAATACTCCCCTTCTCATTCCTACTGTCAGAATCATGTTCCAACAACGTGGCAGAATATCAAGCCCTGCTCATCGGTCTCGAGCTGGCCGACGAAATGAAGCTTCAAGGACTAGAGATCTTTGGCGACTCTCAACTCGTGATCCAGCAAATCCTGGGGGCATACGAAGTCAACAAAGAAGACCTGGTACCGTTGCATGCGCGGGCTGTGGAGCTCCTCGGCAAACTCAAGGCTGCTTCCATTCAGCACGTCTCCAGGAACCTCAACCAGCAAGCTGACTCTCTCGCAAATCTGGCGGCTACACTCCCGTTTCCAGATGAACGTTCGCTCGTCGTCCCCGTCTGCAGGAGATTCGTGATCACCGAAGAAGGAGGTCCGCCCGAAGTATCGGTTCAAACCAACGCGGTGCATGTCCTCGAGATTAAAAACAAGACTGGAGGCAACCGTTTGTGGATTATCTCGTTCATGGTAAACTCCCCGAAGATCCGAAGCGCAAAGGTGACATCTGCCGAAGGTCTCTAAGGTTCTACCACTTCAACGGCGAGCTGTACCGACGAAGCTACGATGGCACACTCCTGAGGTGCCTCGCGAAAGAAGAAGCAGAAGCCGCACTGGAAGAAGTACACGTGGGAATCTGCGGATCGCACCAGTCCGGTCCGAAACTTCACTTCCGCGTCAGGAGGATGGGATACTACTGGCCTACCATGATCAAGGATAGCTTGGAGTACGCGAGGAGATGTCAATCTTGCCAGATGCACGGGGACTACATCCGTCAACCTCCGGAGCCTTTGCACCCGACAATCGCGTCTTGGCCCTTCGACGGGTGGGGACTCGATATCGTCGGTCCCCTGCCCAAGTCATCCAAGCAACATCTCTACATCTTGGCGGCAACGGACTACTTCTCCAAGTGGGCTGAAGCAACACCTTTGCGGGAAGTTACAAAACACTCCGTCATCAGCTTTATCCAGAATGACATCATCTTCCGCTACGGAGTCCCCCGCTACATCATAACAGATAACGGGAAGCAGTTCAGGAATGCTGCCGTCAGCCAGTTCTGCGCATTGTACAACATTAAGCAGAATTGTTCGACGATGTACAACGCTCCGGCCAACGGTCTGGCAGAAGCCTTCAACAAGACTCTGTGCAAGCTGCTGGAGAAAACCGTCTCGAAGACAAAGAAAGATTGGCACGAACGCATGGGCGAAGCACTATGGGCTTACCGGACGTTCTTCCGCACACCGACACAAGCAACACCGTATTCCCTCGTCTATGGTGTGGAAGCCATTCTTTCGCTCGAGCTCCAGATCCCGTCGTTCAGGATAGCAATCCAGGAAGGCCTCACCAGCAACGACAACGCCCAGCTCCGTCTAGCAGAATTGGAAGCACTAGATGAAAGACGCCTCGAAGCTCAACAGCGTCTGGAGTGTTATCAGGCCAGGCTCTCTCGCGCCTTCAACAAGAAGATTCGTCCTCGATCATTCTAGATAGGGGAACTGGTGCTGGCGGCCAAACGCCCCATCATTCTCTCGCATCGAGGAGGGAAGAAATTTGATGCCAAGTGGGATGGCCTGCATTCTGTCAAGGAAGTCTACTCCAACGGCGCCTATCTCCTCACCACGCCAGAAGGGCTGACACTCGGCCCTATCAATGGCAAGTACCTCAAAAGGTACTATGCCTAAAGCAAGGCCACACCCCTTGCGCAAAAAAAAAAAAAAAAAAAAACAAATGAACTACGTGCGACTTGATCCCCCTTAGGGGGGTACGTAGGCAACCTGAGAAGTTACTTCAGGTTCAGTCCGACCAAAATAAAAAGTCAACAATGGTCCATACAAAAGATGGGGCAAAACGAGGCGATATTATTATATAATGAAGAAAAGGCGATACATGGCATAAGTCCCGACCAGAAAGCTACAATGAAACAAGGAACAACTAGAAGAAGGTGTCCATAGCTCGAAGACGGCGTAGTAACTCCTCTCTAGTCGCCTCCACTCGTTGAAGTTCCACGGGGCGAGTGGCCAGAAGCTCACGACGGGTCGCCAAGTCCGACTGCTGCTTCGAGCAACTCGCCTTCAAAGCACTCTCCGCGGCCTCGGCTCGCTCCAGATGAGACTCCGCCTTTCGAAGCGAGGCGCGTACAGAATCTATCTTCCTCTGAGCCTTCGACAGGCTGGAAGTCGCCTCTACAAGTTGGAGCTCTGACTGACTTAGACTCGCCTCAGCAGCCTCCAACTCAGAAGGGGAGCTCCCCTCTAGTAAAGCTCGCCGGGATCGATAAACCTCACCATCGGTCACAAGCAAGGTCATCTGAGCGACGAAAGAAGAGCTGTCGACTTTGTACTCCTCCAGGCTCGTGCAAAACTCCGCACCGTCCGTCGACCACCAGTCCTGGAGAGCGCCAAAGCCAGCATTTTGGAAAGGCTCCAATGTCGACTTGATATACTGCCAGTAGCTCGCAAGAAGGAACTCTGAGACTCTGCTCCTCGGCCTTAAATCCGAGCGAGGTGCCTCAGAGTAGATAGGCAAGACCTTCCCTCCCACTACAGCCGCGACAGGAACCGCCTGCGCCAACAAGGGTGGCAGAACCGGAGAAACCGCCGCTACCGCTGCAACAACCGTCTCCTCCAACGGACACGAGGGTACAGTAACTGGGGAGTACCGCTTGTCGACGCTAGAGACTTCAGCCTCCTCGTGGAAAGACAAAGCGTCAACATCGATGTCGTCAAGGTCGATGTCGCCACTAGGGAAATTCTCCCCGCAAAGTCCAAGGAGATCCAGATCATCCGGAGGGATGTCTAGCCCACAGGCTCCGGGCACTTCCTGCGCAGCGCCAGTAGACGAATGCCCGAAGGACGTCTTCGGAGAGTTCGCCCTGCGCTCTACCACTACAACGGAATCTGGTCAAAAGAAGATACAATACTCAGCATGATGAAACTTCCCGAACGTGGAAGACAAATAAAATAAAGAGAACTCCATACCTGCGAGGTCAGATGAAGCAGCCCTAGACGGAGGGATCACCTCATCTTTCAGAAGTCCAGGCTCCTCGGTATCCTCCACCAGACAAGGGACCCTTGGAATCATCCCGCGAGGAATGCAAACCTTTCTCCGTTTGGGAGGGACACCCTCAACGGCGGCCTTCGGAAAACAAGATGCCCCAGGGGCACTAGTAAGCTCGGAGTCTAACACCGGAGCTGAAGAAGGAACACGACGAGCACTGGAAAGACGGCTACAGCTCCTTTGCGCTCTTTGAAGCCCCAATCGGAGGCGGCGGTCCTCCACTCCCGCAGAATGATTGAAGCAGAAATTCCTGAACCCCGCTGCTCGCCAAGACGTCGACCGGGAAACTCACAAGCAAAGGGGAAACTCGCCCTTCAATCCACTTGCAGTACTCCGAAGTGGCGGCGTCCCGAAACTCGGATTTGGTCCCAGAGAAGAAGCTGTTGCCGGTCAAGCGAGCGTAGAGAGAAGCCCAGAGGCGGTAACCCTCCTACGGACTGATGCGCCCCTGCAACTGCTGAGGCATGCCAGGAACTTCCTGTCGAAATCCCTGTTGGCGAGCGAAGCGGTGAGGGGAGTACTGCTCCACCTCTACCACGTCCCCATTTCGCCAAACCAAGTAGCCAGGGCGGCAACTGACCATATTCCAATATAGGTGGTCCAAGAGCTCCTCGTTGTCGTAAACAGTCGACCTCTCCAAAGGCAGTACCGAATGCTCCGACAGAAATTCAAAGTTGGCGCTTCCCATCTTCCTCAAAAGGGTGCGAGCACACTCTCTCGGACGCTCCCAGTTGATAAAGGCATTTAAAATCCCCCCTATCCCGGGCAGGAACGGCAAGTCAGCCGGATGCCCGCGTCTGGCGAAAACCCCCTTTGGAAAATGCAAAGCTATCCAGCCGTACAAGTAGTGCAAGGGTCCGAACGCAGCCGACCGGCCAAGCTCCTCCTTGGCCTTATCCGAGCCGGACAAGTCCCAGTAAGTCCCACTGAGAGCCCGGTACAAGGCGCATAATATGGCCGGGGCTAGATTGAAAAACTCGCCCCTCTCCATCCTGGAAGCTGCGAGGAAGGTCCCCGGACGGATAACCTCACCAGAACATGGAAGCACAAACCGACAGAGGAAAATGACCAGTCTGGCAGCTCGGTAAACCGCTCGCCACTCTTCGCTGTCACGCCTCAAGCCAAGCACTTCCCAGGGACACTGCTTCCCCTCCATTGAATGCTTCTCTCGAGCCAAAGAGTCGATAGGCCTCACGAAGGAGCGAAGCGGAGGTCTCTGCATCTGAGCGACCCTCCACATTGGTGAGCCGAAGGCGCCGGAGACCTATACTCGCCTCTGAACCAGAAGTCAACCCAAGAAGAAGGACGCACTCGATCTGACTGATCCTGCGCCGCAATGATAGCATATGCCTTGAACAAAAGAAGGCAAGAACTCAGAGCGTAGCTGCTGTCCAACAGATCCTGCAAGGCTGGCACCTCCTCCTGGTAGTAGTTCCGTACTTCGGGGCACCCGGAAACGATGTGGACGTCGCGAAGCGAGATTCCTATCTCCCCCGCTCCAGTAAGGAAAGTATTGGTGTCCGGACACCAGAGCTCACAAAGGGCGTGATACATCCCCTCAGGACGGCTGTACTCTCAACGAGCCGGAGCCAGAAACTTGGCTAATAAGTTCATCTCGGGTTCCGCGCCAAAGACCTCGTAGAGCTCGCCCATCCATTCGCGAAAGCCGCAAAGGTATTGGACATCTCCCCGAGGCCAAGAATCGGTACCCCATCGCGTCAGTCAGTCACAGATCTTCGAGGCAACAACCGGCGTAGGCATGAAGTCTTCATCACAATGGTAGAACGGAATACTCAAACTCGGTCGGAGAAGCTTCATGGAAATCCCTTCGTCAGTATAGATCTTCTCGCTCAATTTCAGCATCCCATAAGTCGCATCCGCAACTCCATCTTCCGTGATGCGCTCGTGGACAAAGACACGGAGCAACGACAGAAGGGCTTCCCACCTCGAGTTGCGGTAACGGTGCACACGAGTGTGGGGAAAGTGAAGGCATCTCCTCTCATCGGAGAATTCCTCAGTTATCCACCCCGGAGAAGTCAAGCTCTCGAAGAGGCGAGCCCTGGAGGACCATGAAGGGAAGCGAGTCAAGACAAGCGCGTATCAAAAAAAAAAAAAAAAACCCACACCCCCCTGTCAGGCGGATCGCCCGACTGAAGATCACTCGCCAGCCAACCCGCACCCGCGTCGCGGCCCGTGCGCCATGAGCCGACGTTGTTATCATCGGCACCTTCGGAGTCCAGAAGAAAAGGGGGAGAAAAGAAAGCGCAAAAGGAAAGAAAGGGGAAGCCTCAAAAAAAAAAAAAGGGATAGAACGGGAAAGGGGGGGCCCGCAGCCCCCTCTCTCCAATAGCCGACGGACAGCAAAGAAAGAGGGGGGGGGGGGGGCCCGCTGCCCCTTCCCTTCTCCGAGCCGATCGGGGCCGGGCCCCCGACCAAACCGTCGCCGCCCCGCAGCCGCCGGACCCAGCCCCGCGCGCGACCCGTCCGCGCCCAACCCGTACCCGCCGGCCCCGCACCGCAGCCCCGCGCGCGCGCACCCCGACCCGGCCGCCGCGACCTCCGCGCCCGCACCCGGCCACCGCGCACCCCGCGCGCCGCCGCCGCCCGCGCGCCGCCACCGCCTGCGTGCCACCACACCGCAGCCCCGCGCGCCGGCCACTGCTGTCGCTGCTGCTTCTACGGGCCGGAGCCGAAGAAGAAGAAGAAAGAAAAAAAAAGGGGAGAAAAAGAAAAAGAAAAAAGAAAAAGGAAAAGAAAAGAAAGGAAAAAAAAAAAGAAGAAGAAGAAGGAGGAAGAGAGAGGCGGCGAAGGCGACCCGCACCTCAACCGCGCTCCTCCATCCTCCCCGCCTCGGTCCTCGCCGCATCGTCGCTTCGAGCCCGCCTTCGCTACGACCTCCAAATCGCGCACCATCGCCGCCGACGAAAGAGGCGACACCGGGAAGACGGAGTAAGTCGCGTGCAACCCCAGGCAGCTCTCTTTCGACGGTGGTCTCCAGAAGCCGGCAGAACCTTCGCAAAGAAGCACAATGGCGGATGAAGGGGGTAGGGGTCCTTAAATAGACTCCCAACCCTGCCCACAAAAGGAATCAAGGACAAGCGCTCTACGATTCCTACGTGTCCAAACCCTACACGCTCTCATCGACGCACTCGTCCTTGAGGGGGCATTTGTAGACACACGAATTTCATCGGACCCGGACCCGACTTACGTGTGCCGACGCGGATGCAAACCTGACGCGCGGACCCGACTTGCACGCACCAATGCGGACCCGGACCCGATTCGTACCCAGCACAAGGGAGGCGGACCCCACGCTTAAAGGGGGGTTGGCCCCTACTAGGGTCCGAACCCCATGGGGCCGGCCCTACTAGGACCCGAACCCCATGGGGGCCAGCCCTACTAGGACTCGAACCCCATGGGGGGGGCCGGCCGGTCTTGCAAGGAAAAAGAAAAGAAAAGAAAGAAAAGAAAAGGAAAGAAAAGAAAAGGAAAGAGAAGAAAGAAAAGGAAAGAACTACCGCCATGAGCGGGGGGAGGTTGCGTATGACGTCTGCAAACACACGGATCTGCGCCGATCCCTCGATCCGACGCACAAGAAGAAGCGCCCGATCGCCATCGATTTCGTGTGCGAAATCCAGCCATAATTGCCTCGCCAGAAAAGGAAAACAAATAAGTGTTATTCCCCTCATCAATGGATGAATAAATTCCGGGCAATTATGAGAGAGATACAAAAGGGATTTAAAATTAAAAGTTTCCATATCTCTCTCCCCTCCCCTTTGCCTATAAATAGAGGGGGTGGGGGAAGATTCAAAAGGTCGATGGTGGAAGACTGAAGACGAAGCGTGGGAGCTCTGCAGAAGAGGAGACGCTTCTTCATCGACCCAAGGCTTCACGAGGCACGGTCAAGCCTGTCCCGTCGGGATCGGCTTACCGAAAGCTCTCATCAATGTGAAGACCCTTGCACACGAAGATCAAGACATCGACTCCGTGCACGCTTCCTCATCGACCCAAGGCTTCACGAGGCACGGGCAAGCCTGTCTCGAGGGATCGGCTTAGTCCACTGAAAGCCCTCATCAACGTGAAGACCC
This sequence comes from Chamaelirium japonicum, assembly GCA_947650365.1. Classification (NCBI taxonomy): domain Eukaryota; kingdom Viridiplantae; phylum Streptophyta; class Magnoliopsida; order Liliales; family Melanthiaceae; genus Chamaelirium; species Chamaelirium japonicum. The sequence continues at coordinate 61,916,583 of OX393559.1, read as the reverse complement.
TTGCACACGAAGATCAAGACTTCGACTCCATGCACGAAGAAGAAAGCTCGGAGAAGAAGACCCTTCGACTCCGAAGACGCCAGAAGCAAAGGCCGGAGAAGAAGCTCGGAGCGGCACTACCCCGTCGGCTCCAACAAATCCTCGATCCCGATCAAGCTCCAAAGCCCAGAGGAGAGAAACGAAGCATCATCACCCCGTCGTCTTCAACAAACGCCTGCGCCATCCACGAAGAAGAAAGCCTGGAGCAGACCGTCTGAAGCGTTGTTACCCCCGCCGTCTTCACCAACAAAAGCCGACGCTACAACTGTCGCACGGAGACCGTCGCTACCCTCGTCGTCTTCATCAACAAAAGCCGACGCCACAACCGTCGCACGGAGAGCGGTGCTACCCCCACTATCTTCGAAAGCATTCTTCAACTCCGATCACGCCAAAGAAGCCCGGAGAAGAAGAGAAGTCTAGTCGACACACAAACCGTCGAAGCACCGGAGAAGTAGCCCACGTCGTTCAAAGAAGAAGATCGAGTTGACGCTGAAGCTAAAGCCAACGCAAGAAGCCAAAGCAAAGCCCCCCGTAAAGCCCGCGCCAAAGCAACGCAAGTGCCAAAGCCAAGCGACTACGCCGGCCACGAGCAAAAGCACCGCACATTCTAGCCGATATGACGCGAAGTCCGGAAGAACGAAAGCATCGCAAGTCTCTCCCGGCTACGTCCATGTGCAAGCGCCGAAGCAAAGCAAAAGCCAGAGCCACGCCGGAGCCAAGCCAAAGCCAAAAAGCCGACGCCAAAAGCACGATCGATGCCGTGAACCGACGATCAAGGACGCCGAGGTCAAGCAAGGAGCGACGAAGACACGAAGACCGAGGAACGAAGCCGGAAAACCCCCTAGCCGAGAAAGCGCGAAGCACGGAAGGGACAAAGCGACGGTGGACATTCCTTAGCCTCTCCAAAACCCTTACCCTGTAAAGACCCCTGTCCTGGGCAGCCCCTTCAGAGCTCTCGCACGAACACCACGTGGAGACGCGGATCAAAGGGATCCTCCAGAAGATCTTTCCCACAATCCCCTGATCAAAACTCACCGCAACCCGGACTCGCTACACCCGAGCCACCCGGGTCCCGGCCACACTTGTAATCTGGTTTTGCGCAATAAAGACGACCCGTGCTTTTTTCCGCGCTACACCTGCAATGGTACAAAGCTACGTGTCCCGATACGTAGGTTCGACTGAAATGACGCTTCACTTAAGTCCAACAGATACAAGGGCACTACGCTAAGTACTTCGAATTCTAACCCCATCGATCAACAATCCCAAGGCCCTACCCTTGGCATTCAAAGCCAAAGCCCGAGACATCAGGCACCGTCTCGGCCCGAGGCGACCTTCGCCTCGGCGTTCGAAGACAAAAGTCCGAGGCAGCCTTCATCGCCTCGGTACCTGACGAAGCCTGAGACGTCGACATCGTCTCGGCCCAAGGTGACAACCTTGGCATTCGAAAGCAGAGTCCGAGGTGCTCCGCATCGCGTTGACGCTCGCAGACAAAGTCTGAAGCAAGCTTTGCCACTTTGGCACCTGACGAAGCCTGAGACGTTGGCATCGTCTCGGCCCGAGGCGACCTCCGCCTCGGCATTGAAGCCAAAGTCCGAAGCAAGGTTTGCCGTCTCTGCATTGACGAATCGTGAGACGTCAGCACCGTCTCAACCCGAGGTGACCTCCGCCTCGGCATTAAAGACAAAGTCCTAAGCAAGCTTTGCTGCCTCAGCACTTGATGAAGCCTGAGATGTTGGCACCATCTTGGCTCGAGGCGACCTTCACCTCGGCATTTGAAGACAAAGTCCGAAGCAGGCTTCGCCGCCTCGGCACCTGACGAAGCTCGAGAAGTCAGCACCGTCTCGGCCCAAGGCGACCTCTGCCTCGGCATTAAAGACAAAGTCCGAAGCAAGTTTTTCCGCCTCGGCAACTGACGAAGCCCAAGACATTGGCACCGTCTCGGCCCAAGGCGACCTTCATTTCGGCATTCGAAGACAAAGTCCGAAGCAGGCTTCACCGTCTCGGCACCTGACGAAGCTCGAGACGTCAACACCGTATCGGCTCGAGGCGACCTTCGCCTCGGCATTCGAAAACAAAGTCCGAGGCCGCCATCGCTGCCTTGGCGCTAGACAAAATTCGAGGCCGCCATCGTCACCTCAGAGCTCGGCAAAGTCCGAGGCTGCTGTCACCGCCTCGGCGCCCGACAAAGTACTTGATGACATACGCGATGGTTGGCGCCGGACAACTCGGTGACGGGTGCGATGCTGGACAATGCGTCGGCAAACACGACGCTCGTCGCCGGACAACACGTCGGCAGACTCGCTATTCGTGAGCGTCGATGAGAACTCGTTCGGTTCCTAGTCAAGACAAGCTCAAACAGGCCAAAGCTCGACTCGACTCAACTTGACTCGGCTCACCAACCCCCTCTGATCTCAACTTGGCAGGCCCCCCTTCTCTCGGGTTCAAAAAAAAAACAACAACAACGAGACCCCCCCCCCTATTGCAAGACCCTTCTTTTCCCGGGCTCAAAAACAACAACAACAACAACGAGGACCCCCCCCCCCCCCCCCCTACAAGACCCCCTCATCTTGCAAGACCTCCCCCCTACAAGACCCCTCCATCTTGCAAGACCTCCCCCCTTGCAAGACCCCCCCATCTTGCAAGACCCCCCCCCTCTTACAAGACCCCCCCCATCTTGCAAGACCCCCCTTTACAAGACCCCCCCATCTTGTAAGACCCCCCTTTACAAGACCCCCCCATCTTGCAAGACCCCCCCTCTTACAAGACCCCCCCCCCCATCTTGCAAGAACCCCCCCTCAACACATACACAAAAAAGCCCCCCCGCCCCCAACTTCTTTTGCCAGAACCCCCCCCCCTGCGATTTTTGCCCGAAACCCCTGCCGCCCAAAATCTTTGACTAAAACCCCCTCCGGATGTTATTTTTGACTGAACCCCTGCCCCTGGCTATTTGCACAAAACCCCATATTCCTCGAACTTTTTACACAAAGTCCCCCGCCCCCTAGCTTTATACACAAAGGCCCCTTGGCTTTTTGCACAAAACCCCCTTATTCTTTGGACTTTTTGCATAAAGTATCCCGCCCCCTAGCTTTATACACAAAGCTCCCTGGCTTTTTGCACAAAAAACCCTATTCCTTGGACTTTTTGCACAAAGCCCCCCCTGGCTTTTTGCACAAAACCCCCTATTCCTTGGACTTTTTGCATAAAGTCCCCTACCCCCTAGCTTTATACACAAAGACCCCCCATCTCTTGGCTTTTTGACAAAAAAAAACCCCTAAATCTTTTGCCTGAATCCCCCCAGGTTCTTTGACCCGCAACGCCCTGCACGTACCTATGTTTGCAATCCCAGTTAGCTAGGTTGCCACCTACCCAACTGGAAGGGGGTAACACACACGCAGTCGGCCCCGCGCAATAGGTCGGCAAGCACACAACGATCGGCCCCGGACAGGGGGTTGGCAAACAGACAATAGTCGGCCCCGGACAGGGGGTTGGCAGATAAACAACGATCGGCCTCGAACAAGGGGTCGGCAGATAGACGATGGTCGGCCCCATGCAACGGGTCAACATACGCACACATGACCGGCCCCTGGCAGGGGGTCGGCAGGCTCAACGGTCGGCCCCACGTAGCGAGTGGCAGACAGACGACGGCCGACCCCGGACAAAGGGTCAATAGATGAGCGACCGACTTTGCACCAGGAAATCCCAGCCAGCTAGGTTAGCACCTACCTAGCTGGGAGGGGATAATTGTGGGTGCAAAATTTGGCTAACGTCCTGCAATGGGACCTGCAGCCCTACTTGGGGCCTATAAACACGACGGTGGGACCCACAGCCTCGCTTGGGGCCCACAAGCATGACGGTGGGACCTGTAGCCCTGCCTGGGGCCCACAAGCACGATGATAGGACCTGCAGCCCTACCTAGGGCCCACAATCATGATGGTGGGACCCACAGCCCTACGTCGGGTCCACAAGCATGATGGTGGGATCTGCAACCCTGCTTGGGGCCCACGAGTACGACAGTGGGACCTTCAGTCCTACCTAGGGCCCACGAATACGACGGTGGGACCCGCAACCCTGCCTGGGCCTACTTGCACTATATAGGGTCTGGTAAATCCCCTCAGGTATTTATCAAACCTCGAATATTCTTGGAATATTCCCCAGATAAACCAAATCTCTATAAATAACAGATCCTGTAAATGATTCCAGATCCCAAAATCTAAACCAGAATCTCGATTTCTATTTTTCAGAGCTCCCTGAGCTTTTTGATTTTCAGATTCTCTCTCCACCCTTTGTTATCTTGTAAGAAGTACTCATCGGCCTATCGAGAGTAGCTCTACTTCATTCAGAGATAGTGGATTCTAAGGTTGCGTCTTACCGCACGGAGACGTAGGCTTTGGCCGAACTTCGTCACCACATTTAGTGTCAATTCTCTCTATTCTACAGTGCTTGTGTGATAGCCTAGCAAGTTACATCTTAGCGCTTCAAAGCGCGCCACATCCCAAAGGGTCAAACCTTCAATCGACTGTTGGAGGAGGGTCATGTACGACGGCACGAAATCCTCCCCCCCACCCGGTCCAATCGAGGTCAAATAGGACATCATATGGTTAAAAAATTAGACCCAGTATCTAGATCCGGTTTGAATCAAAAAATGCCACAAACTGACAAACTCTGAGGATAATTACAACCAGGTCCGTTTCGGGCTCGAAACCGAATCTTGGACTATCGCCCCTAAAGCTTGCTTCGTATAGTCAGACCTGAACATGGTTGCAGCCCTAGTGTTGAAAGGTTTGGTTATACTATCCCAAATAGTTGGTCTCCGGGCGGATGGTGGTGGCGGTGGCGGTGGCGGTTGACGGCGAAGTGATGGTGGATGCGACTCATATCTGATCATGCCGAGCTGGCGTTAGGTCGCATCTTTTGGTGTTTTGTTTTGTTTTTGTTGTTATTTAGGCCTTGTATCTAGGGTTTTGGCCGGTGTCCTTGTTGTTTGTAGCGCCGGTGGTGGTGTCTCCTCTTGACGGATTTTTCTTTTCGTTGTTCTAGCCGTTTGACTGTTTGTGGTAGCACTGGCATGTGGCGCCTCCTCCACCGCCTAGTGGCGGTCTCCTATAGCGCCGGCATGTGGCGCCTCCCACTTATACCAGGCTATGATGCCTCCTGAGATCTGTTGAGATCTCCCCTTCCAAGTACAAAAAAAAAAAACGATTTAGACACAACCTAATGCATACACTAATGTGAAAGACTTTTTTTTTTTGGGGTGGGGGGACTTAACCATAAGTCATTTTATGAAAATCGTTTTGAACCAAAGAACATGCAAGATATCAATTTAACATAAGATCCCTTTACGAAATACACATCGGTTTACTTTTTCAAACCATACGAATGATAAAACTAAACTTAATCATATTGGCTGTTATATTTTGCAGATTTTTGCTACAGTGATTCCAATGTAGCAAATTTTAAGTGATTATTTTTAAAAAAAATCAAAATTTTGTAACTCTGATTTCACTATAATAAAGAGTAACAATCAGCATCACAAAAAGTAACTATTTGCAACGCAAAGAGTAACAATCTTTGCACATTGTTACTCTTTGCTATAGTGATTTCACTATAGCAAAAAAAACCCAAGATTTTTCAAAACAAAAAGTACTATAGTGAAATCACTCCAATAAAGAGTAACAATCTTATCTTTGTTGATTATTACTCTTTGCAAATTGCTATAGTGATTTGTGTCAAACATTTGAGTTCAATATGGGTTTGATTCGTCTCTCTTTGTCTCCAAGGATGGCTTTCAACATCTCCAAAGAGAAGAACACGATGGACTTGATGCAAGCATTATCCGGTATGTATGAGAAACCTTCGGTTTCAAATAAGGTTTTTCTCATGAAGACGTTGTTCAATGGAATTATGAGCCAACTAGAAACTGTAGGTATTTACTTTGACGATGAGATCAAGGCTCTACTAATCTTATATGTTGGGACTTCCGGACAATGGGGATGGTCTTGTGAAGGCGGTTAGTAATACTTCTGGTTTTAAGAATATGAAGTTTGAAAATATGGTGAGGACTCTACTAAGTGAAGAAATGCGTTGGAAGAGTGTTATAGCTCGTGTGTCCTTAGCGTGGATTTTCTATATTAACATTAATAAAGATGACTTTGGTTATTGCTTTAATTAGAATACTACTGTGGTGTATGATAATACACATATAATAAAAGGACCCTAGGGAACACAGTAGGCCACTGAGGCGCATGGAGGATCCATGCTTGGGAGACCCAGTGCACCAGTTCTGTGTAGACCTAGAACTAGTTCACAGTTCAGTGATTCAGACACTGGTGCAGAAACCGTCTTGCTACTATAGATAATCTGTCATTAACCCTGAGGGACCATGTACACTGGGCCAACCAGTTGTGTAGTGCTTTGATGTGCCAACATGTGCGGACCTTCCATAGTCCAATACCACGGTACGTTGGGTTACCCGGCTGGCGCTTGAGTGACATGTAATCCCTACAGGTTATCCGACGTCCAGTGTTAGATGGGTGCGTTTTGATGAGTCAATCTGTCCATACAGTTAACCCAGGCCTGGTGGTTGTCAGTATGACTGACGATGTTCCGGATGATAGGCATAGCACCGGAAGGTGTGTGGTGTTATAGATGACAAGTTATCTAACCCTACTCAGATGATCGATCGGGTGACGGTACTCCCCACCGCCCGAGTCGTATCATGGAACCAGTAATAGGAGGGACTAAGGATTATCGGAGTATAGTAAAGAATAGGGTTACGAGGGAGTAACATAAGTTTAGGATCACTAGAGTTCAACTCGCGTCGCACTCTGGGTGGCTACGCGGGTTAATCAGATTAGGGCTGATTAACGGAACTTTCGGTGTGTCACCGGAATAGTTAATCAGGGATCCGGTTGGAGCTAGAGATCCCGAACCCTGAAGGTTCCATCCTGTCATTGCGTATAGGAATTGTTCCCCGACCTAGTTGGATACGTTGGATGCAAAGTAGCGCGATGGAGCGCAAGCCCGGAGCTTAAGAACCTAATTCACATGTGTTACGGGCCGTAGGGGTATTTTGGTAAATACTGAAATATGGCTCAGAACACATTGAATATGGATCTTATAATGAGCGGAATAATTCCAGGAGCTCACAAGCACTGACGGAACTCGATTCCGAGTAGCGCACCTCACTCAGTCTCTCTTTCAGTTTTCCACTTTTCGTGAAGGGCGTTTTCGTCCAGGCTTCACGATAGACACTGGAAATCTCTAAAAACCGCCCCCCCCCCCCCCCCCCTCTATCCTTATCCTACTAGGGCCGGCCCTAGCTTCCTTGAAGCCATGGGAGACCGGCCCTATAAGTGAATAGGGAGAGGGAGGGGTCGGCCTAATGCTCCCTCTCCTCCCAAAAATCCGAACCCCCCTCCTTTGCTCCTCCTTTGTGGTTTCGGCCAAGGAAAAGAGAGGAAGAAGAAGGGAGAAAAAAGAGGAAGGAAGGAGAAGGAAGAAAGGAGAAAGAGGAGGAGAAAATCTCGCGGCTCGCCATCGTCTTTGCAACGGATTCCTCCGTCGGCTCGTAATCCCTGCACTCAGAGACGGGATTTCGAGGATTCTTCAATTCGCAAAGGACAATGTGCTATCCGACAGTTTCCCTTGCGATTCAAGTGCGGTTCTTCATCGTTCCATCGTCTCCGGATCATAGATCCAAAAAGGTATGATGATTCTAAACACCTAACTAGATGCATGCATGTCTTCCGTAGATCGTAGTATGCCTCTAGGGTGTCCGCACATATGCTAGGATCATAGATTTGCATGTAGATTGTTTTGTAGAATTAATTGTAATGAAACATACACCGTATGATCTTCAGATCTTTCTTTTTGCTTCCGCTGCGACTCTGATTAGCGGATCCAATTCCAACAAAGAGTTCATTTGCTTTTGCGAAGTCTTCTGGCCATGTGATAGTTGTGAGGCTGGATGCGAAGAGCATAAACAAAATTACTTATTGGACATGTACGAAAAGTCTATGAACATGAAAAAGTGAGTGCAAGTGGAGAAGTGGAACAAGCTCCAGAAAGGTTTCCAGGTCAACCAAAGGCAATGGAGATGTCGAGGCTAAGGAAAATGCTCATCAAGTATCGGTATTTGAGTCTGATGAAGAAGTGGTAATCTTGCAGCCTAGGAGTATGAAGGCCATGGTTGGATACTTGATAGTGACGCGCACGTACACATCACATTTTCTCACACAGGGCATGATTTAGCACCTATACAGAGTGTGAGGTGGTCAGTTGGTGATCGGCAACAACTCTTGGATGCTGACCAGGGGAGTCAGGAATATTCACTTAAGGATGTCTGATGGCTACAGTCAGACCCTTATGGCCGTTTGTCATATTTTCGGGTATTAGTGCAAACATAATATCTCTTTCCAAATTAGATTCTCTCAGGTATGGGATCATCGGTTTGTGTGGAGTCCTGAAAGTCACGGATAACATGTACATCTTCGATTAATATGGATGGGAATCTGCAGATGATACTTGCACAAGGCGCAGTGAGAGAAGTTCCGATAGTGGTGGGTTTGGTAAATAAACTATTCTACAGGTGGAGCAAGCTTGGACGTGCAGAAGACGAAGAAGAAGTGGGTTATAGTCAATTCCAAAGCTAAATTGGACTTGCACGGTCATCGGCTCTAGATGATTGAGCACCTGGTCAGGGTGGGGTGCAAGCACCCGACGTAGGGTGACTAAGGTGTGTGACAATGATAGTAAAGATTATCACAAGTTTTCTTAGATGGCGACGACGATGGCGTGGTAGAAGTTTTGGGGTGTTGGGCTTTAAAGGGGCAAAGGTGGAGATTGTTGGGATTTTGGCCCTAAGAAACTTGAGACCGGACTCGAAGACCTGAATCCGTGCCTGCCAACTTGGGTTCACCTGGGTGCCAGACTGTGGACTCTTGGGCATCCATCATGGCAGAACATGGAGGAGGGATGTTTCGCTGTTCGCCCGGGCTCCAACTGTGGGTGTTTGAAATTCCAGGCACGAGTCCTGGTTGGTGGGCTGGGGAATCAAGTTGGTTTGGCTGAAATTTTAAAGGGTTTTAGGTTTCTCATGGGTTTACTCTTCCTCTCATATTTAAGAGGGGATTAGGGTGGACACACACACACACACACACACACACACACACACAGAGTGCAAGAAGAACCCATCGTTAGGGTTTCTTACAGCATGAAGAGAGAAGAGAAGGAAGATAAGAGAGAGAGAGAAGAGAGAGAGAGAGAGAGAAAGAGAGAGAGAGAGAGAGAGGGAGAGAGAAGAAGAAGAAGAAGAAGAAGGGGGTTCATTTATAGATTCTCGATGCTTCTTACTTTGCTTTGATCTCGACAGACGTTCTCATCTCTCGAGATCTTTCGGTATCCTCGAGATCTCTTAGGCGGGTTTTTTCTACTCCATGTTGTGGTGTTTTGCGAGGGATCAAAGAGAGGGTTTGTAGGGTCCAACAAGCGGTGACCCATTACATTTTTTTTCTCTTGATCGTGATAATCCAATACTTGATTACCGGGATACTTGTTGTTCGTTCTATTATGGTGCATTGATTTATCTATTTCAGGCTCTGGATCTCGATTCATAGCGTGATACTTCCAACCACACTGGGCGGATCGCCGCAGTGTGTGCACTTCTATTGGGAATTAACTACATGGTTCCAACTCTTGGATCCCAACAGTCCTCTTCCCCATCTGAACTAACGCACCCAAAGATTGGCTTGTGGGTACTGTTCTTTTAGAGTTAGGTTAGGGTTTAGATGGGAAAGAGAAAGAAGGAGGAAGGGGGGGGGGGGGGGGGGGAGGAGGAATGAGGGAGTAGGAGGGCGGCGAGATGAGGTTTTAGAAGGGGAGGTGGGAGGATGAGGAGGAAAAAAGACGACACTGGGATGGGTTGGGATTCAAGCGAGGTGGATCGAGGAGGAGAAGGAGGAAGGAGGGCGGCAACGAGATGAGTTAAGATCGACGAGGAGCGCGATGGAGGAGGAAGGAGGGCGACGACCGATGGGATGGGTTAGGGCCCAGATGTAGAGGAGGATCGAGGAGGAGGAGGAGGCTGGAGGGTGAAGTAGAGGATGGGTTAGGGTTCGGATGAGGAGGAGGGCGACGAGATAGGGTAAAGTTTCAGATAAGGAGGAGGAGGAGGAGGTGGTAGTGGACCAGCAAACAACGAGAAGGGTGGGGTAGGATTGGTTGGAGATTAGGGATTGAAGCATTTTAGGGTTATTCATTATGTCGTTTGACAAATGGGATGGGTGCCTGTAGACACACGAATTTCGTCAGACCCGGACCCGACTTACGTGTGCCGACGCGGATGCGAACCTGACGCGCGGACTCGACTTGCACGCACCAGTGCGGACCCGGACCCGATTCGCACCCAGCACAAGGGAGGCGGACCCCACGCTTAAAGGGGGTCGGACCCCACGCTTAAAGGGGGTCGGCCCCTACTAGGGTCCGAACCCCATGGAGCCGGCCCTACTAGGACCCGAACCCCATGGGGGCCGGCCCTACTAGGACCCGAACCCCATAGGGGGGGCCGACCGGTCTTGCAAGGAAAAGGAAAAGAAAAGAAAAAAAAGAAAAGAAAAGGAAAGAAAAGAAAGGAAAGAAAAGAAAAGGAAAGAAAAGAAAAGGAAAGAGAAGAAAGAAAAGGAAAGAACTATCGCCATGCGCGGGGGGAGGTTGCGTATGACGTCTGCACACACGCGGATCTGCGCCGATCCCTCGATCCGACGCACAAGAAGAAGCGTCCGATCGCCATCGATTTCGTGTGCGAAATCCAGCCATAATTGCCTCGCCAGAAAAGGAAAACGAATAAGTGTTATTCCCCTCATCAATGGATGAATAAATCCCGGGCAATTATGAGAGAGATACAAAAGGGATTTAAAATTAAAAAGTTCTCATATCTCTCTCCCCACCCCTTTGCCTATAAATAGAGGGGGTGGGGGAAGATTCGAAGGTGGATGGTTGAAGACTAAAGACGAAGCGCGGGAGCTCTGCAGAAGAGGAGACGCTTCTTCATCGACCCAAGGCTTCACGAGGCACGGTCAAGCCTGTCCCTTCGGGATCGGCTTACCGAAAGCTCTCATCAACGTGAAGGCCCTTGCACACGAAGATCAAGACATCGACTCCGTGCACGCTTCTTCATTGACCCAAGGCTTCACGAGGCACGGTCAAGCCTATCCCGTCGGGATCGGCTTACCGAAAGCTCTCATCAACGTGAAGACCCTTGCACACGAAGATCAAGACTTCGACTCCGTGCACGAAGAAGAAAGCTCGGAGAAGAAGACCCTTCGACTCCGAAGACGCCAGAAGCAAAGGCCGGAGAAGAAGCTCGGAGCGGCACTACCCCGTCGGCTCCAACAAAACCTCGATCCCGATCAAGCTCCAAAGCCCGGAGGAGAGAAACGAAGCGTCATCACCCCGTCGTCTTCGACAAACGCCTGCGCCATCCACGAAGAAGAAAGCCTGGAGCAGACCGTCTGAAGCGTCGTTACCCCTGCCGTCTTCACCAACAAAAGCCGACGCTACAACCGTCGCACGGAGACCGTCGCTACCCTCGTCGTCTTTATCAACAAAAGCCGACGCCACAACCTTCGCACGGAGAGCGGTGCTACCCCCACTATCTTCGAAAGCATTCTTCAACTCCGATCACGCCAAAGAAGCCCGGAGAAGAAGAGAAGTCCAGTCGACACGCAAACCGTCGAAGCACCGGAGAAGTAGCCCACGTCGTTCGAAGAAGAAGATCGAGTTGACGCTGAAGCTAAAGCCAACGCAAGAAGCCAAAGCAAAGCCCCAGTAAAGCCCGCGCCAAAGCAACGCAAGTGCCAAAGCCAAGCGACTACGCCGGCCACGAGCAAAAACACCGCACGTTCTAGCCGATACGACGCGAAGTCCGGAAGAACGAAAGCATCGCAAGTCTCTCCCGGCTACGTCCAAGTGCAAGTGCCGAAGCAAAGCAAAAGCCAGAGCCACGCCGGAGCCAAGCCAAAGCCAAAAAGCCGAAGCCAAAGCCGACGCCAAAAGCACGATCGACGCCGCGAACCGACGATCAAGGATGCCGAGGTCAAGCAAGGAGCGAGGAAGACACGAAGACCGAGGAACGAAGCCGGAAAACCCCCTAGCCGAGAAAGCGCGAAGCACGGAAGGGACAAAGCGACGGTGGACATTCCTTAGCCTCTCCAAAACCCTCACCCTGTAAAGACCCCTGTCCTGGGCAGCCCCTTCAGAGCTCTCGCACGAACACCACGTGGAGACGCGGATCAAAGGGATCCTCCAGAAGATCTTTCCCACAATCCCCTGATCAAAACTCGCCGCAACCCGGACTCGCTACACCTGAGCCACCTGGGTCCCGACCACACTTGTAATCTGGTTTTGCGCAATAAAGACGACCCGTGCTTTTTCCCGCGCTACAGTGCCAATAAAATCCGAGTTCAGATCTCCTCCCATCGGTGGGCCCCATTCGGTGGGCCCAGAGCCCATCACAGCCGCAAGCAGTCGGATAGATCATGGAGTACTATTCACTTTGGGGTCGCTTGCTGCGGTGAGGCACGCCGGGCTCACCGACCGGAGGAGATCCGAAATCCATTACACCATCAGAAAGGAAAGCCATACATGACGACACCTGTCGTTAGTGGGGCCCAGATGAGCCTTCCTGCACCACACATATGAAGCGGGCCCCACTGGAAGCTGTAGCCTATTACTTTGTGTCAAGTAACGCTCGCTCACTACCGGGTCCCTGTCTCGCAGACGTGGACCGTGCAGCTACGAAGGAACGGCTGAGGTGAACTCTCACTCCGGTCAGTGCAGTTCAGTCAGAGAAAAAAACTGAAAATACCTGTTGGCCGAGTAAACGAAATCCGTGCATCTAATGGCCAATATTGTCAGTACCACAGAATGTACGGTAATGATGACATCTCCCTCGACTACCGGTGATCTGATCCGTATGGTGTCCGAGTAAACCCGTCGCCAGAAGAACGGACCTCGGGCCCCACAACAGTCAACACAAGTGGGCATTGGGCAAGGGAAAATTTCAGAACATCCTGCGTACGTTACAACCGTTGCTCTAAGTGCTGGGTGCCACTACTCCATGTTGTCGCGTACGCAGGATGTGCTGAAATTTTTCCATGGTTTGCCCGGTCCAATTGAAGCGTGCCACGTCGTCCACTGAAAGGGTCACAATTTTCAGTACATTTTGGGTGCCATACAACTCGGGGCCCACTGCCCTATATCCTATGAGCACGCTCTGAATAGTGGGTGCCGGCCACTACTGATGTGCGATGGGGAGTGGACTGGGGACCGCTGGTCCGCTATCCCATTTATCTTGAATCGCAGTGGGCCCCACGGTTGTATGGTACGTAGGGATGTACTAAATTTTTTCCCGCACAATGGGGACCACTTATTACCAACGGACGACCCTTCTCCATTATACATTTTCGGTGGACGACGTGGCATACTGTGATTGGGCTGAAGATAACCGGTGGGGGGGGAGAAAGACCCCTACGAGGGTAGTCTCGTAATTTAAGGTTCTCACTAGCCGGGTGGAATTCGACACCTTGGTACGCTGGAGGGTCCATCGCCTTCCGTCGACTCCGTCCTCCTCGAGTCGCGACACGAACCGTGACTGCGACCCCGACCGCGACCGCGACCGCGACCTCGAGTCGTGGCGCGCCAGCAAACGTGCGAATTGACATGGGAATCGTACGGTAGGACTCGCGATGTTTCTATTCCCGTTTATTTATCCCGAGACCTCCCGATTTGTCGGTGCGGCAAACCCACTCCCTATCGTTGCTGAATCGGAGACCCTCTCTCCACCTCTCGTTCGGATCTCGGTCGCCTGCGATGATGATCCGGAGGAGGGCTCGAAGAGAGGGATTTCCTCTCTGGCTATTTTGGAAATTAGGGTTTGGCTCGATCTCACCGTGTTGGATCCGTTTATGGGGCATCCTGATCGGCAACATGATGTAAGTTCTGATTCTCCCCTCTTTTGATCTGCACGTCTGAACAAGAATTTTTTTTTTTTCCCGATCTTTATTTTGTGGTTTTTTTCTTCTTGTTTTGGTAGCGCAGTTGATTGGCCGGCGGCAACGCGGCGGCGCCGACTGACAATGAGAGAGAGCACGCCGGTCGGCATTCATTCGAACGGGGGTTGTGATTGTCTACTAGCGTGCTCGTTCTCATTGTCACCCGCCTCACCTCGCGCTGGCCGGCATTCCTTCGAACAACGGGTATGATTTACCTTCATCGGGTATGATTTACCTTCATCGATCAGGTACTCTCTTCACTACTACAGCAATTTATCCCTAATTGAGGATTGATGATGCAGGTGAGTTACATGTATCTTCCGATTCTCGCGGTTATCGGATGAAAGGTTTCATGACTTGATGTGTATCAGCAAGTCGCTTTTCGAATCCGAGACCAACTTTCGAAAATGGTTGCTAGTGATTTTTGTTTCGAGTAAATTTTATGGTGTGCTTCTTAATAATTGACTTGAGATTATTTGGTCAGTATACATACTTTAACCTCGATGCTTTATGCTCTTATCGAAAACCTAAATGTTGTGGGCCAATGAATTTGTGGGTAGTTTGTTCTAACAAAAGTTTTGTTATGGATGCATATGTAATTCTCTTTCAAAAAAACGGGTGGCATAAAATATACTTGTAAAGCAATTGCTGTACTACTCTTTTGTACATATTTTCATCCAATGTTCTAAGGCCACATCATCTCTTCAAATGGATCAAAATTGTCGAATTGAGTCAATATATATATATATATATATATATATATATATATATATATATATATATATATATATATATATATATATATATGTGTGTGTGTGTGTGTGTGTGTGTGTGTGTGTGTGTGTGTGAATTTAGCATATGGTGAGAGAGCCGAGGTGCCAATGTCAATATAGTACACATTTTCTCTCTCTTGGTCGTGCATGTTTTATTGTTTGCTCGACAACTCCCATTCACTTATTTTCATGGTTTCTATACGAGACAAAAATAGGTAATTTTATTTTTTTTGCTTTATTTTTTTGCTATTGAATTTTATATAGTTCTACACCCAATCAACATGGATCTAAGATAAGGTATTTATCGATTCATTTAATAGATTAGGTGGCAAGAAATACTTTATGAGTCGTAGATTTTAAGTGGTCATAGCATCACATTTCTTAACTCCTTACTATTCATGTCTTTTGAAATATGTACTCCTAGGATGATTTGTACAAGATATCCTTCCACCTGATTTTAGTTTATTTTTGTGTCTTACAGCCAGGTACATTTCTAATTGCGAAAACCACCCTTCATTCAGTTAAATTTGGAATTTGACTCATACAATATTTCTTGTCACTTGATCTTTTAATATGAATCAATAAATTTCTAAGGTTGCATGTATAGCTCGTGTTTGTCCTATGAGTCAATAAATCATTTGAAAAGTAAAATATAGACGAGCAAGTTCCTTTGTTAGTAGGTATATCTTGTGTTTGTCTCACTCAGTATTGTCAAGATGGCTAGGCAATCCCTAGGCGGTTATACCTGCCTAGGTGAGGCGTGGCCTAGTCGACACTTTTTTAATATTAAAAACTATGTATAAAAAAAGAAAATTTTAAAATTTGAACAAATAATAATCATAATACCATCAAACATTTCATGTGAAATTAATCAAACTTCATGTGAATATGTAAAACTATGGATCATGCATTCATAATCAACATGGACCAATCAACGAATCAAATTATGTTTCTGTTAGAAAGTTAGAACTTAGATGTTAGAACGTACATAAACCCTAGAACTTAGATGCTAGACCATACATAAACCCTAATTCCCTAAAATTCATTATAAAGCAAATCAATCATGATAAACAAACCCTAAAAATTTAGCTCACCCTTATAATTGGAGGAATAAAAACACTAGAGGATAAATGATAAATCACGTGTATATAGAAATATGATTCAAAGAGAACAAAATAACCTATAATCAAACAATAACATTAACCATAGTAAAATAAACGTGATACCGTAAATAAGGACATATAGATAAATAGGTAGAAAAAAGACAGAAAATGATATTTAAGTATTTGAATCATAAGTACATAAGGAAAGAAAAAAAGAAAATGCAAAAGAAAGAGACCTTTCTAAACTGGTCGCCCGCCTAGGCGACCAGACCCGAAAACAGTCGCCTAGGCGATTCCTTGATAAGTGATAACAATGGTCTGACTAACACATGATCGCTGTCAATTTGGACCCATAAATTAATACTATTATGGTTATATGTGTTAAAAAGAAATAAAAAACGAGATTTTTCTAGGATTATGAATAGAGGATTTTTGTGAGTAGTTGGAGGAGTTAGATACTCACGTTAAAGACACTTTTATACGAGGATGTAGAGAAGGCATAAAGTGAGTGATCGTGTGATACAGAACCGTTTGGATGTTTCATTTCTGAAAAATATTTCATTATAAAATCTCTCTCTCTCTCTCATTATCTCGATTTATCTATTTATCTATGCATACAAGCGGTTTTAATACCTCATCATTGTTTATATATAAAGATAGGCATATTCATCTATTTGTTCAAACTATTTCCTAATGTAAATAGAGCACATTCACCACCACTTTTGTATTCTTGTGGAGTTCATATGTTATTAAAAATCATGTTATGGTAGAAAACTGACAAATTTTCTTTTCCCAAGTATTAAAAAAATGCATGACAGTTGATAATAATGGGGGTTTGTGTGGTCTTTTGAAGATTTCATCTATATGGCTTAAAAAATAAGAGAAGCATTCACCCATATGAACCATAAAAGTATGATATCTTATTTAAAAACCCCTCTCTCTCTCTCACTTCCTTCTATGTAGAAAATAAGTTTTAACTCTCCCAAGGAAGGAGTGGATAAATGCACATAGGTGCACAGAAGAATACATACTTAGGCGTTGTTTTATTTCTCCAGTTCACAAAGGATTCATTAGGAGATAATGAGTGGTATTGTTGTCCTTGTGTTTAATGCTATAACTTGAAACAAAAGAAACCAATAGAAGTTATCAAGGAACATCTAATATGTAATGGTATAGATAAGTTTCCAACATGGGGAACCGTTTCTCGAATGATGCCATGAAAAACATGACTAATATGTCGACCATGTTTCAACATAGCAAAGATCTATTTCCAACATAGCAAAAATCTATTTCCAACTAATATGTCGACCATGTTTCAACATAGCAAAGATCTATTTCCAAGAATAGTCGATCTTGGATGTGCTTATTTTGAAGACCTAGATGCATGTATGAATAAATTTCATGATGTAAGTGAGATCCCATATCAGACTGATGACATACAAGATTTTGGTTCAATAAGCTGCTGGAGGATGCTAATATCCCCTTATATCGCAGCGAGCTGCTATATTGTCAGTGACAGTTATAGTTATTAAGTATGAAGTCCCGACACAATTGGTAGAATTTGAGCTTCACAGAGCTTGTGCAAATGATAAAGAAGATTTTGCCATATCAGGACACCCTGCTAGATAAGACATACGCTACAAATTAGGAAGTCAGTGAAAATCTCTGTGCATGGACTACGAGATTATCCATGTAGGCCCTAATAATTGCATACTATATTGGAGGGAGTATGAAAATAACGATAATTGTTTAGCTCTGGTGAAAGTAGATGGAAGTCGAGGTACAAAATTAATCTGAGATATACACACAGTGGAAAAAATTAAGAAGTTTTTTATTAATGCCAATGTACCATGGATTGCATGCTGAGCAAGTTACATGGCATGCGAGCACAATTGAAATTAATACACTTATGCGTTATCCAATGCATTCCCCACAGTAGAAATAGTAAATCGTAAATGGAGTGATTACGCTAAAGAGAAATGTAATGTTCGGTTAGGGATTGCAATTGATGGATTCAATCCTTTTTGGAATAAGAACTCATAGTTGCTGGCCTATTATGATTGTTCAATATAATCTTCCTCCATTGTTATGTATGTGAAATGTGTTTACTATGCTATCACTTTTGATTCTAGGAAAAAATGGTCATGAGCATGACATTGATATCTACTTACGACTAATAATTGTAGTGTTGAATAAATTATGGTCCGTTGGAGCATATACTTATGACACAAAGAAAAAAAATAGATTCACACTGAAGGCAATTTTGTTATGGCCTATTCATGATTTTCTAGGCTACTACGGGAAAGTATGGATACCCAGTTTGTAACGAAGATTCAAACTCGGTGTGACTAGTTAATGGAGATGAATCGGCATTTATTGATCACAAAAGGTTCCTAATAGATTCAAAATATCCTTTTAACTTGCTGAAATCACAGTTTAATGGGGAGGAAGAAAAGGGGAAGCAATCTCACAGGTGGAGTGGTTCTACAATCTATATAACATGGCACGTCGGTTTTGTGCTGACTAGACAAAACGGAAGTTGACTGGGACAAACTGACTAGACAAGCCACAACCCCCTTTTCTCCCTCCCCACTCTATCAGCAACACACACAGAGAGAGAGAGAGAGAGAGAGAGAGAGAGAGCTCCGAAATCTCCGGCTCTGGCAAATCAGGTTCCGTGGCCAAGGCGAAGGCGCCTCCGGTGGCTCTAGCACCATAGCCACCCTTTGCCACTCCCCACTCCACCATTAGATGAGGCCCCAAATGGACCTGATCCGCCTCGCCGGAGCCCTCCTGGAAACATCGTCGCCACCTGGTCCATCCCGAAGACGCTTGGGTCACTCCAACTTGATCTGGCCCCGCCAGTCGCACCGGAGTTTCGACTGCCATCGCCCGACCCCTTCCACCTGCCATAGCCCGGCCCTGCGTTGTCTTGACCTACCATACCCAGCTTTGATCCGGTTGCCAGAGTCCTCCGTGCTGCACCCAACCTCGCCCTATCACCGCCAGGGCCCGATCCTCCTCGACGGAGCTCCCTGTGCACGGATCTACCTTGGCTCAGTCCTGTGGCCGTCGGGGTGGTGGCGAGCACCCGGCGATTGAGAGGAGAAGGCTAAGGGGGAGAGATCGGAGGTCGAGAGGCCTCCTCGGGCTACCAGAGTTGCCTCGGTCCCCCTGGTTCAGCTGTCGAAGTCCTCCCACACAGCATCCACCCTCGGCCCAGCCCTACATGCCTCTGCCTATCACCTCCAGGATCCGATCGTCCTCGCTGGAGATCCCTGCGCACGGCTCTACCTTGGCCCGGTCTTATGGCGGTCGGGGTGGTGGCGATCGGTCGACGATCGAGAGGGAGAAGGCAGAGGAGAGAGATCAGAGGTCAAGCAGCCTCCTCAAGCTGCCGGAGTTGCTTCGGTCGGTAATCGGGGTCCGATCGGTGATGCGGCGACGAGGCGATGGTCAGTCTAAGAGGAGGGGGACTTCGCCCTCACGTCCAGCCGAGGACTAAGGCCTGGGTGGCTTGATGGGGTGGTAGCTGTCGGCCACTCCTCTAAGAGAGAGAGAGAGAGAGAGAGAGAGAGAGAGAGACAAAAATACCGAAGAGAGGGTTTAGAGTTCATGCCATGGCCCCTAGAATAATGCTCCCACCACTACGATTCCGGGTAAATGAAATGGATAGTGGAGATGGGTGGAATAATGCTCCCTCAACCAAGGAACAAAAACTCGATATATTTAGCAAAATATCACGAAATATATCGGAAAAATGAAAACCCGATAGGAAATACAACCTGCAATCTTGAGCATAACTGAAAATATCGAGCGGTTTCGCGAAATATCGCGATATTTTTACGAAATATTTCCATCTCCACGAAATATCGCGAGTTTTTGTCAAAAATTCGCAAAAATATTGAAAAATTTCTCGAAATTTATCCGAAATTCTATGACTGACTAGTTATAAAAGGGGAATGGGGGGCCTGGTTCTCAGCAGCTTATTTACATATAAAAATATTTAAGTAAATGTCGTTTTACTTAATTTTTATTTTTTTCATTTATTTTAAGTTATTATATGTAAATAAGCAAATACCCCCCCATTTGATTTCAATAAAAATATCAAAAAAATCAAAAAACAAAGGAATCAAAAAGTAAACTTTCAATTTTAGTAGGAGAAAACAGTTTTTATGGATTTTTATAAAATCTACATGGTGAGAAAAGTGATTAAATCAACTCTTTTTTAGCTCAAAAAATTCCACAAGATGTAGAAGTACAAGTGCATCTAGAAAACCATGGTCCATCTTAGAAAATTTTGAATGTATAAAAACTTTTCTTTATAAAAACTCTTTTTCAGACTTAGTAAAAAAACAGTGTTTCAAATTTCAGCATAATTTTTGCCCAATTTCAAATTTGCATAACTTTCTTGTTTTAAATCCGCTTTCAAAAACGTTTGAAACATTATTTTAACAATCAACTAATCTTTATTTCAAAAATATTTTTATCCTAAAAAAAGATTAAAAAACATTTGAAAAATATATATCAAAACGGAACCAAATAAGTTTGCACAAGACTCACAGACTCAATACATTGAATACATGTTATGTGAAGCTCTACACCCCTAGATAGGGTACAAATATTATTTGAGTGTTCCAAAGTGTGTATCTATACTTGGCTTATGACTATCTAGAGTTTTACTAAAAAATTCCATCAAAAAATCAATATTTCCACAATTTCTACAAAATTGCAATATTTCCACACTGTTGAAATATTTTCACGAAATATTTCCATATCCAGAAGGTCGAAATTTCCACCGCAATAGAGATTTCGAACCTGCCCTCAACTATGATGCATGGAAAATGAGATGGATGGTGGAGATAGTTCGATATGTTACTGAATTTTTCATAGTGAAACCCACCGTTTGTTTTCCCTGTTTGCTTGAAGCCAAAAGAGAGAACTGAGTGGGATTAGGTGCTAATTCATTATTCATCTCTCTTTCCATGCATAGTAGTGGTAGGAGAATTTTAATGCCCCCGTCAAATTGGGGCACCCTCGCCGAAAGTGGCCGTCGGAGTGCCGACAGGCACGGGATCTTGGGTGGTGTGGGGTGGGCGGGGGTGGGGCGAGTGCGATGTACGGGTCGGGTATGGGTGCTACGGACGGCTATGACTTGGGGGGCAGACGATAGGGCAGAAGATTTGGGTTCGAGAGTTGGGGGGGCGGGGGTGGGACGATGGTTGCCCACTTTATGCCAATCGGGGGGTGTGTTGCCGCCGAAGGCGGCCCGTTGCAGTGCCGATAGGCACGGGCATGCACTAGTATTAAATAAAATAGAAGTATTCAGACAACAGGGAGAAAAAGGAAGTAGCGTGTGGATGATGTGAGTACAACATTTGCATAGTCTAATAGATCTATCATATTTATTATTTGATTTACCTAATTACCTTATTAAAATGCAGCATATGCTTCATAATCTAGATGTAATGCACACGAAGAAAAATATTACAGAATCTCTTTGCAAAGATTATGAATGTGAAGATTAAGACTAAGGATGTTCTTGAAGCCCGTTTGGATCTTAAAGTTATAAAGTTACAAAGAAAATTCAGCTGGTGGAGAATAAGGGAAAGTTTTCCTGCCTAAAACTCTTTTTTGCCATTCCTAGCAAGAGAGAGAGAGAATTAATTTGTCAAACATTGCATATATTGAAGGTTCCTATCAGGTACATTGCCACCGAGAAAGATATATGAGCCTTGAAATTCAACTACTTGAAGTCACATGATAACCACATCCCGTGCAACAACTATTACAAATGCTGTTGTTGAACACATCTACGAAAAAAAGCCATTGCATGCTGCTATTCACAAATTATTGAAATTCTTTAATATTTTAAGCTCAAAGGTTATTGCTCGTGTGGAACTTTCAAAAATGAAAACTCAAATTGTACACATTTTGTGTGCTTGAAAAGTACTTTTCACATTCATTTTTTGTTTCCATGACACACCTTTTAGTGCAATTGACAAAGGAAGCACTGATTTGCAAGCAATTTTGTTTGGATTTTTTTACATTGGCTCATGGATTTTGTTTGGATGTTGTTTGAATCATATGCTGGGAATCAAATATATCGAAATTTTATAAAATTTGTTTTTTTGGAATCTACTCATGGAGCTCTCAAAAACTAGACCCATGTTGTCTATGAAAATCTAAGAAAAAAATTTGGATATAAGACTACCATATAATTAAGTAACATTTTAAGTGACATTTACTGATAGTTATAAATAACTCAAATATGTCACTTTCAAAATCTTGGTTTCACGTAAACTGACTAAATGTTACTTTCAAAAACAAATGTCATGTAAAACTAACAGTTAAAAAATCAAGAGACATTTTATCGGACAGAAACTACCGATAAATGTGTTTTAAATTTTTAATTTTACAACTGTCAATTTACTTGCATTTGGTTTTGAAAAGTGATATTTTGTCAGTTTAGGTGATAATTTGGCTTTGAAGGTGACATTTTCCGGTTATTTGTAACTATCAGTAAATGTCACTTAATTTGGTAAAATATCACTTAATTATTTATGGGTCACTTGTATCCGGGTTTTTTTTTTTGGGATTTCATAGTCACAATGGCTCTAGTTTTGTAGAGCTCGATTAGTAGATTCCAAAAATATAAATTTTTCAAAATTTCGATGAGTATACAAAAAGTTATGTATTTTTTAAAATGAAAAACACAACTCCCAAAAAAACAGTCAGCTCATTCTTTAATCCTTTTAAAATTTCTGACAACACACTTGTATTTATAAATGGATTCAATAGAGGGGGTATATAGGCTTTTGTAATCAAGCATCTTTTGAGCATCTAACAAATGTTGTGCTAGATAAAGGCCACGTGTAGGGGCCTGCTAGGGGCTTATAAATAATAAAGCAGTGCGATACAAATCATTTTTCCTACTGAAATTACCAATTGGGAGAGGTCAAAATCAGAGGGTTGCTATAGAAAGGGTGGTATACTATGAAAAAAGGCACAAATTTACAGGTCAATCAGAGACTTGCTGCAGAAAGATCAGTAGAATACATTCCTTAGCTAAGATATCAACTAAAAAAAGAAAAAATGTAAACTTAAGAGGCTTTTCAGTCTAGATTTTCATGTCATTTTCTATAATGCTTATATGGTGTATGGATATATTTTATGTACAATGGAATCCGAAATGGGCACGACTATATGGAACAACGTTGTGAACATATGTCATAACTAGTAAGTAGGAAGGATAAGATCATCGTGGAAGATGAAACATACTATAGCATCATCACACAAATACTTGGTCTTACTATGACTTCAAGAAACATTTTTCTTTTATGATTGGGTTTGAATAAAAGATCGAGTAAATGACAATGTAGTTGATCCAGAAACAAACTTGACAATGGTAAATCTTGGGAGATTTATAAGTAGTTCAAGGGAAGATGATGAACCGTGTGTTGTTGCAACTTAAGCAAGACAAGTCTTCTATATTAAGGATCTTACCAAAGATAGTTGACATGCTATCTTGGAGACTCTAAAGAGATTAAATTGGGATGTTGATGCTTATGGAGAACTATTAGTATTTGAGATAAGAATGAATGTAGATGCTTTAATATCGTTATTAATGGATAATTTCATAAAGCATGACATGGCAGAAGATAACAAAGAACCATCTTAGCAATCGGGTGAGGTAGAATTTTTTTGGTGATAAATAGGTCTGTATTTTCACTTTAGTCGTACAATCGTAGTTAATCAAATGATGGTTTAATATTTGCCTAGTATTGCCTTTTTTGTTTACTTATTCAACTTACACACACACACACACATACAC
Source organism: Chamaelirium japonicum (assembly GCA_947650365.1). Classification (NCBI taxonomy): domain Eukaryota; kingdom Viridiplantae; phylum Streptophyta; class Magnoliopsida; order Liliales; family Melanthiaceae; genus Chamaelirium; species Chamaelirium japonicum. Next base: position 61,892,786 of record OX393559.1, on the reverse strand, counting down.
ACACCCCACACACAAAAGTTTTCATTAGGAACACGCCCAACCCCCACCTCAACCCAATTCTAGCAGTTATGTATTTTGGCCATCATTTATACAAAAAGGACCGACAATATTTTTGAATTAATCTCTAGACCATCAGTAATACCCTTGAAGTTAATGAGGGTTGATTTTGACTTCATCTCTAGACCATCATTAATACCATTGGAGTTACTAAGGGGTATTTTTGGTATAAATGACAACCAACAAACAAAACTGCTATAATTGGGTGGGTGGGGGGTGGGGGGGATGGTCCCTAATATAATAACAAACTTTGGGGTGACTTTTTAATTAGCACCTACACTTTTGGGGAGGTAAGTACTCTGTTTGATAGCCCTTGTATATTTATGTACTCTGTTTGATAGCGACCCCTTTCCGGTACTTATTAAGCAATATTGTTATTTATCTTAAGTTTGAGCTACTATCTTCTTAAGCAATACTCTCATAAATCTTAAGTAACAACTGTAATGTTGTTTTCGTTTATGTTTTTGTGGCCTTGCTATTATATTCAATGGCTTTTTATTTTTATTATTATTGTCATTTGATAAATGGTTATTATTTGTGGTTCTATAATAACTATGAGTTTATTTTGTTCTTTGGTGATTCTGGGTAGCTTTTTTACCTTTTGGTGGGGAGAGATTGGAATTGTGCCAGGCGTACCTGTCCCACTCAACAAAAAGGAGCTATATACACTAGAGGGCAAAAAGGCTTGCCATAATCACAAAATTGACAAAAAAATGATTTATAACAAAACCATATGGTCCATATGTAACAACCCTTTATAACATAATAATGATAACAACATTAGAAAGCCATTGTATATCATAATACGACTATAAAAACAAATACAACTACAAATAATTAAAGATTTATGAGTATTACTTAAAATGTAATAACTCCAAGGTAATATTCACAATAACATTGCATAATAAGTTGTAGAAGTCCACTTATCATGCCCATCAGATAGTGTCCACAAACAAAGTACTTAAATTTATAAATATGAAAAATCAAGAGTCAAATAAGTAAACAAAAAAATACTACTCTAATATCAGACCATCATTTGATTAACTCGTGCCTACGATAAAAGTGAAGATAAAGAAACATAAGTCTGTACCTCATCCATTGCTAAACTATTTATCACAAAATAATTCATTTATTAATCATTAATCAGTCAAAGCTTTGTACCTCACTCTAGGATTATTTCTATCATATCAAATTCTATGATATAATATACTAAGGCCGTTGTTAAAACATCTACATTTATTCTTGCCTCTAATACTAATGGATCTTCACATGCATCAACATCCTGATTTATTCTCTTCGGAGCATATAAGACAACATGCCAATTATATTTAGTGAGATCCACACAAAGAAGAGCTGGGCTGCGATCTTAAGCAATCCGGTGGGGTCTGACGGATGGGAAGGGTTTTGAAGGGAAAACAATGCGGCATGATGGCCACAAATTGCACTATGTGCCCCCCGAGATAATAGAGGGAGTCAAAGTAGTGGTCCTCCCTAAAGAGGAGGAAGATAGCAATCTGGAAGGTTGGGGCTCCACCCTTGTTGGGTACGTGGTTGGGAGCATAGTTACCAAGTTGGAAAACGAAAAAAAAAACGGCAAGGAAAAAAATCAGAAAGAAACGACGAAAATGTAAAAAACGGGAAAACAACGAGAAAACATCGGGAAAATAACAAAAAAAAAACCTTAAAAATTATACCAAGTATATATGTCATTTTCTAACATTAACTAATAAAAAAATATAGCACTACCCAGTGGTCAGTGCGTCACCGAGCTGGCCGATGCATGCCACGCCCACAATATGTCCCTCGCAGAGATCCTCTAATTCCTCTCTCTTTCTCTCGCAGTGATTCTCTCTCTATCCTCTCTGTTTTTCGTGGAAACTAATCGCAGCGATGCAGAGGAGGGATAAAACCCTAACCCCGTGTCTTCTGAGCTGAGATCGGGAGTCTCCCAACCCTTTATCCCGTGTCTGCTGAGCTGACGGGTTATAAAAAAACCTGAACCCGAACCCAAGTGAAAAACCAAACTGACCGTATAAAACATGTACTTTGAGTTTTAAACGTGTATAAAACGTATATTGATGTTTTTTTTCAAAAATATGAGTTTTATTCTCGTCTAAGAAGTATTGACACTGGTACGGGGACACGGGTACGACACGACACGGGTACGTAGACGTGACAAATCCTAAAACAGGACACGGCTACGGTGGGGACATGGCAAATAAATTAATAATTTATATTTATATTTTATGTGTGCTTATAATTCATATATATTTCAATAATCGAAAAAACCTCATAGAAAACAACTAAAATGAAAATTTAATGCATAGTGAATCACAACCGTTAGTTACACCCAGCTCGATTGGTGAATCACACACAACCCTAAATGGCATAGAAAAGAACAGTTGAGTTTCAGACTTTCAGTTTTGGCTTAAACCTATCTAATGCATGTGTGACATATTGAATCCCTCATATCCGCATTATTGGTGTAAAATGTGTATGCAGTTGTGTATGTGCATAACCAGTGACGTGTAGTAAAATGGGTTCCTATGACATGTCGTAGGGCTACGGTGGGGACATGGCAAATAAATTAATAATTTTTATTTATATTTTATGTGTGCTTATAATTCATATATATTTCAATAATCGAAAAAACCTCATAGAAAATAACTAAAATGAAAATTTAATGCATAGTGAATCACAACCGTTAGTTACACCCAGCTCGATCGGTGAACCACACACAACCCTAAATGGCATAGATAAGAACGGTTGTGTTTCGGACTTTCAGTTTTGGCTTAAACCTATCTAATGCATGTGTGACATATTGAATCCCTCATATCCGCATTATTGGTGTAAAATGTGTATGCAGTTATGTATGCGCATAACCAGTGACATATAGTAAAATGGGTTCCTATGACATGTCGTAGGGCCCTAAGTCATATAATCATTTCGCGATTCATGGTACTTAGAATCTGCTGATATTTTATGACAACAATCTAAGAAGCACGGACACTGGACACGGACACGACACGACACGACACGGATACGCCGACACGATATTTTTCAAAAAATCAGGACACAGACACGTAGGGGACACACTGAATTATATATATATATATATATATATATATATATATATATATGTGTGTGTGTGTGTGTGTGTGTGTGTGTGTGTGTGTGTAACAAGTCTAATATTATGATTTATAATCAAACATAATGCTAATAGTTAACTAAAAAAGTCTCCAACAAACATCATAAATGATTCAAGTGTATAGTTTCAAACTTTCAAAACACAAAAAAACAAATAGAACACGCATAAAATCATCATCCATCAAGGCCAACATCAAGTGTTACCACATCATCACCATCGACGTGAAGACCACGGCCTCCATATCCGGCCCATTGATGGAAAGATTCGCAATCTCAAGAACCTTGATGGAAATATTCGCAATCTCAAGAACCTCAACATCTTCAAATGAGAAAAAACCCTCTCCGGTAATATCTGACACGCTCCAACACGCATCGGACACGCTCCGACACGTGTCGGACAATCTTTCTTCATAGAAGACACGTTTTTTGGTGTGTCCGACACATGTCGGAGAGTGTCGGATGAGTGTCGGTGTCCGACATGTGTCGGACACGGACACGTTGAGGTCCCGAGAGTGTCGGTGCTTCATAGACGACAATCATCTTATCTTAGATAACATCGATAAAAAATCGGCACATTCTAAAACTTATAGGGGCATCAAATATGCTTTTCTAATTAACGGTTAAAATGGATGGGCAATAAAGCTTCTAGCATTTGATACCCCTACAAGTTTTAGAATGTGCTAATTTTTTGTGGATGTTCTATCTAAGCTAAGTCGATCATTCTCATAAAAAATCAACACATTCTAAAACTTCTAGTGTCATGAGTTCTCAGTTCACCATACGTTATAGGGTAGTCCCTACGACTGTCCTAGGAACCCACAAAAAATGCAGATTTTATTTATGTATATATGGACAAATTATAAAAACACCTCCTGAACTATCCCCTCAATTTCACTTTGGTCCCTCAAGTTCTAGTTTGAACAATTTGCCCCTGTACTACACTTTTCATTACAAAGACACCCCTTGCAGAGGGGTTATTTGTGTGGCAAAAAATATAGTTCAAGGGGCAAGTTGTTCAAAGTAGAACTTGAGGGACCAAACTGAAACTGAGGGTACTGTTTAGGGGGAATTTTTGTAATTTGCCCTATATATATACACCCTTTTACACACGCGCGTAGCTACACCTACACACACGTGCGTAGCTACACCTACACACACGCATGCAGCTACACCTACATATATGTCATATTTACCCTTCTTTAATCCCATAGACTTTCTACTCCCTTCCCGACTCTCCCCAAGCTCTCTCCCAGATCTTTAGTTCTCCAAAAATTCTTAAAATGTTTACAAGATTTCCAAGGCTACTACTATTACTAATACTAGTAGGTCGTAACACGAAACACCCTCTCTTGCTGGCCAACTAACTATTGACCTCCCTTTTACTAATATCATCCGAGTGAATCAAGGTCCACATATCACACCAACATGGTCAAAAGCCTTTGACGTTCTGCAAACATTCGCCTATCTACATGGCCATTCCACTGACATTCTCCTAAAAGAATTTCTTAACCTCATTTTTTTCAATAATTATAATTGCTAGGATTAGACACCACAATCTCATGTGTTCTATGTGCTCTTCTAAAACTTAGCCGATGGTAAAAAAGCAAGCAGCCTGTAATTGAAACTTGAGACCCGCATCTGTATAATGAGAGAAGGAAATGGACGAGAAACCTTATCCGGTAGAAAGGCAAGATGAACAATATAAAAGAGAAGCAGCCTGACGAAGCAGAGGAGATAGCTACATAAGCAAGGCAAATTGTATAAGCTCAAGCAAAAGTCTATATTATGACAGTTTAAAATATACCCAAGTTTTGTTTTTTTAAAGATCCAACGTGGAAGTTTGCATGTTATGACAATCTAACAAGAAAGAAAGAACATCTGATGGGGTGTGAATTGTGCAAGTTTCTCACAAATGGTGGCATTGTCTGACACAAACAACCTTCGCCCATGCTCGCGATGGTAAAACAAAAGCATGGTCTCAGATTACTTGTAAAATCCTAAGGAAAATCTTGGGAGTACATGGAGAGACTTCTTGAAAGAAGCACGATGAAACCGCAATGCTTAAGGAGTATATGGAGGGGTGATTTAGGTGACTATGATGACGAAACACCTGGGTCCATGGGATGGTCAAGACTACCACCTTAACCACCAAAGAGCACGTGCTCATGGATCTCTAGATCACTTTTAGAGACCTATCCCAATGATGCGGTTGACCAAAGGGAAAGGGTAAAACTCTTTCGAAACTACACTACCAAATAGGTATAACTGTTTAAGAATGGAAGTAGTTGATGTAGGACAATCTAATATAGGATTAATACACAATAAAGATAGGATGATCTAACAATGGACTACTAGGACTCTATTCAATGCGGAATCAATAAGATATGCAAGTAGAAAAAAAAATCCAATATGATGATGGACTCCTACAATCTATCCCTAAGGGGCAATGCAACTATATGTAAAGATGATGTTTTTGGTGAATTCAATATCCAAATAAGCATACAATTTATTATTTAGAACAAGATTTATTAACAAGCAAGAATTAAAAAAGAATTGAGTAAAGTATGAAAACTCACCTTTTGAGGCTTTTAGTAGCGTGATTAGATGGAGGATTAGAAATTTGGGCGCTTTCTACTCTCCGTTGCAATACGTATTATGCATGGAAGGTTGCTGGTATTGATTCAGGTAATGAAAGATGGTGTCCTCAGTGTTTGATGCCAGTAGACAGTAGTTGATGCGTCGATTTTGTTCGCAGCAACGATGTTTTGGGTTTGGTGAAGATCCGGTTATCGATTGTGGACGAAACTTAGCAACGATGTTGGGATATGGGTTAGGCAACTAGGTTACGAATTTGGTGGGGGGTAAAGTGGTTGAATGTGGAGATATCAGGATTTCTGTAGACATGGACTGCACATTTCAGATTTGAATACAATTGGGCTTGACTTAGATTTAAGAAATTTGGAATTTTGGGTGGAAGGTTCTAAGGATATTTGGGGCTTCTTTAGGATCATATTTCAATTGGATTTGGAGGAGTTTCCATGAGGCTTGTATGGAAAAATATGATTAGATTATAGAGTTTCGGCAGGATGATGGTCTGAAGAGAAGCTCGTGTTGGGATTCAATTGTTAGTTTTGATGCAAAAAAAGAGAAAATGCATTAAAAGAGAGGAAATTTGGATGGGGCATCACACCTCTCCAGACTCGCTCACAAAGAAATACTCCTCGGATCTTTGAATCACACAAAGAAAAGTAATTGCAGTAACAAACCTCATGGAAACTCCTCCAAATCCAATTATCATATAGTAATTTAGGGGGAGGGGGTGAGGGGTAAGTCTAATAAGTTAATAACGATTAAAAGGGGGGTGACTTATTAATTAGCATATAATTTTTTGTTTTTGTTTTTTTAGGGGGGCGGGTGGGTAAGTCAAATTTACCCAAATTTCTAAAAGCATGACATTTTAAGAATTTCTTAAAATTCACCATTAGACCTTGAGACCACCCTGGTTTTAAGCATTTGTTTCATTATCTTATATTTACTCTAATGTGAATAAATTACAAAAGTTCACGTTTAATTACAAAGTTCACGCATAAGTCGGCTGCGGCGTCGCGTCCGTGTTTGGGTCTTCGTCTTCGGACTTCGGATCTCTCTCCAACACCTTCCACCCAAAATGCCAAATTTTCTTAAATCGTAGTCTAACCCAATTGTATTGAAATCTGAAATGTGGAGTACATATCTAAAGAAATCCTGATATCTCCACATTCAACCACTTGACCCCCACAAAATTCGTACACTAGTTGCCAAACCCATATCCCAACGTCATTGCTAAGTTTCGTTCACAATCGATAAGTGGGTCTTCACCAAACAACTCAAAATCTCGTTGCTGCGAACAAAATCGGCACATCAACTTCTGGCATCGAACATTGAGGACACCATCTTTCATCACTTGAAGGTGTTGGGACTTCCGTAGTGCAGATGTGGAGATGAACTATGCAGTGATCTGTAATATTGATGGATTTTGTAACCACATGCAACCCTGTTTTACAAACAAATATATTTGGTTTTTTTTTTTTGTAGTGGCATTTTTAAAAAATGTGCTTTGTTTTTTACTGACGTTTTGTTTGCTTCTGTCAAATGTAGGATTCGAGTATGGTTCGAATAATGTTTACTTGATTCAGTCTTGGATCAGATCAAATCGGATCATGTTTGGCTTGGAACCTATTTGGCGGATCCAAACCAGATTCAACTGAATCTAGAGCAATACAGGTCCTAATGACAAGCAAAGAATTAAGTACCCCAAAACTCTATCAAGGACCGACAAAGAATCAATCTTTCTAGCTTTAACAAAGAATGAATGTGTAAGTAATGTGTACAACATGGTCTAATGGGAGCAGCAGCTGAACCAGAAATTTTCTTTTACTACTATTGGAGAGCTGAGTACGTCGAACCTCCATTTCTCTGATCAATTCTGTTGTTTCACATGGAGTTATAAATTTAAATTTAAAACGTAGTAGTGCCTTTGTACCTATGGTTGGTTTTCTTGATGTTATGACTTACGAAAAAGATGGTTCCTGATAAAGAAGAATGTGATCGTACATGGTTTGTATCAGGCCCGTACAAGAATGCAGAAGGAATAATGTCCCCATCGGAGAGATTTTCATTTGGAACAAGGTTACAAAATCCATTACTTTGAATTCATTAGATGTTAGATTTTATTAAATTCGTGACCAGGTACTGTGTACGTCGCCTAATTGTTTATGACAACTTGTATGAGTCCTCCCCTATTTCATATTCTTTTTTCATGAAGTAAATAGCTAGTCATACATGTGAATGGAGAATGCATTTATCTATTTTAAAAACATTGCTTGAGTTGAACAATCAACGAGAAAATCAAACAATGCTCATCCGAAAGGATGCACTCAGTAGATTTTTCATGCCTTTTTTCAAGTGATGAAAGATTATTTGGTCTCCACCTCTTTCTTTAGAAAAGTGTGACCAACTTCATGGTAGGACAGTACAAATGGTTTTAGGCCCAGACCATAGTGTTTTATAGCTTCAATCATATACATGCTATATGTTGAAATTTTCTTTTACTACTAATGAAGATCTGAGTACATCACGGCACAGATGAGAGATCATAGCAGAGAGTTCTCTATATGTTGGAATTTTCTTTTACTACTAATGGAGATCTGAGTTCATCACAGCACAAATGAGAGTCAGAGCGGAGAATTTTCTTTTACTACTAATGGAATTTTCTTTTCTTTTACTTTGCTCATTCATTCCGTAATTTTTGATGTGTGTCTGGTTTATAAACTTGACACAACAATATATTACCTTATTTTATTTATTTTAACAGGATGGAGAACATGGCAAAGAAAGGTGGTGGAGAGGAGCCATTGCCGGAGAAGGATCCAACAAATCCCATATTTAAGCCACTGCCCGAGCCATTGTGTCTCGATAGCTATCTCATCACAAATCAAGTTGCCAACTACTGCAACCAAATTAATGGGTACAAATTTGTATCAAGCAATGCCAGCTCTCTCCATCCAATTAAGCCTTGCATTCCATCAGCAAATCCACTGATGGTACTCCCGAGGCTTAAGTAAGGAATAGGAAGGTAGTCTCACATCATGTAAAACTTGTGCAGGGTTGCAGGTCAGAGCTTCAGCAAACTATACTTGATGAAGGCTTTGCAAGAGGATTGATTGAAAGGAGGGCAAATCTCAGGTGTATTTGGTACTCGGTAGCTGTTCGTCGTTCTCCGTTGAAATTTGTCGAGAGTTGTATGATTGATGAGGAGAAACTACTGGGGCTGATGATTGTTATTTTACAGCTTTTACCTTCTTTCATAGTGTTTGCAAGACTTTTTGTATTGTTTTCTGGAGCTATGAATGGTGGTACTTTGGTAGTGTCATATGGGCCTAAAACTTTTATAGGCGGTCTAACAATGTGCAATCGCTTTAAGATTTGGTTCACCCGATCGATCTCCACAGCAACAATTAACTTTTGCTCCTCCAACGCTCGCTCACTTGTGCATCGATAGGTTGCGTTCTGAAAAAAGTAAGCTCCGAGTGATTTTGATGTGTTTGGTGTTCTGTTTGGTGATTAAACTGTGTAACCAACAGTGCAGGCCCTCTGCCGCCAACTGACCTTTTGGGTTTCTTCGCATATATATAACAGCTCTTTTGCTGAGTTGGGTCCGTCGTGTTTTCTTCGTTCGGTCCCTGCCCAATGATGTTTTGGAGGCTCGCTTGCGGAGTGAAGGCGGTTTGGATGAATCGCAGCTTAGCCTAAGAAAGGAAAGGATCATCCAATAGGACAGATGGAGCCACCATAATAGAACCAGCTTGATGTGCAACGCCACCAGCTGTGCACATTAATTTGTGCTTGGTTTTCGAAGGATGCTTTGCTCGCTAGCTGTTCATGTCAAATGTATGACTCGTGTTTGGTTCGGTCGATTTGGGTCAGCTTCTATCTGATTGGAATAAGTTCAATTGATTCGGACTTGGGTCAGATCGAATCGGACCAGGTTTAATTGGTTGGTTTGGAACTTTAGTCAAACAGATCCAAACCAGATCGATGGGTAATCTGGAGCAATTAGTAGAGGTCCTAATTAATTAGTGAGAATTAAGCAAAGAATTAACATCCCAAAACTCAATCAATTAAGGAGCTAGGGGCAAAGAATCAATTATCTTTAATTTGTATAAAGAATCAATTAGGTGCAGAGCAGCCGATGTAGATGCCCCGCTGCGAGAACCACTCCTGCAGCCCATCCGTGCTGCTCCTGCAGCGCCGCTACTCAGCAAGAGCCGACTCGTGGTTTGTCACCTCCCCGGCCATCCTAGCCAACTGCGTATCATCCGGCTCACCCAGAACCCACTCCCCGCGGAACAGGGCTTCCTTCCCGACCAGCTCGCCCATAAACAACCGACAGCCCGCAAAATACCCCGTCAGACCCAGCGACCCTGCAGCAGCTGCGACATCATGTCCCGGGATCTGCTCTCGTGACAGGGCGAACGAGGTAGGGCGGACGCATTGTCTTCAGCAGCAGCGATCGGAGATCATGTTCTGCGTACTCAATGACGATGTACACGCTGCTGTCGTCGTCGTCACACGGCTGCTATTCTCGACGAGCACTTCCTTGTGATCTGATCGACGGGTGGCGGATGGTGGACAGAAAGTGGATCTCAGTGGAGATTGCTACCGTCCGCCGTCACGTTCTTGATCGCCACCACCTCACCGGTGGCAAGGTACACCATCCCAAACAGTCTCAAAACTTCGTACGATATCAGTGCCATCGATCGGATTCAATTGGGTGCACCCCATTGGATCGACGGGCTCAGCAAACCGGCTCACCGATTTAACTCACCCGATGCTCATCTCGAACGAACAAGATTTCCTTAGAGCAGGAACAAGTCCTTCTTCACCCGCTCGGCCACGTCCAACATACTGTGCGCTCGGCACGCTCCCAGCAGCGCTCTCCACAGGGCCTCGTCGGGCTCCACCTCCATGTCTCTGATCAACGCCTCCGCCTCATCCACATGTCCAGCCCTCCCCAGCATATCAACCATACACGTGTAGTGCTCCACCCCGGGCCGCACCCGTCCGAAACGCCCTTCCCGCATCGCACAGAACATCCTCCGCCCCACCTCCGTCAGACCGCCGCGGGCGCAGGCTGCCAGCACCGCCGTCATCGCCTCCGCGTCCGGCGGTTCCCCCGCATCCGCCAGCATCCCCTCGACCAGACAGACCAACTCCGCCCCGGGGCGCCCGTGGGCCCCGCACGCCGCGATCATGGCCGTCCAGGAGACAAGGTTCCGCCTCTCGGCCATACCGTCGAACACGTGGCGGGCGGAGGCAAGGTCTCCGCATTTGGAGTACATGGAGATGAGGGAGTTGGAGACGGCCGCGTCAGGAGCGTGCCCGGCGACGACGACGGCGGCGTGCGTAAGGCGACCAAGCCGGAGGGACTGGAGGCCGGCGCAGGAGCGGAGGACAGCGGACATCGTACGCGTGTCGGGGGCGGCGCCGTCCTCGCGCATCTGGCGGTAGAGGCCGAGGGCGGCGGGGAAGCGGCGGAGATCCGCGAGGGCGCGGATAAGGGAGTTGAAGAGGAAGGCGGGGCGGCGGTTGGCCCGTGAGATGATGTGGTGTGCCTCGTGGAGGCGGGCGCACCGGGCGTAGGCGGAACACAGCTTGGTGCGGAGGAAGTCGTGGTGGGCGATGCCGACGGTCAAGATCCGCGCGTGGGCCTGCCGGATGGCGCAGGGGTCACATGCGGCGGAGTAGGCGTCGAGGAGGCCGGCGTAGAAGGGGACGTCCACGCGGATTCGCATATGCTCCGAGTCTAATACGCAGTATCTTTCTTTGAGGGGTTCTTTTGACTCACTTTTATAGTGAAATATGAGTTACACCCCCACTTTTCAAAATTTGACTTTATCCCTCCAATCCGTCACCTCACCTTTAAAAGTGGGTTTTATTGAATTACATCCTCATTTTTATGTCAAAATTTAAGTTACACCTCCCCTCAAGTTAACAGATGGGCAATTTGACTCAGCCCCCTCCAAAAAAAAAATTAAATAAAATTAAAAATACTATTTAGTAAGTCAGCCCCCTTTTATTAATCGTTATTAGACTTGCCCCCCATTCCATCCAATTTTGCCAGTCAAACGTGTTTAACTGTTAATCAACTATCCTAGGTTGTTTAGTGGACCATTTTACCCCTCACTGTTAACAAATTAAATCTTGAAGAAGAAGATAAAGAAAAATTCCAAATTTGGCACTACAAAAAACACTTTTTACTGACGGAATATATCTATCGGTAAAATTAAATTTCCGTCGGTAATTATTTATTGCAACGGATATAGTTTCCGTCGCGGGCTGTCGAAAAAAAATGACGTCGGGAAAGACACTAGCGGCAGATTAATAATTCCATCGGTAATAAATATTAATACCGACGGAGATTTATGTTCCGTCGGTACAAATAAATATGAGTGAAATATGAGTTACACCCCCAGTTTTCAAAATTTGACTTTATTCCTCCAATCCGTCACCTGACCTTGAGCCACCGTTAAAAGTGGGTTTTATTAAATTACATCCTCACTTTTATGTCAAAATCTGAGTTACACCCCCCCCCCCCCCCCCCCTAAGTTAGCAGATGGGCAATTTGACTAAGCCCCCTCTCCAAAAAAAAAATTAAATAAAAATAAAAATGCTATTTAGTAAGTCAGCCCCCTTTTATTAATTGTTATTAGACTTGCCCCCAATTCCATCCAATTTTGCCCGTCAAACATGTCCTACGTTGTTTAGTGGACCATTTTACCCCTCACTGTCAACAAATTAAATATTGAAGAAGAAGATAAAGAAAATTTTCAAATTTGGCACTACAACAAACACTTTTTACTGACGGAATATATCTATCGATAAAATTAAATTTTCATCGGTAATTATTTATTGCAACGGACATAGTTTCCGTCGCGGGCTGTCGGAAAAAAATGGCGTCGGGAAAGACACTAGCGACAGATTAATAATTCCATCGGTAATAAATATTAATACCGACGGAGATTTATGTTCAGTCGGTAATATATGATTATTAAAAAAAATTATTATAGTTTATTACCGACGGCTAAGACTATTCCGTCGGTACAAATAAATAAATAAATATATATATATATATATATATATATATAGAGAGAGAGAGAGAGAGAAATGCTATAATGCGGCATGCGGTAAGTGCGGCACCTCACCGCAGCCGTCTGATGCACCGTTGCGTGCATGCGATGCGTGCATCAGACGGCTGCGGTGCGGTGCCGCACGCACCGCATGCCGCAGCATAGCATGCCCCTATATATATATATATATATATATATATATATATATATATATATATATATATATATATATATATATATATATATATATATATATATATATATATATATATATATATATATATATATGGGTCAGGTTCAATGGACACTGTTTTTGCACTTAAATTTTTACACCGATTTTCAAATCAACTAGATAGAGGTTTCATAATTTTTTGATTTTTTGTGAGCATAATCACCTTGACTTAGATAGCACATCCACAAAAAATCAGCACATTCTAAAGCCTCCAAGTACATCAAACCTAAAAGGCTTTATCAACCGTCCATTTTAGTCATTAATTTGATTAGCACATTTAATAAGTCTAGAGGTTTTAGAATGTGCTGATTTTTTGTAGATGTGTTATCTAAGACAAGATGATTATGCTCACAAAAAATAAAGAAATTCTAAAACCTCTATCTAATGTTTTGAAAATCGGTGTAAAAAATTAAGTGTAAAAACAGTGTCCATTGAACCTGACTATATATATATATATATATATATATATATATATATATATATATATATATATATATATATATATATATATATATATATATATATATATATATATATATATATATATATATTTCAGGGTTTTGTGGGGGGGGGGGACAAACATTTAATTGAGTCGAGAGACAAACCCTAAGAGATAAACACATCCGTTCATTGCTATTAGGGTGAGTGTCATTCACTTGGAAGAGATGGATTAACGGCTGTGATTGATCCGACCAGCCCTCCAAAAATGGACGATATTCAATACCCATCCGGATCCATCAGAGTTGGGTTAAAAATGGAAGGTGATCAAGGCAATCGAATGGCCTGACAGAAGGGCGGTGGACGATCTGGCAGTGGCGATCAAATAGAAGGCTTGCGGGATTTGGGGATTTGGGGGGCGATGGAAGGAAGAGGGGGAGAGCGGGGGCCAACTCTCTCGTGCGCCTCTCTCTGTCTCTCTCAGTGCGACCCTCTCTCTCTCTCTCTCTCTCTCTCTCTCTCTCTCTCTCTCTTCGATCTCTATCGGCTGAACCCCCTCCCCCACTCTGAACACCCGTGCGGTCCTCGGCCGCGTGCAGCCCTCCCACCCACGGATCAAGGGCAGGGACTCCGGGGTCGACGGCGTCAACTCAGCTCCGAGCGACTCCGACATCGATGCTCCCGGATCGTGGCCGGTGATGAAGGTGAGGCCGCTTCAGGAGGCCTCCTCCAGCTGTACTCGCGAAACCCATACGGTTTTTCCTGCGATCGGCCAGGCGATCCGCCCTAATGCCTTCCCCCCCTCTTTCTCTCTGTGCGAACCCCCCCCCCCTCTCTCTATGAATCGCACGCCTCCCTCCAGATCTCTGGTTGACAGGATGCTCCGATTGCACTCCCGGCCCCCTGATTGGCAGGCACCTCCAGTTTATGAATCACATGCTTCCCTGTTTGCTGCCCCCTAATCGCCTCCCGCCAGATCTTCACAGTCATCCATTTCAGTGGAGGGTCAAGGGGATTTTGAACGGTTCATGAGCAGAGGAGGGGCTGGTGTTGCTAATCGAAGTGGAAGAATCTTAATGGCCTCACTGTTCATGATCCTCATCATCTATCGCCAATCAAAGGCTCTCTCTCTCTCTCTCTCTCTCTCTCTCTCTCTCTCTCTCTCTCTCTAGAGAATCCCATCAAAGCCTCCAGCTCTAATCGTGGATTTCCAGACTTCGACCTACGGTCCATGATCCTCCTCGATTTATCACCGATCGAAGGTACTATCTCTCTCTCTCTCATCCCATCAAAACCTCAGATTTCCAGACTTCTATATCTCTTCTCATTACCAAACACCCCCCACTAGGTTTTCTTCGTTGATTTGTTTTTAGATCAAAAGCGTTTTTCTGGGTTGAGTGTGGCGAGTCCGTTGGTATGGTCGGATCGCTGGGCTCCTCCGCTAGGTAGGGGGAGGATTATACTGTGTGGGGTTAGGTTTTATCCTTTGTATTTACCGGCGAGATGTCTTATTTTCTTTAATTTTTGTTTTGTTTCAGGTTTTTTTAGGAATTTTTTTTTCTGATTGAGAGCTTCGCCGAGTCAGATCTCACTCTCTCACAGATTTTTTTCTCTTAATAATTTTTTTCTTCAAGAATTTGTTGGAATGGATCAATTCGCATCTGGATCCTGATTGGAAGGTGCCAAATCTCTCTCTCTAATATTTTTTCTTTTGGATCAGATAAGAAACTTTTTGCTCAAATGACTCAAATCTAATTAAGCTCCTGATTGAGTACTTCTCCAAGTCAGGTTAGATCTCTCTCTCTCTCTCTCTCTCTCTCTCTCTCTCTCTCTCTCTCTCTCTCATCAATGAATTTGCAGAATATGGGAACCCCCACCAAATGTTGGGGCTGCCGAACTAATTTTGACGCCCCTGCCAAATGTGGGTGCCCCCCTAATATGAGAGAGAGAGAGAGAGAGAAGATAAGAGTAGTGTTTATAATTGTTTTTGAACATAAGAAAAAAATGTTTACTTTATTTAAAAACATCCAAAAGCATTGTTTTCTATTATTTCAATCACGTGCACGGCCTATACAAAAAGGGTTTTTAATAAGTTAACCTCTATTGGGGTTTTGGAACTTGGGTGTTCCATAAAAAAAACTTTGTAATGTGTTAATAATGAGAGAGAGAGAGAGAGAGAGAGAGAGAGAGAGAGAGAGAGAGAGAGAGAGAGAGAGAGAGAGAGAGAGAGAGAGAGAGAGAGAGAGAGAGAGAGAGAGAGAGAGAGAGAGAGAGAGAGAGAGAGAGAGAGAGAGAGAGAGAGAGAGTCCACGTATTTGATATGTTTCTATTTGAATGGGAAATAAAATATTGTAATGTGGATCTATGAATCTGATGCGGTGTGTTGTATGAACAGGTGTTCGATGCAGATGCAAGATCCCCACTCTCTCTCTCTCTCGCTCTCTCTCTCTCTCTCTCAATTTTAGGAGGTTGTGGTTGAGGACTTCGCCGAAATACATGAGATCGAGGCCAATGAGGTATGTAAGGTCATCTTTATTGCTACCTTCAAATTATTCAATCGAAATCTGTAGTTGAGAAATATTTGAAGGTCAACGGACTAAATAATCAGCTCACCAGGCATTGATGCCTAACCAAACATGTGCGATGTCCAGTTCATGCTCTGAAGAGAGTCAGAGGAGAGACCGAAAGAAGCAACGGAGCTCGGAATCGTTGCCGTTGACGCTGCAAATAATGATGACATTGCCATTGTCGATGCGATCGTTGCTGTTGCCGATGACCCCCGCTACCACTGTCGTTTTCGTTGCCGTTGCCGATGACCCCCGCATTCGCTGCCGCTGCTGCTGCCATTGTCGTTGCCGATGACGCCGTAGCCAAAGGTTTAGGTATTGGAATTTGGGATACAAAAGAAAAGGGTATATTTGGTATTAAAACTATGTTGAGTAATTTATTGAGAAATGATGGGGAGACGGGGGCTAATTACATATTTTTGGGGTATGAATAAAATTTCCCCATTTTTTTTTATCTGTCCCTTTAATTGTATTTTGAAATTTGAGTTACACCCCCACTTTTAACTGGTCGTTGACCTTAAGTTGACCTTAAGTAACGGATTAGGGGGTAAAGTCAAACTTTAAGAAAAAAGGGGTTGCAACTCAAATTTTGACAAAAATGTGGGTGTGTAAGTCCAAAAAGGTTTTTTTTAAAAAAAATTGGACTAAAGTTAAAAAATTCCTAAATATAGGGTGTAACTCAAAATAACCCCCAAATTTTTTGTGTTAATTAGTCCTAAATCCCTCCACAGGTCGTTATTTAAGTTAGAGGATACAACTTGTTCGGTATTAGCTAAAGTCCCTCTCGAAGACACATTTGTACAACAAGTCCTTAACAAAAAATATTGACTTTTTTTATCCTTTAAATTACAAAACTGCCACTCCATAAAGAGTATCTATTCGTCAGTAAGAGCATCTCGAACGGTTGAGCCATATGCATCTGTATTTTGCATAGCTAAAGGACTGCCAACTCAGCTTATGCATAAGATGAAAAGATAAGAACCCCAGCGGATGACCCATATGATATTTTTATAAGAACGCCCTCGGACTTTTATAAAATCTCGGATGATTTATAGCCTCTTGATTAAAATTTTAGGCCAAAAGTGATCGGCAAGTAGGTCTGGTCCGTCGGATCACCATCACCCTTTTTTACATCGCTATGTGTATCATTTTGGGTCGTGGGAAACCATTTGCAAGGATGCGGATGGGTTTGCATAAAAACCGTGGGGACCACATATATAGGTCATCCACTGGAGCTTGAAATGGGGCGATATTACCCATATTCAGGTGGGGCCCATCGGATGGATCGTCCACTGGAGATGCTCTAAGAGTATCCATTCGCTGATTAACACTATGTATGTAGGGATTGCTACAGCGATTTCACGGTAACTACTACATTAAAAACATTGTAGTATACATTCGTCTTCGGAAAGAGTATTCATTCGTCGTCAACAAGAGTATCTATTTACCGAGTGATACTGCATGTCGCTACTAGTGCTCGTTGCTCGAGAGAAAACAGGAGAGGGCAATTTTGGGTTTTGGCGGATCCGATTTATTGTGTAGGGACCTTAGGCTAAATCGGAATTTTTTTTTGCGGTTTTAAGATTTCGCTGCTGCATGAGGCATTGGACCGTTGATGGAAGTAAAGAGGGCTGTCCGATTACACTAGGTTTGGAAATCCGAGAGGCGGTGGGATATATTTCCGTTACCCTGCCGCCCCTCTCTCTTGCCCCTGTCTTGACTCTCGCTCTGGCTTTGTGATCTCCCGCAGCTCCCTCTCTCTCGCTCTCGCTCTCGCTCTCAGATCTCCCACAGTCCCACGTACAGCTCTCGCTCTCTCCTATCCGCCACTTCCCCCTTCCCGCGCGTCCTCCCCTTCCGTCCTATGGCTGCCATCGGCCCACCACCCGGATTCGAGGGGCGCCGACGAGGACGACGAGCTACGCGGCGGACAACCCCGTCCACCATGGTATCTGTCAAGAAGACTTCCAGGTCCATCCATTCCTTCCACAACCATGGCTGCATCGGGCAGGGGTGGGTTTGGCATGGTGTTCCTTGCGGAGGACGTTGCCACCGGCGAGGTGGTGGCGATCAAGAAGGTGATCGACGGCGGACGGGAGCAGTGACGTGGAGATCTGTCTGTCCACCATCCGGCACCCGTCGATCATCGGGTTGAAGGAAGTGGTCCGTGACGAGGACGACGACAGAATCGTGTACATCGTGATGGAGTACGCAGAACAAGATCTCCGATCGCTGCTGAAGACGATGCGGCCGCCCTACCACGAGAGCCAATCCCGGGAGATGATGTCGCAGCTGCTGCAGGGTGTCCTCCATCTCCACCGCAACGGCATCCTACACAGGGATATCAAGACGGCGGCCGGCCGGGGCAGTAGACCGGACAGGTGGGGACCCGTTGGTACAGCGCGCCGGAGCTGCTGCTGGGTATGACGGGGTATTCTGCGGCCATCGACATGTGGGCTGTCGGTTGCGTTATGGGCGAGCTGATCGGGAACGCGCTGCTGGGTATGACGGGGTATTCTGCGGCCATCGACATGTGGGCTGTCGGTTGCGTTATGGGCGAGCTGATCGGGAAGGAAGTCCTGTTCCGCGGGTAGCTGGGCGAGCAGATGGCGAAGATTGCGGGGTTCTGGGTGAGCCGGACGATACGCAGGTGACAAACCAAGAAGAGTCGGCTCCTGCCGAGTGGCGGCGCAGGAGGAGCAGCAGCGATGGGCTGCAGGAGTGGTTCTCGCAGCGGGGAATCTACATCTCGGCGGCCGCTCTGCACCTGCTGAGCCGGCTCCTGTACACGTAGTTCTTTCTTTATACAAATTAATAAAGATAATTGATTCTTTGCCCCTAGCTAGCTAGCTAGCTACCTCCTTAATTTTGATTCAGTTTTGGGGTGTTAATTCTCATTAATTAATTAGGACCTCTACCTATTGCTCCAGATTCACTACTTCAACCCATCGATCTGGTTTGGATCCGTTCCGCTACAAGTTCCAAACCAATTAATTAAACCTGGTCCGATTCGATCTGACCCAATTAAGTCCGAATCGATTGAACTTATTCTTCGAAAACCAAGCACAAATTAATGTGCACGGCTGGTGGCATTGCACGTCAAGCTGTTTCTATTATGGTGGTTCCATCCGTCCTATTGGATGATCCTTTCCTTTCTTAGGCTAAGCTGCGATTCATCCAAACCGCCTTCGCTCCGCAAGCGAACCTCCGGAGTCGCACATCATTCAAACTGGATGATCTGTTGAAGGAACACTCACCGACGGTTGTGAGATAGATCAGGTTCTTTGACCAATGTCAGCCAGATGGATCTACTTTTGTCTACCCATGATACAAATGAAACCCAAAAGGTCAGTTGGCTGCAGAGGGCCTGCACTGTTGGTTACACAGATTAATCTCATGCAGCCCGATTGCATTTCAAACAGAACACCAAACACATCAAAATCACTCGGAGCTTACTTTTTACAGAACGCAACCTATCGATGCACAAGTGAGCGAGCGTTGGAGGAGCAAAAGTTAATTGTTGCTGTGGAGATCGATCGGGTGAACCAAATCTTAAAGCGATTGCACCTTGTTAGACCCATATGACACTACGAAAGTACCACCATTCATAGCTCATTTAAGGCCCATATGACACTACCAAAGTACCACCATTCATAGCTCCAGAAAACAATACAAAATGTCTTGCAAACACTAGTAAAGAAGGTAAAAGCTAGCTGTAAAATAACAATCATCAGCCCCAGTAGTTTCTCCTCATCAATCATACAACTCTCCACAAATTTCAACAGATCGAGAAAGACGAACAGCTACCGAGTACTAAATACACCTGAGATTTACCCTCCTTTCAATCAATCCTCTTGCAAAGCCTTCATCAAGTATAGTTTGCTGAAGCTCTGACCTGCAACCCTGCACAAGTTTTACATGATGAAATGCAAGGTTTGGATGGAGAGAGATGGTATTACTTGATACAAGTTTTACCAACAAGGATAAATAGAATTTGTACCCATTAATTTGGCTGCAGTAGTTGGCAACTTGATTGGTGATGAGATAGCTATCGAGACGTGATGGCTCGGGCAGCGGCTTAAAGATGGGATTTGTTGGATCCTCCTCCGGCAATGGCTCCTCTCCAGAGGCTTTCCTTGCCATGTTTTCCATCCTATTAAAATAAATAAAATAGAAAAAGGAATCATATTGTTGTGTCAAGTTTAAACTAATTGCATTTATCATCAAGATAAAAAAAAATTATTAGCAACCAACGCACATCGCACATGACGGAATGTATAAACAAAGTCATAACAATTTCAAGCGAAAGTCTGAACCGCAACTTTGAAGTAAAAATTATTGTCTTTGCAGCCACATAAGGGCGATAAAGACTAAGAGCTAGGAGCATGGACACTTCCCTAGAGGTGATGTGTCCATGCCCGATATGTCGGTCACCGACATTCATCGGACACGCCTTGGACAAGTGTCGGAAACTTCTCGTACGAGTCCAATTTTTTTAATCATATTTGTTTCACCATATATCCATTGGACACTTTGTGGGCACTTTAAGAACACATGTTGGACACAGGAGGTTCAAAGTAAAATATTTTAAAAACATGGATCTTTTCTTATAATTTAGGAAACTTTTAGATTACTTGTATAAAACTAAACTCATATTGGTTTTTCATTAGAAAAGATAGTATTAAAAAAATGAAATGATTTTCTTTATTTGCATGTTGATTTTAAATGATACAAAAGACGAATGTTAAATATTAAAGTCATATTTTGTTATGAATTCATAGTTTATTAAGACTCTAATTATCTTTCATTCATGTCCATTATATATTAGACAGCATCATAGGACACATCCTTTTGAGATCTTTCAGCCAAGGATGAGCGCATATGATGATTGTTCCTGCAAAAAATCGAGTTCTAAACCTCTTCCATCATAATACTAAATTTTTAGGTTATGAAAATCTGTCATTTGCTTGGCCCTTGACTAAACCTCTATTGTTAATTGTGCTAGTCCCTACCCTAATGGCCAGTAGACTACTGTACAGCCTCAACCTCTAGTTAAATTCCTATCTCACTATCGCTATACCTATGCCAATCTTGGTTGCTATTTATATTGATCAAGAGGCACTTGTGTACTTGGAGAGACATGATTAGTACAAGAGGCGATGCCATATTGGCTTGTATACAATATGTATCACGTCACTTTAATCGACTGCTGACATTGGTGAAGCCCTTTCCATCTACGAGGAGATTAGTATATGTACCATATTCAATGTTCCTTGTCTGGATCTTCTTTAATCAATCCATGAGATTGTTTGGTAAAGGATGTGTCCTACGATGTTGTCTAACGAACGCAATTCTAAAAATTGTCCCTTTTCTTCTTTCCCTCTTCTTCAATAACCCTGACTGTACGAAAAAACACGAATTCTGGCACAAGACAACGATCCTTAAGTCTTGAGGGTTGCGTCAATGTAGAACGACCACCACCTATGACAACCCTATCGTCAATATCATCATTGTGAACATCATAACTTGAAGATGGTGCATCTACACCGACGTTTCTTGCCATAATTGTCACACCACCACTTCTTCTTGACCTTCAACGCAAGCCTCTCAAACCCAACATCATATATTTTGTCTTTGGCCCTCACTCTATCAGCATCATCTTGTGGCTTTTGATTTGTCTTATATGCTGACAATGAAGCCAAGAATCTGAAACTAGGGAGGATCACCAGCTTCATTCAACTTAAGATCTCATGAATGGTCATAATCACTATTCAACCAATCATTGGATCCTTCCAATCATATCATCATAAACATAGATCCATAATTCTTGATAAGTATCATTGCTTGTTTTGATTAGTCGCCTATAACAATACATAAACAAAAGACTATGCTTACTTTGAATTGAGCCTGCATTAATGGTAGAAATCCTTTTGAGGACTTTAAACCACGACTATGACTGTTAGGCTGCTGCCGCTGCCCTAGCTCCTGAGTATTCCTTAACTCCCAAACGATCATATATTACTATATTTTCATTCTTCTAAAAAGTTCAGTCTCAATGCCTGCATTCGTCTAATCATCATAAAAACCATCCCGCTCTTATTTCTTGTGTCACTGATGGCAATTGCTAGGCTTACTTTAAATTATTAAATCAATACACTTGCTTAAGTCTAAATTTGCATGAGCATACCGCATCAATTCTTCACTGAGAAGGAGAGGATAAAGGTTAAGCCAGTGCACAAGCTATTATTAATAAACGTGACACATGAATTAACTCAAGCTTTTTTCACATGATACCGGTGCATTCATTTAATCACCCTTATCCATGCAAACTAGGGGTGCAACTTGGGTCAGGTAAAACCGTAAGTGGGTTAGGTTGATTCAAGTATTTTTATCAAATGGGTTGATTCAGTTCTTAGGTTTATAGACTCGACTAAATACTGGTCGGTTCCGTGTTGGCGTTCGAGTAGACCCGACCCAACCTAAGAACCAAATTCATATATATTAGGCCACATATATGATAATCCACATAAGCATCATGGACTTGGGAGCTACATCACACCAGCAAGTGAGTAATTGTTTAGACCAGCTACAGAACCAAGAACCAGCCTGAACCAACCCGAACTTAGTGTGGGTCGGGTCGGTTCGGGCCTATGCCCAATACGGGTTGGTTAGGGTTTCAATATGGTAGAACCAAATTAGTTCGGTTTGGTTCCGGATTGACTCACCAACCTGACTCGAGTTGCACCCTTGATGCAAACTCATTCAAAATTAGTAAATTACCACAAAGTACACCCCACAGGCACCACAAGCAGGGGCACAAGTGCATTTGGAGATACTTAAGGTATAATGCACATAAAATATTGTATTGATCAGTAGGTACATATATTATTGAATGCATCAGTAGTAGGTGGTTGTGATTACTTCATATAGTAATAGATACCTTTCAATAATAAAGACAGAAGGTAAACACTGTAAAGATGTGTTTCTACTATATGCTTTTAGCAAAACAAAAAAAAAAGGTACAGTATACAACTTCACCGAGATGTAATATAAAGGAAAAGATAGGTAATGGCAATGAATACTTGAGTAAAAACATGGTTTAACAAACCTTTGTATACATAGGCAACAGACCTTTGTATACATAGGCAACAGACCTCTGTATCTTCTCAGGTATCTAGCAATACAAAAACATGAACCCACAATGTATTTTCATAGTCGAGGTTATTTCACAAAAAGCAAGGACATTTAGTAAAAGATCCAGAGAGTTTTTTGCAGTATTAAATAGAAAAATATATAATGAAAGAGCGCATAAACTTTTGATTTTTTACATGGCCAAGATTGACATTCACCAACTGAATATTGTACTTTGAAGTTCGAACCCAACCTCGATACTTCTGCACTTGCCTAGAGGAAAAAGAATCCCCAAAATAACAATATTGGTATGCTGCCTGGGCATTTAGGCACCCACCTACGTGCGCATGGTAGGCCTGACCGCCTGAGCGCCTATGCGAAAGCTGCATAAAGTGTCTGAAGCCCTTCAGGGGCTCGCCGGGAGTTTAGGCACCCATCTAGGCCCTAAGCTCGCATGGTCCACCTGCAATCCCACCTAAAGTCGATCTATATTCACCAATTCACAACAGTAGTCACATTATTGGGGTCTTCTAAATCAACTTGTTTACAGAATATATGGTGTGAGGTAGTAGGCGACTTATATGACTTATATTACTCAAAAGAAAATAAAAAACCTATTCCATAACTTTGCAGCCTTCAACATAGATCCTTTGTCTCTCTTAACAATACTCTCTCCCTTCTTCAGCCACCATGCATGAGCCCATTCCTCTCATAAATCGACAACAGTGCTGGTGCGGTGACAGTCGGAACATAGTTTACCCTGGTCATTATAATGTTCCATTCTTTGTTTGGCCATTGCAGCTTTATGCCATGATCTGTTTATGATCACTTGTCCACATATAAATTTGATGTAAAAAAATCCTCAATTTTTTTTTTTGATGCAACAAAATTACTATATGTGGATGATGACTTAATATTTTTGTTGTTGCATGTGTCCACTTCATATTAAATTGTAATGGTTATATGTACAATCTATACTTGAAAGCATACCTTATAATTGATATATACATCATTAAAATGTGAATATCAAATTTGATGTTAAAAAACCCTCAATTTTTTTTTTTTTGATGCAACAAAATTACTATATGTGCATATGCATATGTTCTACCTACTAATCTGCTTAATCCCTAAACCCACATAATTGCCGAGGTGGGCCACTTAAAGGTCATCTGATTGCCTTAACAGCATTGCAAAATAACAAATGGCAAAAACACCTGACATCAGAATACAAAGCAGTGAAATAAGGATAAATGTCATCTTACCTTCGTTTTTGAAGCCAGGATTGCTGTTGTGCTTGTTGTCGTGAGAGATTCCGATAATAATATTGAAACTGAAAAGAGTAAAAGAATTTAATGGAAATTAGACAACACCTAGTAATGTATAGAGCTCTATAGATAGTTTGGAAGAAAACCCAAACCTTATTTTGTTCCGAAGAAAGATCTTCCATGCATTCAACCAAAAATTCCAAGTTTCTCTCCATAAATGGAGCAGAAGATAATTTCAGGCGATCATAATCACACTGTGCAGAAATTTTGAAATATTAAAATCCAAGGCATCACGAGGGTGTTAAAAATCACATTATGAAAAAAAAGAATTAGAAGACCTGTGCAGCAGGAGAATTAGGCTCCAGTTCTGACATGAATGCACTGACAAGTGCAGAATTAGAAACTTTGATCTGTGTAAGGCAGAGAAATAACATAAACATGATACTCTTGTATAGTAATAGGGACATAACATACACCTTCTGCGAATACAGAATGTGAGAAATTCCTATCACGGAAAAGATCAAGTAACACTTTCAAATTCAACAAGCACAAAACACAAGATAATCTCATTCGGTTGCAGAAAAAAAGGAGAAGAGGTACAGGTATTTCTTCAAAGATATCCACCCAAGAAAACTTTTTCTCCCTCAACCTATATAACAAAAAGTAGAGCTAGAATTCAATCAACTGCCATAGTCCTAAATTACTACATATAAAGAGATGAGCACATACTTCTCTCCAGTAAAATTGTTATTACGGTAAAGATCCATAAATGAATCAGAGAGCTTCAAGGCCTTCAGAGCTAAGACCCCTTGATTGGACCTTGTCGGGTCATATATAATGCAAACACATCGTCGGATGTTCTCCTGCAAAAAGAGAGGTACCAGAAATATTAGCAAAGAAGTAGATATATTTCATAATTTCACTTAAAATTATGGATGTCATCAGAAGCATCAAAGCATAGAAATGCCCCTGCAAAACCTAAATAGGAAAACACAAGGATACCGTGCACCATCTGGTGAGAACTTTCTTAATTTCCATCAAACCAGAAATTTTTAATGATAGGAAATAAAAATCAGCTTCAGAAGAATCAGAACATCGCTCATGCTCAACTTGTGAACATATGACAAGAAGCTGTAAAACGCCAAAGCAAAGGAATAAATTTGCCCAACTTGAAATACCAACCATTCCTTAAAATCCATCAAACATCACGACAAGAAAGCTAAGGCATAAGAGACAAGACAGAAAGAGCATGCAAAGCAGAAACAATAAAGATTATTAGGAATATGTACAACCCAAAGCGATCCTGAAATAATAGTGAAGAATGCTTGACAACACAATCTACAAGAATATTTTCCACTTGTTAGAGGTAGAGCATTAAAAAGAGCTTTTGATGAACAGCGAGCAAATCAGAGTCCCCAAACAAGTTATATTTAAAAAAGCAGAGGCAGTCGTGCTAAGAAACATCTCTGACACAAAAAACAATTGTAGCAACTATACAGGCCAAAAATTACTCGATATGATGGGTCTGGAGCAGGCTTATTTTCAATTGTTTGTGTTGCCACTTCCTGTTGAGGTAACCATAACTTCCAGATCTGGAGTCCTAAGGAGTAATATCCCGTGGCCAAGTGTCCAAATATTTTACCAGTCAACAAAGCTTCAAGGGTTCTGCATCTTGTTGTGATCTGGATTCTGTGTGCTGATGGTATTCACAAAGGAGGCGGCCAGATCATTCCAACGATAAGTGAGGTCAATGGATTTTTCCTAATGCTCTAGGGTCACGTACACCAGATGTTCGATGAAATGGCCAGGCTCGAATTAGCTGCAGTGCAGCAACGCCCTACTCGAGCCTCCGAGGCTAGGGTTTGAGAGGTCTCCACGCCTCTGTTCTGGCTTCAACGCTTTTTCTTCATTGTCGGGCTTCTCCATGGAAAAAAAAATGAACAAATAGAAAAATACCTTAAAAGTTAAAACAAAAGTTATAATCCAAAACAGATTCATGATCTACAATGTGAATAACACAAAGCTATGAAAAAAAATCATATCTTTCTCTTCGTGATCTTAGAATGAAGAAAGACAAATGTTAGAATGATGAAAGAATATGAACCCCCCCCCCCCTCTCTCTCCTTCCAGTGCTTCCACAAAAAAACTAAATGCTCTTCTAAGGCTCGAACCAGTGCACGTAGGCCTGATCCAATCCAAATGGGCCATGTCAATTTGACCTCTGGTTCAGCCAAGTCAAGGTTGTATAGGCTAGTGAAACCTATAATAACCCGTTTCGACTCTAGGGTCATGCTAAAACTTGAACAGGTGAGGTTTCTCATTTAGTATAAATTGCAACATTCAATTTTGGAAATCACACTGATTTTCATTCAAGAGGTTTTAGAATGAACTCCTAAGGAATGTGGGTTAAGTAAACATGTAGAAGTAGAGGTTCACAAGTCACATCACATAATAGAGGAAGATTTCAACACCTAGTTTGAAAAATCATGCACATACTACTATTGTCTCCATACTCGACAATACATGAAAAATGTTCTATATAGCATAAACATCTAAGTCTCATCAGCCAAAAGTTCCGACTTATCCATGAATCAGACGGTTGCACTCATACAACTAGATGTCCCATTTAAGCCTTCTAGGCCAATGGTGGTGATAGTTCAGATACAAGTGTGAGGAGAAAATGACTCCTAAGAGAGTAACAAGATGTCCTAGTTTCTTATAGAAATAAATAGTCAATTCGAACTTTTACATAAATAAACTGATTAGGAATTCCTTCGCCCAAAATTATTGAAAAATCTATTTTATTTCTCCAAGAAAAATCTGAGGGGGCAATAAGAGGAAATGAAGCTTTTGAAGTTGCTACTAGCATATTTTCTCCAAGGCCTACAGCATGCCTCGAGAAGAAGAGACACTTTCTCTCACATAAGAGGAGAATTGTATACCTTACATGTGGACATACAGAAACTAACCTAAAATACTTTTCTAATTGGCTAAATACTTTTTTAACCCAATATACTACAAACTAGGACTCTTCTAAACACTTTCCCACCAAAATAAGACTCCAGCTCAATCTGAAAAATGGCCACAAAAACAGGTCCGAAATTTTTTTAAAAAAAATGGAAACCAAAAGCAACTCAAACTAGGACTCTAACTGTAAGTCAGCTAGGACTCAACGACTTCATAAGGGAATCATTTATTAATTACAGATATTAGCCTACTTAGGAGTCCTAACATGAGTACCTAATTTTTCATGGAATCCCACAATGACAACGAACCCTAACACATCAAGCAATTTTGTTTCTCAACAACATTTCTATTTTGAGTAGGAATCTGTTTTGAACTAAGAGGAATACTAAGAAATTTAGGAAAATTGTACTTCATCTTGCTTTCCTTTTCGTCTTTATATAGACTACATCAGAAGATATTTGCTTTACGAGGGATGAACACCTTTACCAGAAGTAACTTACACCCTCCCGTGAAGGAAATAAAGCTATACAAAAACCATAACTCAAATGAACGGACGCATATCCATAACCATAAGTTAAATGACTTTCTTAATTATATGTGCCAGCCTGGTTAGGGTCCATGCCAACCCTCCCTCAAGGAGATTCTTCAAAAAAGAAAAAAAAATTATATGTGCCAAGTGCCAACTTTATAAATCCTTCTTCGCTCATTCCTATTAAGGACTTCATCTTGTCAACGCAAATTTTACAAATCATTTCTTACTACTTCCATTATTGCTCTCTCGGGTCTTTGTTTCCTTCTTCCTGAACCACTAACATTGACCCGTGCCTTCACCCTTTTGGAACCTGTTTATATCTACATTGCTCGTGATCAAGGCTTCCTAAAATCTTCGTTGTGCATGACCCCACCATATGGCCATTACAACACCATTATAACCTCAACAATGAGAGCTTATATGCATCGTTTGCAACAACCACCAAGCCTTCATCCCATCAACTTCTATGCTTCCTCTATTGTGTTCCATATAATCCTAACCTACCTACAATTAGTATAACCATAGCAATCACCTATTCTTGACAAAAATCTTAAGTGCATGAACACTTTATGTTACCCAATATCTAATTCATACAACAAATAAGACTTAACGCTATTTTGTATAATTATCTCTTTTTTAAGCATGCAACCATTAGACAACCTCATAAACTCCTCTCTACTTCATCCACCCAATTCAATACAGCCTTACCAATTCAACGAAAAAGATAAGTCCAATGAAATTAATATTAAATATAGAAAAAATACACTACCTCCCTTGAGGTTTGGGGTGATCCCCCCCCCCCCCCCCGGTTTGACATATTAACCGAAACTTCCCTTGTGTGGGATGACATAAACGAAGCGGAGATGGTCGTTTTGACCATTTTACCCATGTTACTTATTACTAATTACCATATTACCTTGATTTTTATTAACTTTCCTGTATGAGAGTACTTCAATGGTTGTCTCGTCGCCTCCTCCATCACCACCTCCTCCTTCACCTCCTCCACCAGCATCTCCTCCTACACCGACACCTCCTCCTTCACCTCCACCAGCATCTCCTCCTCCTACACCAGCACTTCCTCCTCCACCGACACCTCCTCCCCATCCCCCTCCTCCTCCAGTACCTTCTCCTACAACGGCACCATCTCCTCCAAAGAAAGAGGATGAGATGGTGGTTATTGTAATAAGGGTAAATGAGGTATTAAAGAATGTCTCGTAGCCTTACATCAATAATTCGGCATGTTAGCTAACGGCTAACAAAAGGGAAGTTTCGATAAATATATCAAATGTCAGGGGGGGTCCGTGTATTTTTTGGAACCTCATGAGGGTTTGTGTAATTACCCCAAACCTCAGGGATGGTAAATGTATTTTTCCCTTAAATATAAAAGGATTCCAGATTTACTTTTGCATATTGCCAATTGAAGTGTTTCTATACAAAATACATATGTTTACCATTCGAGTATGTAAGGCAGAACTTCAACCAATTGAACCTGGTTATCCATCAAATGAATTCTCACTTTCTTAAACATGAAAGAATCTCAGAGTAGGCAATTCTATTAAATAGCAAAGGACATCTCATAACAAAATCAAGACTTTGATCAGGTACAAAAGAAGAAATTAGTGTTACCTGGTAATTCATGAAAGTCTCAATTAGCTCCACAGTCTGGTAAGATCCCAATAGAGTAGATTGATACCTGAAAATAAAGTTCAAGGTAAAAATATCACAAAATGAAAGTAGAACAGAAATAAAAGGTCGACTTATTTAACTGTCAAAAGTTGCACACTTCACCAATTAGTTAATATTGTCATAAAAAGAGAATCGGCACCATTTAAAGAGATCAGAAATTTGGATCCTTTGTAATACAGCTCAAAACGTAGAATAGTGTCTATTAGAAGAATAAAATGTAACAAGATTATGATGATATCAGCAACTTTTGCTGGTTTTGGTTCCATCACAGCAAAAGATTCAATCTTTTGAATCTCACCTTGCCACTATCAAAAATAAGACAACATTATAAGATACCCGCTCGCAGATACCACTTATCTCGTGCCATAAAATGGCTTCATCAACCCCGCAGACACCCTACTATCCTATCTTTTACCTTTAAATGGTGATTTAAAATGACCAATGATGACCTCTTAACCAGAGTGACAACAACACTCACTCCTAAGGCCCCCACACCCACGGAGACAACACGGAGTATGAAAGCATGCAATCTATGAAATATCCCTAATTTGACAATCTGGAAAAAGCTATCTGGTACCAAATGATATAGGACAAACTAAAAGTATGCAAACAACTCTTAAAGTACTAAAACTATGCAAAAAAGATACGACAGTAGAAAAAAAAATCTTGACAATTTTGATGCAAAGAATACGATAGATACAAGCTCAAATATAAACCAACAGTAGCAGCAAATAGGATTAAAGCTATCAAGATTCAAGATTATGAAATTTAACTACGCAACCAAGTGAAAATTTAAACTAAATCAGCGAACTAAACTATGATAAATAGCGGGTGGCTATACAGTGAAAGATATGATATCTGCATGCATGTTGAACATCTTTGTAAGTTTAATTGAGCAATCAAAATTTAGTACAATGAATAGCTATTATCATTAGAAAGTTCAAGGTTCCAATGCAAAATCACTATGTGCAAGAGGTGCGCATAGTTGCTTTATGAACAGCAAGTTTATATCATGCAACAATCATCAAAATATTAGTACCAACTGGCACTTGCCAGATGCCACAATGACAATAGTTGCCAACAGCAAGGGGAAGTGGATATCAACAACAATGCCCGGTGTCGTCGTCGCCTCCGTCGTGTTGTTGCTCTAAGCCCAATTGTGATTGTAGAGGCTGGGTTTTTAATTATCTTTTTCTGTCTAAGCTATGTGGGTCTGCTGATGGATGGAGATCGAAGTGCTTAATGGCTATTTAAAATTTTAATAATGTTACTATTGATACAGGATTTGGTGATCGTGCTGTTTTTGTTTAACTTTAGAGCAAAACATCCTCTAAATTTTGTTAATTTGCTTCTCTTTTTTTTATTCTTTCTGGCAATGGACCCACTTCTGGCTCTGGGTAACCGGTAACTACGACCCACCGACACATAAGGGTAAGGAGGTAATTTGAAGAGGCTAAGGACTATCTCCTTATCCTTATGTAGGGTACGTGGTGCAATGCCAATGGTCTGTCATCAATTTTTTTTCTCAAAAATCCCTCCGAAAAACACACTGACCCACTCGGAAGTTTTCCACCCATTTCAGGGTAAATCGCATAAAAGACCATGAGACATCACCTTATAAATAAACACGACCATTCCATCGAGTCATATGCTTGCTTCCATGTCCAACTTAAGAGCAAGAACATGCGAATTGAAACCCAGAATAGTTCATTGAACACAAGGCCTCCTGGCCAAGAATAATAATCTCCGAAAATGAGAAGGCAATGAAGGGTCAGCCACCTTAGGTAGTAAGACAATAAAGGCTGCCCTCCAATGGTTTGGTAATTGGTATGCCACCCTGTCAAAAGAATTGAAAAGTAGCATTAGTGATATCATCCATGACTACCTCCGATTAGCAATATAGACAAAACGTTCTGGATCGTTGCGATTCATCGAAGGGTGCGATCGAGAGGATATAGACAAAACGTTCCGGATCGTTGCGATTCATCGGAGGGTGCGATCGAGAGGATATAGACAAAACGTTCCGGATGGTTGCAATTCATCGGAGAATGCAATCGGGAGGATTGCGATTCATTGGCAGGGTGCGATCCGGATGGTTGCGATTCATCGGAGAGTGCAATCGGAAGGATTGCATTCATTGGCAGGGTGCGATCCGAATAGGTTCTCTCTCTCTCTCTCTCTCTCTCTCTCTCTGCGACGACGTCAGCGGCGAGCAACAAAGGTGGTAGCAGCAGCGGCAAGCGACAGAGACGGCGGCGGCAGCTGCAATTACGAGCAACTCCGGCGGTGGCGATTCGGTGGTTCGGTTGCGGTTCCTAGATCTAGGGTTCATCCTATGGCCTACAGATCTTAGGGTTAGGGTTAGATTTAGGTTTGGTTCGGTTCGGCGGCGGAGCTCAGTGTTTTTGGTTCGGTGGTTTGATGGCGGCGTGCAGGTATATTACCATCGAAGGCGGTCGCTTAGGTGGCAGCGAATATCACAACAATGGCTATTGTTGGTGGCGTCGGGGTTGTCGATCCGTCGGGGCGGGACTGGTGCTGCCGCCGAAAGTATTTTGTTGCCAAAGACAGTCAGGTGTGTTGTCGCTACATACAACGGTGGGGGTGGAGTGCAGGTGATGATGCCCGGGGGGTGTCTTGCCGCCGAAGGCGGTCCGCTGCATTGCTGACAGGTGTGTTGCCGTCGAAGACGGCCCGCTGCAATGCCAACAGGCACGGGCATGCACTAGTAGGTACAACCTGCTTGGGATATTATTGCCAGGATATAGGATGTACAACTCAATCAGTCGCTCGTGCATATGTATATTATCTCAATCTAGAATTTTCCTATAGAAATCCATTATTGATTTGTGTGAAGAGGGTTGTGAAGGTTTTATATGATGTAACTCAAAAGCTCGTCCTTGAAGTGGATGAACAAGATAAGACTGTGAGGGAGTTGATTAGTTACAAGAAGACATAAGGACGTTTTAAGAGGCACTTGGCCATTAGACATGAGTAAACTACCAATAGGTAGTCAATTTATTGTATCATTTTTTTACTTGTTATGTTTGTATTTTGTAACTCGCATATATGTTGAACTATGACCATTTTCCATTATTATTATATAACTGAATGGTGGGATAGTTATGGGACTTGAACTCCTAATCTTAAAAGATTAGCATGTCTATTCCTTGGCGTAACTTGCAACACATGGGGATATGAGCAGAACTGGATTGCATTTGAGCATGTAAGTGTCTAAATAATGCTTCAGATTTGCTTGTCTATGTTCATTCTATATTAAAATTACCTTGCATATTTTGTTATGTGCTTATCTACATACAAAGAAGAGGAATAGAGACAACACCCCATTACATTGCAAGACATTGATGCATGTAATGAATGACTCACTGGTATTTTGCATGAGCAACCGGTGCATGAGGGTGATGAGTTTCCATGGGATCAAGTTGTTAAGCCTTCTAATGCTAATGGACCATGTACAAGACATTATTGGGAGCCCTTTTCTTCATTACAGAGGGTGGTTGAAGATGAACCACTATTCGATTTAGAGGAAAGTGAGACAGTTAATGAAGAAGAGCAATATATTCAGGGGACCAAGGAGAATTCAGATGGAGGTGAGTTTGGTGACAATGACTTGGATGAAGTACTCTATTCTATGTTTGATATTGATCATTGATGCCCATGACATATTCACATGACATGATTCATTTTTTTAGTAAGATGTTTGATTTCAGATGTTTGATCAATTCTACTTTAAGTTTTTGGTTTTAATGTGTTTTTTTATTTCATATCTTAAAACTAATTTACATATTAATTGAAGTAACAAAAAATTTATCACCTAGGCACCGCATAGGCTACGCCTCGCCTAGGATGGCATGGTTGCCTAGCCATTGCTTAGACGCTTTGACAACATTGCCCATAACAAGCCACAAAATTATGATAATATGACATTCAAACAGTCAAATAGGTAAAAATATCAAAAATAGAGGGTGAAAGTGTTGATTGTTTGTTTGTTATTGCTTTTTCTTGGAATCCCCCAGGTTCACATTTACCAACTTTCAACCCACCTACGTTTTCAAGTTTGACGTGGCAATGAGTTTTCTGATTTCATGTGTTGATCTGTTCGTAGGTGGGTGGGCCTGTGCAAGGGAGACAATAAAGTGTAGGGGTTTGTCCATGTGTAATAAAAAAAAATTGGCAGGCCCACACCACATATCCTTCCCAGCTTAACACACTGGGTACATGAAACAAATAATATGAGACTGCACCAAGTAATGGTCTGAGGGCTATATATACAGATCATTATTAGATATCATCTAAAGCCCCAAAAGAGTGGCAGATTTAGGGTAGAAAAGAATGGTATATTAGAATTTAAGGTCATTAATATTTTTTGCAACTAGTAAAATTCGAATTCATCAACTCAGCCAAAACTAGATATCACAAGGAATTGTCATGATAATAAGTGCTAAAGTACAAAGAACCAAACATACCATCCGACCGTGTTATTGTCAACATTAACCTCCCTTAAGCACCTCATCATTTCAAGCTGATAATTAGCCCCATCTGCTTCAATCTCTTCATCATCTTCTCTAATCTGTAAGTTCCATTTTTACACAGGAAAAGTATCAGCATAAAAAGAGAAGAAATGGGTCCTTGCACATTGTAAGGGAACAAGAACTTCGAAAGAAAAATAAAAAAATTCAAATTTCTGAATGAAAAGCTAGACATTGCTGCATACCGGAAAGGGAAAACAATTGGTAACTTCAAGAACAATACCAACATCCAAACCAAGCAGTTGTCCTGTAACCAGAGCTGGTGACAGCTCCTTACAGTGCTTAATTATCTTAAGAATAGCCTGCATATGCAAATTGACATCATGAAAAGAAGAAAAAAAATTTTGATTTAGTGTGCTTACTAATATTATACAGATTTCCTCAATCAGGAGAGTCAATTAGCACATGAAACAGAAACAGTCTGGAAAGATGAAACTCACCTTAGCAATGTAAAGATAAACGATACCCCAAAAATAAAAATAAAAGTAAAAAAATAAAAGCCCGTCATCTCAAAGGATAAGAAACTTTGCCAAGATGTGTCTACAGTTGGTTTTTCAATCTTAAACTGTAACATTGGTACTTGCAAACATAAATCAATACTGCAACACATGTTTAGTAGCTGCTTTTTTGTAATGGAAAATAGGATTCATTACAAACTACTCATCATTTTTGGCATTAACAAAAGAAATGGTGAGCGTTCAAGATAGCTTATGAGTATTACGAGAAACAATTTGGTGGGCACTAAGAAGGAAAAGGATGGGCATATTGAAATTAGTGAAGACATGTATAGTGAGAGAACGTGTTCCTAGTCACATTGGGACTTCACTAAGTCAGCACTAAGCACATATCTTCACTCTTTTCAACAGTTTTAGTGTTAACTAATGAGAAAAAGGATATTTAGAATGCTAAACTGTAATCATGGAAGAAAGCTTTCAAATATGGATGTCCAATAGTAGTAACACTAAAATGGAGTATTTGCACTGCAATTTTTAATGGAAATAGTAATACAAAGAGGCTCTATTCAAAATTGATGGCTAAGAAATACCACAATGTAAATATTTACTATATTTCGGACGTATTATACAAAAGAATGGATAGGATATAAAAAAATAGCATCAAAGTTAGGTGGATGAAATGGGGAGGTACTCCGGGGGTGCTATGTGATTGACACATTACTAAAAAATTAAAGGGAAAATGCTGTAAGGATGCAACAATAAAGCCTGTAATCGTTGTATGGTTCAAAATATTGGACCATAAAGCATACAAAATGAGTGTCGCAGAGATGAGATGTTGAGCTGAATGTGTGGCAAAATTAGGAAGGGTGAGGTGAGGAATAAGTATACTAAAGGAAGTTTAGGAGTTGCACTAATTAAGGACAAAGTGATGGAGAATAGCTTAATATAGTATGGGAATGTCCAGCAAAGAGCAGAGGAGGTCATGATAAGGAGCGTCTGGACTAGTGTGGATGGTTCAAGAAAGAGAAGAGGAACATCCAAATAACATGGATGAGAGTGGTAAGAAAATATTCGAAAACAGCTTACAATGATATCAGAGAACCCTTAACATGAATGAGTAGCGAAGGATTAATAGGGCCAATGTTTTAAAAAGCGCTAAGCGGACCTAAGACGGTAGGGGAGTTTCAAGGAAGTAAGGCGGAAGGCGGATGTCTAAACAGGCGCCCAGAGATTGAGGCGCCCAAAATTTTATTAAAAATATTTTACTTAGAATTTGCATAACTATTATGTTTACAGTGTCATCCATCTTCCAGGAGTTCACAATGGGCCAAGGGTGTCATTGTCATTATTCTTTCAGGTGGTCACAATGGGTCAAGGAAGTCATTACACACTAGTGTATTAGTTATAAAAGAAAAAAGAGAAGATTAAAATGAAGAAAATAAAGAAGGAAAAGAATGGGAGAAATGAACTTACGAATGACTACTTTTGAAGATAACTTCGACGGCCTTTTTATTACGGACATCGAGAAAAGCGGGTCTCAACCTATGCAATGCAATCTAAGGCCCAAAATGCCTAGGTGGACGCCCGAACCGCTTTTTAGAACAGTGAATAGAACCAACCCAAATAGATAGGACATATGGTATGAAAAAAAATTGTGTTCAATGCCAAGGAAACCCCTTTCTCTACTCCCCGCTTGGGTAAATGAACTCAAAAGACCATCAGCCCAAAAAAAAATATAAAGGAACAATTAGTTTGTTAACTTGACCTCAAGTTGGAGATGCCCTGTGTATTTATGTATTTATCATGAGGAAGGTTGCCAAGACTTCGTGACGAAGAACCTTAACTTCCCCATCACTCACTCTTGGGCAAGGAGCGGGGCCATAGTGTGCACGTCGAATGACACGACATCAAGCCTGAGTGTTCCTGCACAATGGAGTCATTTGGGACGATGATCAGTTGGAAGAGCTAGCCAAAATCGTGCGATGGGTATTATTGATAGACCTTCTCTTGGCACGTTGCTATGCGCTAATTTATGCGTGTAAAAAAACTGCATAGTGGAGCCTACAAGTGATAAGGAATAATCGTGTGGCAATGGAGAGAACATCAGGCTTTGGTGGGATCAATATTGGAACATTGAATGCTTTGAAGTTGGGCGAAGGATTTGGACGACATATGCGTCGATCCAAGTTGTTGAGCAATCAGTTACCGAGGAATGTTGTTGATATTGATTGATCAGATACTAACAAGGCGGACTTGGATACTTTAGCATAAAGACAGTAACTTTGATGGTACAATCGAGCCATGCACAGGAAGGAGTTGAGCATAAGATTGTGGAAACATGTGAGTCGTGGGCAAGCGTGCCTTGTACGCGAGATCGAGGAATGAGAAACTGAAGGCATATTCGTTGAGGCTCAATGGATTTTGTCATATAAGGTTCTCATGTGTGCATGGGTACCACGGCAACTGTGTGCATAGAGGTGCCATAGAGGAACGTCCGAAAGAGCTAGTTGGCGACATGTTGGAATGGAGCTTGTCGAGGAGCAATTTGCAATGTATGGGGCATTGCAAGGTCGTGGTCATGTGGTGTTCGCATTTGTGAATCTATGTGATGTTCGACTTGTGGGGCAATACAATAGCAACATAGGTGCCTGGTATAAGTTATTTTGAGAGTTGTCTTTTAGCATGGAAGTGTGTAAGGACATTGCAGTGTCGCATGGTAGCCAAAAAGCTCATGAGCACTTGAGTAAGGTCCAAGGTCGAACGGATGTGCTAAGTGATGTGCATGGTTGTGCAAAGCTTGGATGTCGTCCAAGATATGTAGCAAGTTATTTTGAGTGTCGAAGACTTGAGGAAGTCTGGTCTTCGTGTGTGGCATACCGAAAAATCACAAGAGCCTTGATAAGGTAAAAATCATTTCATCAGTGATAGACTGACAAGTAACATATTAACACACAATTACTACGCAACTGCATAGTATAGTACCCAAACAACCTTTTTTTCTCCTCCAAAAGCCCTTCTACCCATTTTTACCTGGTAAATAACCCCTATCCCCCACCCCACCAACACACACACTACCCAACTCACCTAAACCATTTATAACTCTCCCCAGACTATCTCCAAGTTCACTCTAAGTTTTCTGAGCACTTCAAAGTTCAAACTATCCCCAAGCCCTCTCTAAGCATTCAATTTCTCACCCATGCTCCCATTAAGCCCTCAAGATTGCGGCATACCTCGTATCGAGTCGAGGAGGTCAAATCTACCATGTCATAACATCTATAAGGCAATGCCACTGACATTTGCCTACAAGTTGAAACCCGGGTTTTGAGTTTCGATCAAACCGATCTGTTTCGATCGTTTCAGATCCATTTCAAAACGCATCACTCAGAAAAAATAGGGCCGGGTTCAGGATCAGGTGTATTTCGGCAAGACAACTTGACAACCATATTTATATATAAAAACATTTAAGTAAATGATACTTTAAGCTATTTTATGTAAATAAGCAAATACCCCCCATTTGGATTTAATAAAAATATCAGAAAATCAAAATATAATTTTTCAGTTCCTATACAAAATCAAACTCTACAATTTTTGCTAACAAAAAAAGTTCAGTGAAACAAAAACTTCAATATTTAGACCGAAAAAAAAACCTCAAAAATCTAGAAGTATAAGATTAACTTAAAAACACAAAGACCAGTAAAATATTTTGAATATATAAAAATTTCTTTCACAATAACTCTTTTTTCTCCAGACTTGGCCCAAATTCAGAATCACGATTTTTTAACTTTTTGACAAGAAATCGGGATAAAGTAAAAGCCATAAACTTTAGAAAACAAGACTAATATAAAGTAGGCATCGGGTGTAATTATTTAAAACTAATTTTTTTTATAATTGTTTTAAATTTAAAAAAATAAACCGAAACCACCAAAATCATCAATAGAAGCCAACTCCAAGTGGCCACTATCTGTCGCTATAATAGACAGTCAAACCCCGAAAATGGCCCTTCAACCGACTCCCATCCCATTTTCCATAATAGTGAATCGCTATCTCGCTCGCTATTTGCGGCGAGCAGGATATGTTTGCTATCTCCGTCGGGCCCCACCAATCTGCTTTAGCCTTGAGTTAGATTTGCATCCCATCATCAATTCCAAAAGCTCAGCGATTGTTTAAACGCAACGACAAGATGTTCCATACCATTGGATCGAAATCCAAGGCCATCGAACTTTCCTACTACCAGAATCCGCGCCGCGATCAAATGTTCTCAGTTGTTGCATTGAAAGGGCAAGCCACACTCCCAAGATTCGCAAACAACCCTCTATGCATTTTGAAATCATGCCCCGGTGCGGTGTCACCCCCAAATCAAGGGAGTATGGAAGAGGGTGGACGCATGCATTGATTGGGGCATGTTTGGACAAGCAAAAAACCCGTGCAGCGAGCGGGATCTATTTGTATCGATGGCATAAAAAATCTTGAAGCCTAAATATCATAAGAGCAATGGATTATAGTTAATAGAATTATGAACAATGATACCGCTAACACCACATTAAGCATGCATTGATTGAGGCAGGTTTGGATAGGAAGATTGAACTAGGTTAGATATCCTTCATTTATTACCAACATAATTTAAATATTACCTACTTTGCACCTTAGACCACCCCACATTCAATTTTTATTTTGATTGGCCAATTCACATGCCGATTCTCTTCATGGTTGTATGTGTAGACCAAGGTTTGATAAAATGTGAATGGCTCCTTCAACTAATCTCGCTCTAATATTTCACGTAACTGACCAATTCCAAAATTGCTGAGCATTAAACCGAATTCATAATGCAATGGTATCACATCAGATTCGAGAGTTCAGACTCAAATCCCTCTTTTTTCAGATAAATCTTGATTAAAATCACAGAAGTAAAAAAAAATCGAAAACGAGATGCAGATCTTGAGAATTCTGGGAATTTACCAGTCCTTCCATCTGAACGACTCTCAGAACCGGAGCAACCTCCTCGGACGCCACCGCTTGGAGGAAGGAACGCGCCATCGCTGCACGATCACATCGAGAGAGAAAAGAAATCACCAAATAGGGAAGATAAGAGAAGGAGGGAGCGATATCGGGATGGAAGCACTCACTGTTCGCCATTGAGACTGAGATTAGGGCACGGTAAGGCTTCTCTGCGTGGGTGAGGTTTAGGGAGCCCTGTTTCCAGGAATTCTGGAAGCCCGGAATCCCTTTAAAAAAAAAAAAACAAAGAGTGTTTAGATTCAACCCGATCCAAAAAAAAAAAAAGTGACTCTAGATAATCTAAAAATGTACTTCTGAGAGTTATTTTTCTAAAGCCTAAAATCGAGGCTCCGAACTTTAAAGTCCTTTTTTGAAAATTTTGGAATTATGAACTTCTAGAATCTAAGAATCAGAATCCTATCCAAACAAGACTACAGCACAAATATTACTAGGGGAAGCACAAATGCAGGGACAATTGCAAATTATAAAGAGCAGCTCATGCAATTGTGTTGCTCGGGTAACATGTGGTAAAAGCCATCGTCTGTCGCAGTCCATTAGATCTATTAATCGATCAAATTCGGATCGGATTAGGTTGTATCCAAATCTGATCCGTTAAGTAAACGAGTTATTAGAATCGAACCGTTATCGGATCATCGAATTAAACCCCCACTCTATATCTGTTTAAGTTCAATCAGATTTGGATTAGAATCCGGATCATGGACATGAGTACATCGGACAATTGTGATATCATTGAGCGTCGATTCCAAACTTGGGATCTGGACGGGGACAGGATAAAATATGAGTCTTGATCGGAGGACCATAAGAATCTTTTTTAGATTCGTCCTTAGAGACTTAGATCTAAAGCAAACTAATCTAACAATGAATAAAAATTAATATATTATGTTATAGTTTGTTAGATCGGGGATTGTTCTAAATCCATATATTATTTGTAAAGTAACTGCTTATTGGATTCGGACTGTTATCGGATTATCAGATCAAAAAAACACATCCATATATGACTTAATATATCGGATTCGGATTTAAATCTACCATCCATCCTCCTCTTTCTTCCTCCTTCCTTCTCCTCCTTCCTCCTCACATGTCCTCTCTCCTTCCTCCTCCTACACTGGCTGTTGTAGCCCGACTCCCTTTACTTTGCACTCAGCCATGCAATGCTTAGTGCATTTACAGCACATTCATCCATCATTGAGCACTCGGCCTTCGATAGACGATGAGATATAGGATCACTCGGTATCGCA
This sequence comes from Chamaelirium japonicum, assembly GCA_947650365.1. Lineage (NCBI taxonomy): Eukaryota > Viridiplantae > Streptophyta > Magnoliopsida > Liliales > Melanthiaceae > Chamaelirium > Chamaelirium japonicum. Next base: position 61,851,837 of record OX393559.1, on the reverse strand, counting down.
TGGCCGAGTGCAGAGTAAAGTAGTCGGGTTGCAAGTAGAAAAGGAGTTGGGAGGCAACTATGTGTTTCATGGGGCCGATGACAGAGAATGTGAACGACGAAAGTGGGCGGCATCCGACGCGTCCTGCTTGGGATGGGCGGAGGAGGCAGCAGGCTTGAGTTGCCCTCGCCATAAGAATACGATCGGGATTTTTTTTTTATGTAAATGTGCTGCCCCTAGTAATCTATGTGTTGTAAATAGCCGGACCCGCTTGTATCTAGCAAGTGGAACCCACCCTTTCAGGTAAAGTGATCTCGACCGTTGGATCACCAATCTGGAGACTAAGGGAACGCTAGTAGATGGGCTCGCAATAAAAATGCAGCAGGATAAAGGGTTGTTTTGACTTTGCCCCCCAAATTTTGCCTTGAATTAGACTTTACCGCCCATCTTTTCATTAATTAGACTTTACCCCCCAAAACTAACTGTTCCGTCAGCTCACAACCCAAAACATTATTTCTTGAAGTGAGCTGACGGAACAGTTAGTTTTGGGGAGTAAAGTCTAATTAATGAAAAATGAGGGGTAAAGTATAATTCAAGGCTAAATTTGGGGGGCAAAGTCAAAATAACCCCAGGATAAATGAGGGATTGGAGCGGTGGGAAACCCTAAACCGATCCTTCGGCTGAAAAGAGTGATAGGGAGCGGGAGAGGAGAGCAGGGTTTCGGCCCGTCTCCCGCCCCCTCCCTCGTCAAAGGGATTCTTCCGAGAAAAAATGGAAGGAATCCATTCTTGAAGGATCAGAGACCAAAAGGGCATCTCAGAAAGCCAGGGTTCGAACCTCCGTGGCCTCTCGGCTCGCTATGATGCCTACATCGCTCCCACTGTTTCTTGCTCCTCCCCTTTTTCGAGTTTTTCGACAAGTTTTTTCTGATATTTTTTATCTTTTTTTTCCCTGATCAACTGGATCTACTAATTTGAAGTTAAATTATGAGTTTGATAAGGGCCAAGTACATCCTTTTTTTTTCAATTTAGTGGCTTTATATTTTTTTTTTGAAAATTTACCTATTTATAGATAGATTTAAGGAATGTGCCCTTTTTCTATTCAGTTTAGATCTTCAACTTTGGGTAAAAATCTAGCTTTTTTTTTACTTTATTATTTCAGTAATTTTAGGCTAAATCACACTTTGCCCCCTGAAGTGTATTTAGCTTAAAAACACTTAACCCCCCATGTAGTTTATTTTGTTCCAAATCGCTCTCGAAAGTTTTAAATGTTAGCACAATACCTCCCTTTGTCAGCTAATTAGGGGGTGTTTGGTACGTGGAACAGCTGTTCCCCTTAATCCTCTTCCAGAATAGTTTATTAACGTCAATTACTATTTATAATGTAATTTGAAGGTCCAGTATTCCGGTTGACATAGAAACAATCGGACTAATATTTTTTAGCTCCCAAGTCCTTCATTCTACCGGAATAATTACTAGCTGTTATTTCCAAATCATGAAATTCGGAATGGAAATAGATTGTTCTAGAATGATGCCTAACATCTCCTTAATTTCCTCATTTGGTAATTTTTATCTAATCAAAACTGAATTGAAAGAGGCAAAATCTAGCTTTTTTCTTTTTAACTATAGTGGGGTTAAGTGTTTTGAGCTAAATTTCAGGGGGGGGGGGGGGGTAAAGTATAATTTATCCTCATTTTTATAGGGATTATTAGTCTAAGACTCCTCTAATCAATCCAACATTATGATAAATCCATTGAACCTTTTCATTTGAGCTCCCCCTCTATCCAACCAAACATTAGGATAAATCATTCATGTTTTTTTTAATTCCCAGACCATCCTCACACTTTTCTTCTACAGGTCCGACAACAGCGGAGGCGAAGGCGGCAGCGGAAGCGAATCTAGTTAGGTTCGCGATCTGTAGATCTAGATGTAGGGTTCATCCCATGGCCTGTAGATTAGGTGTGGGGAGGGGGGGTCGATTAGGTCCGGTGGTGGCGGCGATGGGTTCGGATAGGTCTAGCAATCACGGCAGCGATGGGGGGTTCGGTTAGATCAAGCGGCGGCAAGGGAGGGGAAGGCGGGGGTTTCGGTTCGGTCTGGCAGCAACAGGGGAGAGGGGTGGGGGTTTCGGTTAGGTTACGTCCAGCGGTGGCGGGGGAGCAGGAGGGGGGGGAGAGGATGGCGGATTGAGGACCATTTTCGTCCATAGGGACTGGAGTTCAAATGAAAATGCTGTCGGGACTGCAACTCGAAACCATCTTCTAAGATGGGCTTCTTGCTAAATCCTCCCATTTTTATATGCCCTTTTATTAAAACAATTCAGTCAATAATTGAGAGGATTGTGGGTTCTCTTGGTTCGTCTTTCACTTTGTTGTGCTTGTAGCGTAGGCTTTTTAGGTCCCTGTTTCTGACCATGAAATTACCACGATGGATTTGGGTCTTGTGTATAGGGAAAACTTAGAGAGGTAAAAATAGAGAGCTGGATAGTTTTTTTCGGAAATCTTTAAAAACGGAATATAAAAATTAGTGTCCCACTCCGTTACCATCTCCACCATCCATCTCATTTTTCATGCATCACAGTTGTGGGAGCATTATTATTATTTTTCCCATAAATTAATAGCTTAATAAAAAAAAAAAAGTTTTTATATTTCAAAAAATGGATCACTAGGCCACCACAGTTGGTGTACGACATCAGTCTAGGTAGCCTACTCTACTAAGTTTTCATACTTTACTATGTCCCGAAGGGGCCCAGTAAAGTTTCTACATGGTAGTTTAGCTTAACCATTTAGATTTGCACATTCGGCTTGCGAACCAGACTAGGTAGGCTATTGGAACCCGAAAGCTCCCTATGATGATTTAGCACTAGGGGTGGGACTTGGGCGGGTTGAAGGGTTTGCCCATGCTCAATCCGACTTGCACCAACCTTAATCCATTTTGCCCAAGGAACTTGTGGAAGCCCAACCCGTGCATGTCCATTCGAGTTGCTCGGGTTGCCCAATTTGCAAAATAATGGACAGGTTGGAGGGGTTGTCCAATTAGAAATGATTTTGCACACAAGTAGATGGAAAAAAACCCAACATATTTTTGAATTGCATTAAAAAAAATATTTGATTTGCATAGCGAAAACATAAAATCCAACCCATATCCTCACATATTTCTAACGAATTCTTAGCATTCAACATTAAAAAGACAGTCTTTGATTTCCATAAAAAAAAAAACTACCAAAGCATTCAACCTTAGTGTGTCACTTCCTCAGATTGGGAAGATCGGTGCCCAAACCCGTCCAAATTGAAATTGGGTTGATCTTTTTTTGTTCAAATCCGTTCAAGTTTTTAACTAGTTTTGCCCATGTTTGTCCATTGTTCGGGTTGGGCGGGTCGGATTCGGGTCAGACCCGCCCAAGTCTCACCCCTACTTAGCACACTAACTCTCTTTAATTGCTTGAGTATTGCTAAACGATTTGCACAACACACTTAACCAGGATTAAGCTAATATGTGTTGATAAACTAGTTGTATACAAGGTACAAAAAATCGATATATTTCGTGAAATATCACGTATCGAAAAAATAAAAACCCAATACGAAATATCATTTGCAGTCTCGAGCAGAACTGGAAATGTCAAAATATCGAGCGGTTTCGCGAAGTATTGTAATATTTTCACAAAATATTTCCATCTCCATAAAATATCGTAAGATTTTGTCAATTTTTTTTTTAAATTTAGCGAAATATATCCAAAATTCTGTGACTGATTGGTTATAAAAGGGGACCGGGGGGCCTGGTTCTCAGCAGCTTATTTACATACATTTACTTAAATGTTATTATATATAAATAAGCAAATACCCCCATTTGATTTCAATAAAAATATTAAAAAAATCAAAAACCAAAGGAATCAAAAAGTAAACTTTCAGTTTTAGTAGGAGAAAATAGTTTTCATGATTTTTTATAAAATCGACATGGTGAGAAAAGTGATTAAATCAACTCCTTTTTAGCTCAAAATATTCCACAAGATGTAGAAGTACAAGTGCATCTAGAAATCCATGGTCCGTCTTAGAAAAATTTTGAATGTATAAAAACTTTCTAAATAATTTTTTTTTCCAGACTTCGTAAAAAAACAGTGTTTCACATTTCAGCATAATTTTTGCACAATTTCAAACTTGCATAACTTTTTTGTTTTAAGTCTGCTTTCAAAATCGTTTGAAACATTATTTTAAACATCAACTAATCTTTATTTTGAAAATATTTTTATCTAAAAAATAAGATTAAAAAATATTTGAAAAATATAAATCAAAATCGAACCAAATAAAATTGTGCAAGACTCACAGACTCAATACATTGAATACATGTTATGTGAAGCTCTACACCTCTAGATAGGGTACAAATATTTTTTTAAGTGTTCCAAAGTGTGTATCTATACTTGGTTTATGACTATGCAAAGTTTCACTAAAAAAATTCCATCAAAAAATTAATATTTTTACCATTTCTACAAAATTGCAATATTTTCACACTGTTGAAATATTTACATATCCAGAAAGTCAAAATTTCCACCGAAATAGAGATTTTGAACCTTGGTTGTATATCATATATCAGGTTTAGTTCTTTGCATAGCACTTCTCAAGCATGCTTAGCATCCTTACTATTACCTTATCTGAATTTGCAACTTAGGGTAAATCTATCACTCTATTATGGGATATCACTGAGATTTGATTCCTAGAGAATAGTCCTCTTAATCAATTTTTCTGACTAGTAGGTCTACTATACGAACAGTATACCCCCCATGCTTCCCATTTTCTACTCGTGTACCTTCGATTCAAAACCTACATGGGATGCCTGCATAATCATCAGCCTCTAAAGTGTTTATCCTTACTTTGATCACAGTGAATCCACTTGGGAAGCTAACTAATGAGGACTACTTTAGGAGTAAATTTGAGGGTATAATGATGTGAAGAGTGCAAGTTTATTAATCACTTGAGTCAATATATAGTTTTAACCTAGTCAGGTTAAATTTTTGCTATTTAGCATCTCTAGTTAAATTTTTGGTTGCTCTAAGTTAGATTTTACTCATTCTCAATCTAATTGGTTCAATGATTCCAGCTAAGGATCCTTTCCTTTGGCGAGACATAAATGAGATGGGAAATTAGTTTTCTTGAGATATTCATGGGCAAGGATAATGATATCTTAGGAAATTAAGTGTCCCGTGATCTTTTCTGCTATGTAAATCAATCCAAATTTTCTGTGATGAGCTAATAATGGTTTTTCCGTGGTGAGTAAATAATGTCTGACCAATTTTAGAGAGGTTTTAATGTGCCACCAAACTAGGGGAAAAAATGAATCTTAAAAAATTATTTACCCGGGACATTGTACAAAAGAACATGTCACAAAGTGAGATTACTCGGATAAATCATTGTCCAACCTAATTTACTTGCCAAAAGAATGGACCCTAACTGGAATGTTGAACTAGGGTATGACGATTGTGCTTTAGAGGCATTAAGATGACATTTTATTCTACAACTCAAACTCCAGCTCACTATCCAGAATTGGGTTTCGGCTATGATTTGAAGGGTCTATAGGACTTGGACTTGCTCTACAAGCTCACCCTCTACCAAAATGTAAAACAATACTAGACGAGCTCATCCTTCCCTCTAACAAATCCTTCTCTTCACCGTCATGCTTTCGATTGCCCCGTTATGACCTGAGACATAAAAAAACCTGAAAAATCTTAGGGGAAGTTTGACGCAAGTCCTTTTTGAGAGATGACTTTTAGTTGCAAGGGTCTACAAAGGCTGTCGGGGGGCTGGTAAATCCTCTCGAAAATTTATCAAAACTCCCGATATTTCCAAAACTCTATAAGTAGCAGATCTTCTAAATAATCCTGACCGGAATTCATTATTCCACTTTTTACTTTCTGTTTTCCAGAGCTCTTTGAGCCTTCTGGTGATCAAACTCTAGTCAAGACTACTCCACCCTATGTTTACTTATACAAGCACTCCTCGGCCTGTCGAGAGTAGCTCTATTTTTTTAGAGTTAGTGGATTCAAAGGTTGCGTCTTACCGCACGGAGACGTAGGCTTCGGTCGAACTCTGTCACCATATCATGTATCAACTCTGTTTCTCTATCTCTCTTTTACCTCAAAAGTGTTAGTGTGACAGCTCAGCGCTCTATAGTGTATCGCACTTCAAAATCAACCTTCAATCGACTGTTATAGAGAGATCATACGGAGGCTGTAATTTTCCTCCACAGTTTGGCATCGTCTATGAGATCCTTCCCAATCAAGCTGCGAACTCCGAGCTTCCTAATTCCTATCGGTTACGCAGCAACTACCAATTTGACTACCTCAGGGATGCTGATTGGCAAACACCCAGTGACGGATAGAGGTCAGTTGGTGAAGACCTTGTCGGACTCCACCGTGTCCTCGATCAGGCGTAGGATTGACACCCCCTGCAGATGCCAGAAGCCACTCTGGCTGGTCCTCAACTGCCACTTGTAATGTTGGAAGCAGTACCCCAACTTGATGTGGGCCCACTCCTCCTTCTTCAGTCCAGAGTAGCACTGCCTCAGCTCCTTCTGGTAGTTTGACTCGACGTGGCAGATCCCGGAAGCATTTAGCAGTCGGGCGACGAAGGGAGGGAGTGGCAATTGAAGGTCGCAATTCAGCTGACCGACGGAGATGATGGTCCCTGATGCCTTCTTCCTGCTGGTCATTGCCAGATAAATTGCCCTCGAGTCGATGCCGAAGGCGCTGTAGATACTGACCAGCTTGGGGTGCGGTGACTTCGCGGGCTCCCGGAATATGCCGATTAGTGCAGCCCAGTCATCGCGATGACTGGCTACCTTGTAGTAGCAGTGTCATCCCCAAAGAGGGTTTCATCCTCGACGGGTATCATCGGCACCACTTTCCCTAGCAGGTGCGGGATCTGGGTCGGCTTCATTAGACACTCCTCCTCCTTGGGGCGTCTCTTCAACACTTTGCCACCTCCCTTTCGCCCCACGGGTGCTGCCTGAGGGGACATGAGTCTTAGCCACCTGAGTGGATGACTTTTCAGATGCTCAGCCAGAATCAGTCCCCGAAGGCTTCTTCAGGGAGATGTGGAACTTCTTCCCGCTCTGACCTTGAGAACCAAAGGCTTCAACAGATGCCATCGGGTGAGGGTGGAAAGAAGGAAGTTAGAAACTCGAAGAAAGGAAAGCTCGGGGCTGCGAAAGTAAACTCTCAAAACTCAAGGAAAGTTGAAAAATTCTGAAAGTATGCGTGAAAGATTTTTGACCCCCCTCTGGCCTACTTATAGGTCTGATTTTTCACTTTCTCGCCCTCCCGCCAAAATGTTTTTTGGCGAGAAAAAAGGGCGAGAAAGTGAAACGAAAAGGCAGGAGGAGAAAGGACTGTACTAGATTCGATGAAGCAGAGGCCAACTCTTCAGAACCCATAGAAGCACCAAGGCCACGTCAGCACCATGCCACATCAACACTATGCCACATCAGCAGCCACATCAACGCCAGCCTTTGCCAAAACTTCATAAAAAAGCCAAGTCCTAGCACCACGATCGATCGGTCACCTGCACCCGATCGACCAATCGATCGGTCACCTGCACCCAACTGACTGCTCGGTCGGCCATAATTCCGCCTGGGTCGGGTGCCAGGACCCCTTTGGCGCGCGCCCAACCCCCTCAAACGCGACTGGTCCTGGAGCCCAACCCCCTCAATCGCAATCGGTTGGCGACGCCCGATGACCTGTACTGATCGACCGATTGGTCGATCGCCCACACCTGACTGACCGCTGAGACGACCATGATTTCGCCTGAGTCGGGCATCAGGACCCCTCTGGCGCCTGACCCCCTCAATCGCGATCAGTTGATGACGCCCGACCGCAAACACCCAATCGACCGATCGATCGATCACCAGCACTCGACCGACCAATCGATGTTGGAAATAAATTCATGGCAGAGGCCCGCAGCGGAAGCAAAGTGAAGGTCCGAACATCGAGAGCGGAGTGCGTTACATATCAAATTTTTATCGAAACGATCTACACGTGTGTGTATGAATCTAGCATGGCAACTACGCGAACCCCTAATGACGATCTAACGTGAAAGAACAATCTAGCATGTATGCATGTTCTATCTATATTAGATCTACATGTTAGAGATCATACCTGCGTGCGAATTCTTTCACCGCGATAAGTTTCTTCTTTGTCGATGAAGACGGGCTCAGATCTGCTTGACATAGCTTCGGTGCGACAGTCATAACTTTCTGCTCCGAACTCCAATTGGGCTGAAATTTGGACTGCAGGTAGCCAACTTCGAGATACAACTTTTGCAATACGTTTCACCTCATTTGGACTTCTGTAACTCCAGAAATCACAGAAACAACACTGATTTTTTATGCAGATTCTGGACAGCAAAAGGTTGCGGGAGATACCTTCTAGTTCACCCGATCTCACACGATGCACGGCACCTCGTCGATGGATCTCTGAGTGCCTCTATCCGATGAACCTTCTTCTTCTATGAAACACCATGCGAGGAAGACGAGTCGCCATCTAATGGCGCAAGCGAGGGAAAGAGAGACGAGAGAGGAGAATAGAAGAGAGAAGAGGTGGGCGGCTAGGGTTTTCCCATGCCATGGCCGGCCCTAGGGCTGGCATGGCCGGCCCCCCTTTCTCCTATTTACTTATATATAGCCGGCCTATCCATATGGATAAGGCTAGTACGGATAGGGTTGACTGATTCAAACCTTCTCCCTATATATCTCTTTTTTATCTCTATCTTTTCCTTGGGTTTTGAAAACGATCAAAACTAGCCCATTTCCTGTGCCTCATGACCGGCCCTTTCATCGGAGGCAACAACCTCCTGAAACCAATGGGGCCGGCCTTGACCAGTCTCTCAACACTTAGGGCCGACCCCCCTAGTACATAGCGGCGCATGGTATGACCAAAACGCCCTTATGTCACTAGTTGGTCGTTCCTCGTGTACGAGACTTTGCAATGCACACATAAGTGAAGTGCACCAGTGATTTCACTATTCTCTGAGGTTCCCATAGGGTGCCCCTAGTGAAGTCAACTCGCAACATGTCCCGGTGCATCGCACCCATGTGGCAAAGTCCACTTATGGCAAGGAATTGCTACATGCGTCTCTGCACTAACCTAGGGTTTCCCCTTAGTGCACACACGTAGCTACGCATCTATCGTGCACTAGTGCAAAGCACTCACAGAGCGTATGCTTGGACTTCTCGCTTCCTCTAACTACGTTCTGTGCTTCGAGGAGATGGTATCAGAACCGTACATAATGTCGATAAGGTGGAACCTTCATAAACCAGGGTTCATGGCTTTCAACGTAGACTCGATCGACACACTATCCGAGTGTACCATTGATCCTCTGAGTCCGAGTTAACCTGCGTGGCCACCCAGAGTGAGACGCAGGCTGCACTCTAATTCCCCCGGACTTACTATGTTCTCCCTCATACCCTTGCTCTCCGCTTAGTATGGTAAACTCGCTGTCCCTCCATCTGGTGCCATGATGCAAATGGAGCGGTGGAGAATACCGTCAGACTCGAGTGCTCATATGACTCGGTTCCTTCCAGGTTGACCACATATATCGTACCTCCGATTACTTTTTCGAGCAACCGGATCCGTTACCAGTCCAACTGATGACTACCTGGCCAGGGTTTAATATGATGTAGGTCAGACCAAGGAACGCACCTCCCGTTAGGGGTGTGGATAGCCTGCAGGAGAGACACGCTGATGCAACACCAGCCGGGTAACCCAGTACACCGTGGTTTTGGATCACTACATCCGGATCCTCACACATTGGTGCGCCAAAGCACCACACAACTGGTTAGTCCACCAAACATAGTTCCTCAGGGTTTAGGACCGTTTTACCCTAAGCAGAAACACGGTTTAGAGCACACTACAAGAAATAGGTTATTTACCGACGGACATTTTTATGCCCGTCGGTAATAATATACTTTTTACCGACGGTATTAATAATGTCCGTCGGTATTATAACTTCAATTTTTTTAATTTTTTTAACACATTTATTACCGACGGTCATATATATTCCGTCGGTATAAACATTGTACCGACGAAAAATATATTGCCGTCGGTATAATAAGTTTGTACCGACGAACATATTTCTGTCGGTACAAAGTATCTCGTTTTACCGACAGATATGTAATTTTTGTCGGCATAATGGCTTTATACCGACAAATAACTAACGTCCGTCGGTAATATACCACGACGAAACTCAGGGTAAAAATCGAGTCTCTGGAAAAAAAATAGAACCCTGAGTTTCGTCGTTGGGTTTTACCGACGGATAATATGGCTCCGTCAGTATAAAGTGATTATGCCGATGACAATTAAATATCCATCGGTAACAATTACCGACGGACTTTATTGTTCCGTCGGTATAAAGGTCACAACGAAACTCAGGGTAAAAATCGAGTCTCTAGAAAAAATAGAACCCTGAGTTTCGTCGTTGTGTTTTACCGACGGATAATATGGCTCCGTCGGTATAAAGTGATTATGCCGATGACAATTAAATATCCGTCGGTAAAAATTACCGACGGACTTTATTGTTCCGTCGGTATAAAGTCATTATACCGACGGAAATTAATTGTCTGTCGGTATAAAGGTCACGACGAAACTCAGGATAAAAATCGAGTCTCTGGAAAAAATGGAACCCTGAGTTTCGTCGTTGGTTTTTACCGACGGACAATATGTATCCGTCAGTATAAAGTGATAATGCCGATGAACATTAAGTGCCGTCGGTAAAAACAACCGACGAGTTGTTGGTTTTTACCGATGGACTTTATGGTTCCGTCGGTATAAAGTCATTGTACCGACTGAAGTAAAAATGTCCGTCGGTAATAAGCCTGCTATAACTTAATTCAGCGATCCCCCCTTCTGTTTTATTTTGATCTGATCTCTCCCCGCCCCCCTCTCTCTCTCTCTCTCTAAATCTCCCCAGCCTCCCTCCCCGGCCTCCCTCCCCCCCTCCCTGGCGTCCCTCCGCCCCTCCCCGGCGTCCCTCCGGTCGACCCCCTCCCCGGCGTCCCTCCGGCCGACCGATCGACCGGCGGCGAGCTCCTCCTCCTCCTCGTGGGCTCCGGCCGGTGAGATCCTCCTCCTCCTCCTCCCCCCGGTGAGATCCTCCTCCTCCTCCTCGTGGGCTCCGGCCATATCTTTTCTTATAGTGGCATACTTGTATCCCGTGGAACTCCTTGTTATATTTCTATGATTTGGTTATTTTTTTGAAGCAAATCAAAGATTGTCTGTTTGATGTTGAATACTAATAATTCGCTTGAAATATGTGAGGATATAGATTTGAGTTTATGTTTTCTTTATACAAATTAATGATATGTTGGTTTTTTTATGCAAATAATTTAAAAAAATACTATTAATTTACCCACGCTATTTTTATTACAAAATGACATGTTGTAATCATACCCGTCTGTTGCACCCTACCTGATCAGTGAATTAATGGTATTTGCATATTTCATTAATTTGGTAGCTAGGCGTGGCCTCTAGGAACGGGTATTCAACATCATTAATTTGCAAATATGGTAGCTAGGCGTGGCCTCTAGGCACGGGTATATATGGGCATAGTTAAGCAGCTCGACAGTCAGGACATGGTCACAGGGAATGCCTAGCTAGATGTTAGATAACTATCTTACCCAAAAGCTTAAGATGGCCGGTTACGTGATATCAGAGTTTTGGTTTCTACGAGATCCTAGGTTCAAATTATGTTGCCTCCATTTGTTAATTTCAGTATTACCCCATCTATTTAATTCTCTACCTACTCGGGAACCGAAACCGAATTTGTGCGGAGTCTTATAACATTGTTTGAAATTACTTCAGGTGTTGTATAGCCAGATAGACGAAGATGTCTTCGATCGATAATAATTGGATGCATAATTCGAATCGCATGAGCCAAGAGTACAGAGAAGGAGTCAGAAAATTTTTGGATTTTGCATTTGAGCGTCTTGCACCGCTTGATGGAAAAATTGTGTGTCCCTGTATAGACTGCGGAAGGGTGACTAGGAAGGTTCGAGAGGAATGTGAGGTTGATCTGGTAATGCGTGGCATTGACATTAGCTATACCCGTTGGTTCTCGCACGGTGAGGAGCTAGATGCAGTCCCCATGGCAGCTCACGGTGAAACTGCAAACACAGTGATCACTGATGATAATATTAATAGAGACGATGACGATGACATACAGGGTATGATACATGATTTGCAAGGTGGAATAGGCACGGAAACACCGTCAGATGATCAGCCCAATATTGAAGCGGACAAGTTCTACAGATTGCTTAAAGATGCCGAACAACCTCTATACCCGGGGTGTGAGAAGTTTTCAAAACTCTCTTTCAGTGTAAAGCTTCTTCATTTGAAGTGCCTCAATGGTTGGAGTAATAAGTCATTTAATATGTTCGTAGAGTTGCTGAAAGAGGCTTTTCCTATGGGTGAGACAGTACCGAAATCATTCTACGAGGCGAAGAAGACAATTAAAGATCTCGGTCTGGGTTATGAGAAAATTGATGCATGCGTGAACGATTGTATGTTGTACCGGAAAGAGTACGAACATGCGCGGTCATGCCACATATGCGGAGCAACGAGATATAAAGAGACGGATGCCGAGTCTAGTACCAGTCGAAGGAAGAAAAATATATCTGCAACGGTTCTCCTATACTTCCCGCTTAGGGACAGGCTTCAGAGGTTGTTTATGTCATCGAAGACTGCTGAGCACATGAGGTGGCATGCACGAGAACGTACAGATGACGGGATTATGAGACATTCGGCCGACTCTCTGACGTGGAAAGATTTTGATCATACCTATCCTGAATTCGCATGTGAAGTTCGCAACGTCAGGTTAGGGCTTGCTAGCGATGGCTTCAATCCCTTTGGGAATATGAGTGTGTCGTACAACATTTGGCCAGTTGTCCTAGTTCCATACAATTTGCCTCCCTGGATGTGCTTAAAAAAGCCATACACAATGCTCTCCTTGCTCATTCCCGGACCCAGGTCGCTTGGTAATGATATTGACATTTATTTACAGCCGTTGATTGAGGAGTTGAACGAGTTATGGGAAGTTGGGGCTGATACGTATGATGTCTCGTTGCACCAGAATTTTCGGATGCATGCGGCACTTCTATGGACGATCAACGATTTTCCTGCATATGCCAACTTATCCGGGTGGAGTACTAAAGGAAAATTGGCGTGCCCTACATGCAATAAGGAGACAGATTCATTACGGTTGAAGAACGGAGGCAAGTTCTGTTATATGGGCCATCAAAGATTTCTTGTTGACGGCCATAAGTGGAGGCAGAACAAAAGAGCTTTCAACGGCAAGAAGGAACGTGCAAAGGCTCCGGAGCAGCTTTCGGGGGTAGAAGTCTTGTGCGAATTGGATCAGCTTGATGCCGTGACACTTGGAAAAGGTAAAAATAAGAGAACGTATGAATATTCTACGCGTGAGTATAACTGGAAGAAGAAGAGTATTTTCTTTAAACTACCGTACTAGAGCAACCTACTCTTGCGACATAACTTGGATGTCATGCATATCGAGAAAAATATGTGTGACAACATTATAGGAACACTGCTGAATCTCGACGGTAAGACGAAGGATAATCTTAAATCTCGTCTCGATCTTAAGGAGTTGGGTATCCGAAAATCACTTTATCCCCAAGAGATTGGGGATAAGTATGTGTTGCCAGTTGCATGCTACGCCATGAGCTCACAGCAAAAGGCAGCCTTATGTGCATTCCTACGGTCTGTGAAAACGTCAGACGATTATTCTTCGAATATCGCACGATGCGTGCAAGAGAACGGCCAGAAGTTGTCTGGATTAAAGAGCCACGATTGTCATGTTCTTATGCAGCGATTGTTATCTCTTGCTATACGTGGGAATTTAACCGAACAGGTGTCCGGTCCGTTAATTGAGCTCAGCACTTTTTTCAGACAGTTATGCTTGAAGGTACTTAGAGTGGACCAACTTGATCAGATGGAGAGGGATATTGCGATCACATTGTGCAAGCTAGAGATGATATTTCCACCTTTCTTCTTTGATGTCATGGTGCATTTGACCGTTCACTTGGCAAATGAGGCCAAACTCGGCGACCCAGTTCATTACTGCTGGATGTATTTTATCGAGAGGTAATCGTCTCGTCTCATTCACACAATGTATTTGATCGTTCTTGATATATTCATCCAAATATTTTTTTCTCAAATTAGGTACTTGCGAACATTGAAATCATATGTTCGTAATAAAAGTCGTCTGGAGGGATCAATTGCTGAAGGATACCTAGCAGAAGAATGTCTAACATTCTGCTCAAGATACCTACATGGTATTAACACGCGATTCAATCAACTTGAGCGGAACTATGATGGTGGTCCAATAGACTTCGATGGGGGTCTATCTATATTTGCCGAAATGGGTAGACCTGTAGGAGGAGGCAAAACCCATCGATTGTATGTAGATGAGATTCAACAGGCACATATGTATGTGTTGCGCCAATGTGATGAAGTGTGGCCATTCATTGAGTAAGCATTTTACGATCATTTACTCATTCTTTCAGTCCATTCATTAAGTATATGTGCTAATTATAATCTAATTCATAACCTGTAAAACAGGAAGCATAAAGCCATCATTAATAATCGGGGTACTCGAAATGCTCCCCAAATTCATGATCGTGAATTCCCATCGTGGTTCGAGAAACACTTAAGTATTTACATCATTACTGAATTTTATTGACATCCATTACCGAACAATAATTATGTGTTCATATCATGAATGTCATGTGGTTATTATAGGCACAAGAGCTGCACGACAACCACGATCCGCTGATGAATGAGGATCTCTGGCGCTTATCTTGTAGTCCTTTGCAAGACGCAATATCGTACGATGGTTATATCGTCAACGGTTATAGATTTCAGACGAAAGATAGTGAAAAATCACGAAGAACCCAAAATAGTGGGGTTGTCATCAACGGTGAGCAAGAAGAATTAGAAAATATCGACTTCTACGGCGTCCTGAACGAGATTCTCGAGATTAAATTCCTTGGCCAAAATCGGATCGTATTATTCAAATGCGATTGGTATGATGTTAATAATCGCGGGACTGGTTATAATGTCGACAAATACAGTTTTATCAGCATCAACACTGGCAAGAGATTGAATACCCAATATGAAGATCCATTCATTCTTGCCTCTCAAGCGCAACAGATATTTCATGCACCGGATAATACCTCTCCAGGTTGGCAAATTGTAGTCAGGTCACCACTCAGAGATTTTTATGACATGGGAGACAAGGATGCGGGGGTCATCGATGATGATTTGGATGCATACCAGAATGATGAGATAATCATTGTCGACGCAGTGCACGACAAAAATGAAGATGTCGACAATATAAACTGGACAGCGAATGCAGATCAAATGATAGAAGAGGGATGCGATGAGAGTGATAGAGATGAGACAGAAAATGACTAGACCGTATGTAAATCAAATTGTTTCATATTTAAATCAAATTATTTCATATATAAATCATATTGTTTCATATGTATATCATATTAATTTATACTGTTTCATATGTAAATCAAACTGTTTCATATGTAAATCATACCGTTTCATATGTAAATCAAATTGTTTCATAAATCATACTGTTTCATATGTAAATCAAACTGTTTCATATTGTTTCATATGTAAATCTTACTGTTTCATATGTAAATTAAACTGTTTCAGATGGCATCACGGTCATATGTTCGTAGAGGCAGGGGTGGGGTAGCTCGGAGCGCTCCGGCTGCCACCCCAGGGTCCGAGGCCGAGCCGTCCGGATCTGGTAGTGCTGTTTCTCTCTCCACACCAGCTCCTGATGTGGTCGCAGCCTCCGGAGCTTCGAGCAGTGCTCAGCACTCGGCTGCAGCGTCTACGCCCACAGGTAATGTTTAGATCTAAAGTTTTATACATGTTGTAAATACTTCTTCAGTACTGATGTATATTTTATTTGCAGGGTCGAGGATCACCAGGCACGTAGGCGACCGGGGCGTGACGACGGCCCGACGCTTGTCGACCTTACGCGAGCCGCTTTCCCTATAGTGGAACGGCAGGACCTTTGTGGGCGAGCATGCTTCTGACGCCGCCACGTATGTCGATATTATAGTACGGGAGGAGAAGAATGCCCCGATTGTGGGGTTAAGGGGGTGGAAGAACATTGATGTATCCTATAAGGAGAGGATGTATCAGCAGTTTTAGGTATGTTAGTTTCATTAAAGCATTTTAGAATAATATCGTACTTCTTTAATTATAATTTGATTTGATAAAATGACTTCTTTCTAAATTTATTTTACAGGAGAAATTTAAATGGGAGAACATAGAAACCGACACCCATCGGGAGGACTTGTGGAAGATGATGGGTGAGCGGTACAGGGATTACCGTCACGAGCTCTACCAGCTCTACGGTTACTTGGTCGGCCAGCTGGCTGAGGAGGTACAGGCTGCGGCCGGGATGAGAGACGCGCCACCGCTACACGTTCTACAGTTTTTGGTCGCTCACTGGGCCACTCCTCACTTTCAGGTATAATCATAATTTTATTGATTTGTACTTGTTTTAATATTATACTAAAAATTTATATTGATGTTTCAAAATTTAATCGATTGACGCAGGCGAGTTCACGTAAAGGCAAGCAGAATAGAAGTGCCTCGACGACACCTGCTCCAGTGAAGGGGAGGACCTCCGATAACAATCCGATCGATCCGATGACAATCCGATCGATCCGAAATACGGAATAATTCTAACTTCGAATTATCGGATGCCGATCCGATGATAATCCGATCGAATCCAAACCTATTTCATATCCGAAACATGCTAACTTATGATTTTCCAACACTTAGACTCTAAATCGGTGAATCGGAGCGTAAATTGATCAAATATCCAATTAGAACTCGCTCGCAAGTCCGAATTGAAATACGGAATAATTCCAACTTTGAATTATCGGATGCCGATCCGATGACGATCCGATCGAATCCAAACCTATTTCATATCCGAAACACGCTAACATATGATTTTCCAGCACTTAGACTCTAAATCGATGAATCGGAGCGTAAATTGCTTAAATATCCAATTAGAACTCGCTCGCAAGTCCGAAATACAGAACAATTCCAAGTTCGAATTATCGGATGCTGATCCGATGACGATCGGATCGAATCCAAACCTATTTCATATTCGAAACACGCTAACTTATGATTTTCCAACACTTAGACTCTAAATCGGTAAATCGGAGCATAAATTGGTCAAATATCCAATTAGAACTCGCTCACAAGTCCGAAATACGAAATAATTCCAACTTCAAATTATCGGATGCCGATCCGATCGAATCCAAACCTATTTCAAAACCGAAACACGCTAACTTATGATTTTTTAACGCTTAGACTCAGTTATAGATATAAACCATTTTTTTAACAAATACATGTTAATTGCAGGAGCAGGGCGGCGTCAGGGGATCGATGAGAGCACCAACGTTAGTGGCGGGCGGGGGTGGTTGAGATAGGGCATGTATCATCTCACAGTTTTGGATTGTGTAAATATTATTTTATAATATATGGTTATTTTTAGTTCTCTTGTCTATAATTGTCGGGTATTGTGGTAATATTTGATAATTTGCTGTAATTTTTTTATCAATTTAGGTAATATTTTAAAATTTGCGGTAATATTTTATAAATTGTGGTAATATTTGATAAATTGTGGTAATATATTATGGTATTGTTGTAAATCACAGGAATTAAATAATATTATTTAGGTAAATTTATTAAAAAAAAACATACTTATTACCGACGGAAATTAATTATTCCGTCGGTAATAAAGTTTTTATTTTTTTTTAAATTATAAATAAGTTGCCGACGGAATATAATATCCGTCGGTAATATATATATTATTGCCGACTGGAAATATAGAGCCGTCGGTAATATATATATTATTACCGACTGGAAATATATATCCTTCGGTAATATATAAAGTATTACCGACAGGTTATATTATAACCGTTGGTAAAAGTCTTATATATTACCGACGGACTATTATGTATCGTCGGCAATAATATATTATATTAATTTTTAATTGTTTAAATCTTACCGACAACTTTAATATTACCGTCGGTATTAATTATTATTACCGACGGTAATATTTGATCCGTCGTATTGTTTTCCCTGACACATTTTTTCCCGACAGCTGGCGACGGAAATATCTTCCGTCGCTATAAAATATTACCGACGGAAAGTTAATATTACCGACGGATATTGTCCGTCGGTAATAACTGTTTTTTTTGTAGTGGCACCGGTGTCTGCTCATCGATCTGTGCACCGTGTTGGTTCTGTTCGGCCACAGACACTGTGCCTAGTAATGACCGTGGTGGAGACACCCACGCTCTGTCATCCCAACAACTTATCCTGATAGGGCGACCACAGAGCTGCGAACTTATTTAGGTTACATGGGACCAGTCCCTTGAGTCTCCCACTGGTAAGTACCAAGTTGTAATCTTATACTATCAACCATACATAGCTAAACTCTAGGTTTTTACGAGCTGTAGACCTCACCAATTCTAACAATCTCTCACTAGGTCTAACGAGGAATCACGGTGTTGAGCTCTGTAGCTTCTACATGCTTCCTAAAAGCCTTTACAGGAATTCCCTAAAGGAATTGACAATATTATCTGTAGATTCCACCTCAGTACCGCTACTTGCATTTCCTCCTATAACTGTCAGATCAAGTAGAGTTTGTACTTGATGGGTTTCCTCTCACGGCGGTGCCTAGTCTCTTTAGACCTTGCTTACCGCTCTTCTGTTGCAACAACAGATAACTGAGCCTCTGGTACGCGTCCCAAGTTCTCTAAGAACTTCCTAAGCCTTACCATCTGATATACTACCTCGCACGCAACAACGTGCTAAGCCTTTGTGGTGGAGTATGTGATGCACTTGCTTCACATTCTACCAACTACCGCTTCTAATCCCAAGATGAAAACTATTCCTGAAATCGATTCTCTGGAACGCACATCTGACACCAAAGTCAGACTCTGTGTGTCCAATCGATATCAGGACCTGTAAAGTGCAAGCTAACTCATAATCCTCACTTGATGAGGACTTCAGAGTATACCCTTCACTTTAGTCCAGTAATATGGACCCGGGTTCGACTGAAACTGACTCATGAATCCTGCTGTGCAATAGATATCTAGCCTCGTAAACCGAATCTGGCTAGAATCTTATCTTTATACGTAGCCTGTGACAGCAAGAGAACCTTACTCTGGTTATCTCGAGTTACCTTGATTCCCAGAGCATAACTTGCCTTACTAGGGTCTTTCACATCGAATTGTGATAACTACGAACCTTTACTGTAAATAATATTCTTATATCATTTTCAATCAGTAAGATATCGTTAACGTAAAGTACTACGTACACCCTTGTAGCTCTTTCACCTTTCTTGTACCCACTTGGTTTATCCTCATTCTGATCAAATCCGTGTGAGCGGATTCCCTTGATCAAAATAGATATTCCAACTTGGATGCTTGCATCAGTTCATAAATGGACCTTTGTAACTTGCATCACATATCTTCCTGACCTACTGACACAAAGCCTGGGGCTGCTTCATCCAATGTCCTTTCCAAATTCTCGTTTGGAAATAATTATCTTAACATCCATTAACCAGATCTCCCAACTATAATGGGCTGCAATGGATTTAAGAGGATCCGAAATAGACTTAGGCATAGCTACCAGTGAGATGGTTTTGACATAGTCAATCCCTTTTTCTTTGGTAACTAATCTAGCTACTTAAGTCTTAACCGGGTGCTCTTCTTATACACCTCCTACACCCTGAAGGGTGATAGTGCTATAAGTGTCAAGACTGTTCCAAGGGACATTAATGTAAATTTGCCTCCATAGTCTTTTGTCAGTCAGAGCTGTCGGAAGCTCCCACAACTTCTTCATAGCTCTAGGGATCATCCGCCTGAAACTCTGGATTAACTATCGAAGTTTCTTCATAGTCTCTTTTAGGAGCTCTGATGGTCCCACAACGACAAGCTGGTGGTGGTACAAAAGTGAATTGTTTCTACAGTGTCTGGCATACTAGTTTCTTGTATCATCTACTCCCACTATGTTTTCAGATGCGCACTCTCTACCAGTACCTAGTAGTTCACTCAGAACTACCTTACTGATAAACTTATGGTTTACAATATAATCCTGATCTAGGTAGATAATATCCGTAGAAACGATTACCTTCCAGACCTCAAGATCATAGAATAGTCCACCTTATGCCTCCTTAGAGTAACCTATAAACAGATATACTTGGAACTACATATCCATCTCATCCCTCTTGTCCTTTTGCACAAGTGCAGGACAATCCTATATCTCGAGACTCTATAGTGTTAGCTTTCGCTTAGACCATAGCTCTTTATAGGTTTGAGGCACTGATCTAGATGAGAGATAATTTCATATATAAGCTACTGTTTTAAGGTACAACCCCAGCAAAAGGTAGGTAGTACACTTGGCAATATTCATCATACTACGGACCATGTCAAACAGGATTCGATTCCTTCTCTCGGAGACTTCATTCTGATGTGTCATCCTTGGAGCATTTAACTGGGAGATAATCCCATGCTCCCTCAGGATCCTATGGAACCCATTGTATGCGCAGGAAAAGATACGGGTCGTCTTTATTGCGAATCACACGAGATTATAAAGTGGCTGGGACCCGGGGGCTCGGGTGTGGCGAGTCCGGGTGCGGCGAATATTTGATCAGGAGATTGTGGGAGAGATCCTCTAGAGGGTTCCTTTGATCCGTGTCTCCATGTGGTATTCGTGCGAGAGCTCTGAAGGGATTGCCCAGGACAGAGGTCTTTACAGGGTGAGGGTTTCTTGAGAGGCTAAGGAATATCGGCCGTTGATTTTGTCCCATCCGTGCTTCGCGCTTTCTCGGCTAAGGGGGTTTTGGGCTTTGTTCCTCGGTCTTCGTGTCTTACTCGATCCTTACTAGACCTCGGCGTCCTTGATCGTCGGTTCGCGGCGTCAATCGTGTTTTGGCGTTGGCTTTGGCGTTAGCTTTCGGCTTTGGCGTGGCTTTGGCGTGACTCTAGCTTTTGCTTTGCTTTGGCGCTTGCGCTTGAACGTAGGCGGGTAGAGGCTTGCGATGCTTTAGTTCTTTCGGATTTCACGTCGTATCGGCTAGAACGTGCGGTGCTTTGCTCGTGACCGCCGTAGTTGCTTGGCTTTGGCATGTGCGTTGCTTTGGTGCGGGCTTTACCGGTGCATTCGCTTTGGCTTCTTGCGTTGGCTTTAGCTTTAGCTTTGACTCGATCTTCTTCTCGAACGGCGATGGCTACTTCTTCAAGACTTCTTTATTCTTCCGGCTTCCTCGATGGTTATGGTGTTGGCTTGGCTTTTCGGCGGAGGTAGCACCAATCTTCGTGTGACGGTTATAGCGTCGGCTTTTGTTGATGAAGACGGTGGGGGTAGCACCGATCTCCGTACGACGGTTGTAGCGTCGGCTTTTATTGATGAAGACGGCGGGGGTAGCACCGATCTCCGTGCGATGGTTGGAGCGTCGGCTTTTGTTGATGAAGACGGTGGGGGTAGCACCGATCTCCGTGCAATGGTTGTAGCATCGGCTTTTATTGATGAAGACAATGGGGGTAGCACCGATCTCCGTGCGACGGTTGTAGCGTCGGCTTTTGTTGATGAAGACGGTGGGGGTAGCACTGATCTCCGTGCGACGGTTGTAGCATCGGCTTTTATTGATGAAGACGGCGGGGGTAGCACCGATCTCCGTGCGACGGTTGTAGCGTCGGCTTTTGTTGATGAAGACGGCAGGGGTAACACCGGCTTCAGGCCTTCTTCTCTAAGCTTTCTTCTTCGTGCGAGGAATCGACGCCTTTATTGAAGACGACGGATGTTGTCGGCTTCGATCTTCTTCTCCGGCCTTTGCTTATGGCTTCTTCGGAGTTGATGAAGATCGTTGGAGAAGTCAGGATGACGATGACTCCGGGTCTTCTTCTCTAAGCTTTCTTTTTCGTGCGAGGAGTCGAAGCTTTGATCTTCGAGTGCAAGGTCTTCACGTTGATGAGGACTTGAAGGGCCAAGGATTCCCGTAGGACGTTCTTGCCGTGCCTCGTGAAGCCTTTGGTCTTCAAGCGTTGGAGCTTCTCTTGCAGAGCCCTTTCGTCTTCAGCTTTTCCGATCTTTGATGCCTTCCCCCACCCCTTCTATTTATAGGCAAAGGGCGGCGGTTGGGAAAGATATGGCTGAAATCTTTTTGTTTCATCCAATATCTCCCTCCATAACCATCAAGATATCATTCCCTTATTTGGGGAAACAAACTTGATCCCCTCCTTTTTAGTTAGGGTGGTTACAGGCAAGATGTGACTTGATCTTTGAAGATTGAGTTGTTATCTTTGTACTTTCGGATCGCATGGCGACACGACGTCATCTTGTCCGTCGGATCGAGGGATCGTCGTGGATCTGCGGTTGTGCAGACGCCCACGCCACCTCCCCCCGCATCGAGGCGGTTTGGATTTTCTTTCTTTTCTTTTTCTTTTCTTCTTCTTCTTTTTTCTTTTATTTTCCTTTATGGCCGACCCCACCTCCCAAAAGAAGGGGGGCACAGTTTTCTATGAAGGGGGGGTCGGTGGGCCCCCTCTTTGTATTCGAGCTGCGGGTCCGGTGGGACCCGTTTGCTTTGGGTCAGCCGCCTTTTATTTACGGGCCGTTGTGAGCTAAGTTCGCATGCGGGCCGTTGTGTGCGGGCCAGGTTTCGCATGCAGGCTGTTGTGTGCGAGCCAAGTTTTGCGTGCGGGCCGTTGAGTGTGGGCCCATTTTGCGTGTGCGAGTCAGGTTCAACCCGAAGGCCGTTGAGTGCGGGCCCATTTTGCGTGTGCGAGTCGGGTTCGACCCGAAGGCCGTTGAGTGCGGGCCCATTTTGTGTGTGCGAGTCGGGTTCGACCCGATGGCTAATTTCGGTGCCCATAAATGCCCCCTCAAGTTTGAGTGCGCCCGCGGGAAACGCGTACCGCTTGGACTTGACTCGCGTATTTATATGGGATTAGGTCTTTATAAGGACCCCCGTTTCTTTGTTTCTCCTCATCGTCGAAGGTTCCCGACGGCTTGGAGACGAAGAATCTTGCTAGGGTTTCTTGCTTTGCGACGATGACGCGGAGGATGAAGATGGTCACCCCATGGAGTTCGAGAAGACGAGGAGACCGCCGGATTGCGGAGGGTGGAGGGTCGCAGACGAGGTAGTCTTCCTTCTTCTTCTTCTTCTTCTTCCTGGTTTTGGACTATGGGAGCGGGAGCGGCAGCAGCAACGGCGGCATGGGCCGGGGCTGCAGTGGCCAGCGCGGCAGGAGGGCACGGCGCGCGGTGGCGGGCGCGGCAGGGGGCGCACGTGCAGGGCGCGGTGGCCGACGCTGCGGGGCGCGCGCGCGCGTGCGGGGCACGACGGCCGACGTGACAGGGCGCGCGCATACGGGGCACGGCGGCCGGCGCAGCAGGGCGCGCGTATGCGAGGCGCGGTGGCCGGTGCTGCGAGCGGGCGCGGTGGCCTGGCAAGCGCGGTGGCCGGTGTGGTGGCCGTCGCGGGACGCGGGCGCGGTGGAGGGCGGCCGGCGCGACGCGAGGCGCGGCAGGCGGACCTGTGGCCGGCGCGGCACGAGCGCGGTGGCCGGCACGACGCGGGGCGCAGCAGGGTGGCGGTGGTCGGGGCGACGCGGGGTGCGGCAGGGTGGCCGGTAGCCGTGGTCGGCGAGACGCGGGGCACGGTAGGGTGGCCGATGGCCGGGTTGGCAGAGGCCAGCAGCCCCTCCCTCATCTTGCGGGTTTTAACAAGAGAGAGGGGGCTGCAGCTTTTTGCTGTGGCCCCCTCTTGTTTCTTTCCTCTTGGCATATGGGGCTGTGGCTTTTTAGCCGAGGCCCCCCCCCCTTTTTTTTTGCGCTTTTCTCGCTATTCGACTTGTACTTTTCTTGTCATCTGACCTGTGCTTTCCCTTTCATCATTTTTTCAGGTCTCGGCGTTACGAGAGCTTTCCGAGTTCTGGTTGGGTCGTCGATGCGGTCTACCACGGGAGTACGCATCTTCGTTTCCCTCTTGCTTAGGTCTTCTACCACCGTGTTCCGAGACAGGAGGCCAGACTATCAGTACTTCAGCTTTCGACGCATAAGCGAGTTTGTGAGGATGGTGTTGTCGACGGCTCCTGTCGTGTGTTGAAGCTTGGTGAGTGCATTCTTACTGACGAAGGGTCTTCACAGTAGATTGTTCGACCGAGTTTAGGGTTGTCGTTCCACCACACTGGCGAGGAATCAGTTCCGGTCCCCGTTGTTGCTTTGAAGATATGCTCCCGTCGTACACGATGGGGTGTGGAGATTCAACCGCATGGAGGTGTAACATATCTGGGATGTTTCCGGGACTGGATGCGAGAGCTGTCTGGCGCGTTGGAGGCAGAGCCAGGGATGGAGTGCCTGGCGAGGTTTGTGGAGCCGGCCTGTTGGGAGTACAGCCGACCGGATGGTATGTACCGGGCTCTTTGTGAGTAGTGGTGTCCTGAAACCAACACTTTTTTGATCGGAGCTGGTGAAATCGGGATTACCCTTCATGATGTGCATATTGTCTCTGGATGTCCAGAAGTTCGAAGCTACTATCAGAAGGAGGTTCCTTCTTTGGTGGTCTTGACGGACCCAGACGAGTCTCCTAGCTTCTGCCTTTTGCTTTTTAAGGCATATGCTATCATAGCGGCGCTGTCACGCCCCGGATCTGACTACAAGGGTAAACCAGTCAACCCGGGTGATGGGGTTTTATGGGAAGACAGGTTATAAGGTTGCGAGGTTAATTTTATTATTTAGTTATTTATTACTAATTTATCATTAACTACTTACTAGCTGATGAGGGACAGCTTTGAGGAGAAGCCTACCAAGGAAAACATTACTGATTCTGGCATTATTCAGAGCATCTAAAACATAGTTCCATAATTATTACATAACCAACTGGAAATAATAAAAACTAGCTAATAGCTCTAGTGTCCTCGATCTCTCGATAGCTATTTAAGATCCTTTAGGAAGCGTCAGAGAAGGATCTACCGTACCTGAAAAGAGTGTGCAACAACGGGGTGAGTTTACTAGGTAAACTCAGTGAACAGTTAACCCTAAACTAGCTAGGGTAAACCATAGTCATACCCTGCCCTTCTAGAATTCTACGAGGGCGACAACATACACATACATATATTGTAAATAAGATAGTTCAGCTAGCTAATATGGCAGTTCTACTATGGTACAACTATAACTGTAAATGTAAGATAAATAATCATCCAGATTAAAAGTATGCAACTAATCACCGAATGTTAGTTCTACCTACTCCTAAAGTGAACCGACAGTTTTCTAACTGAGTCTGCCAACAGAAACCTGGGTCCAAGCATACCTGGAGAGCCAGAAATACCCATATGGCCATAAGGGGGCTTGATCTTTCACCATGGGGGCACTCCCGCCCAACTTGCTTCTTCGGGGTCATTACCCAGGGGTGGACTACTAGGCCACTAGGGGCTTTACTGCTTGCCCAATCCTGTGACCCTACCTACTTGATTCGGATTATGCACAGGCGGTGGTTCACCTCCCATCCTGTGCACTCGGGTCCCTTACCCATGCCCGTGAGTAGTGAGTCTTCCCTCTGGGAAGAGAACCTCAACTGAGGAAGTACAATCACCAGTCTCTCCATTGAGACCACCGGTCTCTCCATCGAGACCACCAGTCTTCATTGCTCAATAGCAACTAGACTGCACCATGCGACCCATGGTCACCAAACACAGTCATTCAACAGAATATTAATAAATAATCAGTATAAGTGTCTACTTGTTTGCATGCATCCTAGTGTGAATCTAGATTGAGTCAATCACCGTTACAGCTATCAAAATATTACATGTATAACTATTCAAAGGCAAGGGATAGTATGCCCACCTCCCACATGCAGTATCGATTTCTCGCCTGCATGCATTGGACATACTATGCCACATACGGTTTTATTTATTATTTTACAGATACAACTACAATCTACTCTAATTAGAATAGAATTAATCATGTTCACCTAGAGAATAGCTCGGTAGTTCACGCTCCTCACGCCTATCGGTCCGGTGTACCGTCGAAGGAGAAACTGACCATCATGGTTTGAAATGTATAAGTTGTTACATCCATAATTTAGTCAAACTAGGGTTCTAAAAAGGTTGGTTTAGGTATGAGGGACCCATGGGATCTGGTCTCGCTCGAATCCGACTTCGGTCGGAGGTTTTAGGATCGAACCGGTAAAAACCGGTCTATAATCGGTTCAATAGGTTAAAAGGGTCTCCAGGGTACCAAAATATGTTCAATACATCGGCATCGATGATCTGAGCACGATGCCACTGGTTCCGTCCAATTCCGAGATCGGACGGAGAATTGGCGGTCAAACCAAGGTGCACCAATTAGTTCGGGTTCATGGATAAAATGGGATACTACACAGTATAATTACTGTACCTAACTATGGCCAACAGGTAGGATTTTCCGAGCTGATCGTAATGGTGCTGGTTTCGTCCGATTCCGAGTTCGGACGAAGAAATGGCGACTGAACCAATTTCTGGTTGGTTTAAGGGTCTGGTTCAGGTGAACCAGACCGGTTCACTGCTGGGTCGGGTCTGTGTTATCAGGTTGGGTCTGCGGGTCGGGTCTGGTCTTCTGTTCGGATCGGGTCTGCAGTGGTCAGGTCGGGTCTGGGGTTGTCGGGTCGGGTCTGCAGTATTAATAACAAAATGGCTTGGGCAGACCCGTTATTTACGGGTCTGCCACTCCCTTCTTCTTCCCCATGAGAACCAGCTGGGTGCTGGTTTTCTTCTATGGTGGCGACAACGAGTTGGCCGGGTTTTGGTGCACCGGCGGTGCCCGGCCTGTCTCCCCCGCATCGCCCCCACAGAGGAGACATGGGAGGAGGTGACCGGAGCCACGTCGGAGCCCGGGATGGTAATGGCCGGAGGGTTTTGCTCGAGGGTTTTATGGCCTTGGTTGCATCGGCGGTCACCGGTGGGGGCTGGGTATTGTTCCTCCCGATGAGGACCGAAGGTGGGGTCGCGGTGGCATTCTATACCCGAGTGGGCCTCGGCCAGGGGAGGAGGGAACGGTGGAGATGGGTTGGGTTGCGGAGGAGGAGAGAAGGACAATGGCTAACCTTGGTTCGGTGCTCGCCGGAGTCGGGAGAGGAGGCGAGCCGCTGATCCTCTCTCTCTCTCTCTCTCTCTCTCTAAATATATGTATTATTACCTTCCTTCTCCCTCTCTTAATTTGCCGTTCCGTCTCTCTCTTAATTTGCCGTTCTTTCTCTTTCTCTAGGTTCTTCGTAAAGACAGAAGTACAGAGATAAGTTGTTATGGTGGTAATTAAAGAAGGTTTAAAAGATCAGTTGTTAACCCCTTAATTCCTAATAAAGAGGAATGAATAAAGGAACGGAAGATGTTGGGCTTATTATTCCAAATCTTGCTTGATCCTTCCCATCTGAATTTAATCTTTTAAAACCTTGGGGAGGGATATCTATGAGCCCTAAAGCCAGCTAGGAGGTTAGAAGTCAGGTCTTAGGGCTGGTCGGGATCGATCCCGCGCCCTGAAGTGAGCTCGATAGGAACCCGGGTGCGATTCGAGTACCTACTGGGCTGAAAAGGATAATTAGTCGTAACTTATAAACCGGTGGTCAGAATAGGGCCCGAAAGGATTCGTTGGAAAGGTCTCATCGACGTAAACGCATCAGCGCTTGATATATATTTTTCTGACTTATGGATCTCTTGAAAAGAAAGAAATACTTAAAAATTTAAAATAGCAGTTACTCATCACCCAGGTATCGGATCGACCCCAGCTCAAGCTTATTGAAAAGATCTCTCAGATCCCCACCCAACGTATCCAGCCTTGCTACGATCCGATTACCCAAACTTCCGTGGTAAATCAAACAATATCAAATGTCAGTTAATTTATCGATATTCTAGGGTATAACTACCGAACTGCCGAAACTAGCTGCGCATACACCCGATTACTGCACGGGACGCGCCATTGCGACCTGTTCGAAGCCATAGCAAAAGTGAACGTAAAATATTTCATGGGTTTACGACTTATTCTTCCAGAAAAATCCCAAGGAAAAAGTCTTATTAAGAATGACGAAAATACCCAAGGTGAACTTTTATTATTCCCAAATTTAACACCACAGGTGTTACAGGCGCGCGAGCAGTCAGACCGAGTACTTCACTCGGCTTGGGTGGACTTCTAGTTTCGAGGAGAGTATCGTCATGTTCCCCCTTCGAATCACCCGATGTGGAGGTATGCATCATCGAAGAAATCGGCACCTGGCACTTTTCGGCGGCCGATTGAATCTTTAAGAAAAGAATGGTGCTCCATGGCAGGAGCACAGCGTCCCAAGGAGGTTTTGGGACTGGAGGAATGCAGCGATGCTTGGCGGGCTGTTAATTGGTTGGCGGGGTTGGTGCTCTTTCTTTGTCGCTTTGCCCTGCCCTGGAATGGGGATGTGATACACCATGGGACCTTCCTTGCGGCTGCTCGGATGGTGAACGGGGAACTTCTCAACCTGGTGCCGGCGATCCTTTGCTCGCTGTATCAAGGGCTTAGTAGAACATACTGGAGTTTATCGAGCGCGGATAATGCGAGAGGGGAAGTGGGCCTAGCCAGCTTCTTTTGTCCCCTGCATTATCTTTATGGTTGGATTGGCCTCCACTTTCCAAAGGGGATTTTTGCGGCGCGCGGACCTTCGAGCTCAGTGCCCTTCCTTCCTTGTGTAGGGGGTGTGATGAATGCCTATTACGCATGGGAGCGTCCGAAGCCCAGTGCTCGAGAATGGTTGCGATGTATAGGCCCTTTCGACTTTGACTTTGTATCGGAGAACGCGCTTGCACCTTTCGTGAGATCCTGGTGTGCGATGGGCCAGACATGCCCGAGCACTTGTACTGGAGTATGGTAAGTTGCAAGCCCGGGTATCTTGTTTGGCATCATGGGGACACAGTGGAGGTGGCAGGATATTCTCCTCACTGGTTTGCTCGACAGTAAGGTTTTCGCCAAGAGTTGCCGAGGACCCCTTTGCGAATGAAGTCACGTTACACTCCCCAGGAAGCGTACCGCCTTTGGGGAGCACTTTATGATCGCTTTACTGGGTGTATTTTCTCGCCGGGGATTAAGCCGGGTGGAAAGGATGCTGCAACTCCTGAATATCGCCGCTGGGTCAATGAGTCAGTGCTTCCCTTCCTGGCTAGCTTTTCACTAGATATCCTTGCTAGTAGCGAGCGAGTTGACTTTTCTTTTGACCCCTTGGTGGGGTTAGAGGATCGCCGTCTTTGGTCCGAGGAGCGACGATCGGAGAGATCTTGCGGCCATCGAGAGAGTACTTCCCGGGCTTCTCCTTCTGTGCAAGAGGTCGAGATGGCTTCGTCTACCAAGGTTTAGAGTCTTCCTGAGACTCTGGCTTCTTGGAGTGGACGCGCTTCTCCCAAGAGAAGGAAGTTGGATTTCTTGTGTGAGGCAGCTTTGGATGGCACTAGTGAGGCAGAGCCAGCTCGAGAGGGAGAGCCAGGGCTTTTTGCCGATGAGGTAATCCCTCTTTCCGGGGTAGCTTCATAGGATGCCGCAGGTATATTTTATTTCTAGTTGCTTGTGGATTTCTTTGCTTGTATTCTTATTCTGTTTGGATGAGTTTTTAACTCTCATTTTGACAGGTTCTGCTGGATTGGACTGCGAGTCTGACCCCAACGGGGATGGGCATGAATGCTCTCCCATCAGAGTGACGTTGATCGAGAGGGGTGGGCTGGATGTCCCCTAGGATAACTTGGAGCTTTTGGGAGTATGTGGAGCAGATTTTGCCGACATTGCGATCAACCTGGATGATATTGACATGGAACAGTTGGGCTTTGGGAAGGAGGATGACGTCTCCAATGTAGGGAGAGAACAGACTCCTCTAGTTAGATCTGGTAGCCTGGCAGAGATTACTCCTGCAGTCGTTCCGTTGGAAGGTTCGCCTGTAGCTTCTCCTTCAGCTCCGGTGGCGCCGCTGACTGTTATCACGGCGATGGTTCAGGAGGCGGTTCCCGCACTTGAGCCTTCAGGACCGGAGCCTACCTTGTCTGTGCATTCAGGGGCTGACAAGCGAAAGTGTAGTTCGCGGGGCCTCCTTTCTGTGTTTCTTTTAGAGAGCTGTCGGAAGTATATCCAGGCGACGCTTGCACCTTTTCAGGAGGATGGTCTTGATGCTTTGAATGGCTGGTGGGTCCTCGAGGGACCTAAGTTTTGCAAGAGTCTGGCGGCTTTCCAAGTAGATGGCTCTTTGTTTGAGGAGCGCATGCGTGCTTTCTTGATGGACAGTGAAGCTCATCGCTTGAAATGGGCTTCGATGGAAGATGACCTTTCCTTGATACTAGCAAAGGCTGAGGACGAGGAGCGTCGACTGGAGGAGCAGCATACACTTGCCATCGCGAGCCTTGTTCGAGCACGGAAGAAGCTAGAGGCCGCTCACGCATCTTTTGAGAAAGCTGAGATGATCAAGAAATCTTTTGGAGAAGATCTTGCGAAGCAACGTATTGAGTTGACGACGCATCGGGAGCGGACAGCTTCTCGGTCTTCGGAGCTGCAGCGTATGGAGGTTGTTGGCGGCGAGCTGCTTCAACGTCTTAAGGATTTCACTTTGCTTTACTAGCAATATTGCCTTTTTTTTTTCTTTCTTGTCACTTCTGCTGGATAGACTCGTAGTTTTGCTTTCCTTCGTTTGATGATAACTTAATATTATGCATCTATTTTCTGGACTTGTCTTCTAGAATGGCAGTGCCTGGTTGTTTTTTTTTTGTTTGGATTGAACCTTTACAGGTTACCTATGTACCCTACTGAGAGGGATCAAGTCGCACGTAGTTCATTTATTTCCTTTTTTTTTTTTTGCGCAAGGAGTGTAGCCTTGCTTTTAGGCATAATACCTTTTGAGGTACTTGCCATTGATAGGGCCGAGTGTAAGCCCTTCTGGCGTGGTAAAAAGGTATGCACCGTTGGAGTAGACTTCTCTGACTGCGTGCGGTCCATCCCACTTGGCGTCGAACTTCTTTCCCCCTCGATGCGAGAGAATGATGGGGCGTTTGACTGCCAGCACCAATTCTCCTATTTGGAAGGATCGAGGGCGAATTCTTTTGTTGAAGACTCGCGTTAACCTGGCTTGGTAGCACTCCAAGCGTTGCTAGACTTCAAGGCACTTTTCATCCAGTGGTTCCAATTCTGCTAGGCGAAGTTGGGCGTTGTCGCCGTTGACGAAGCCTTCTTGGATGGCTATCCTGAATAACGGGATCTGGAGCTCAAGCGGGAGGACAACTTCTACTCCGTATACCAGTAAGTACGGAGTTGCCTATGTTGGCGTGCGAAAAGAGGTGCGATATGCCCATAACGCTTCGCCCATGCGTTCATGCCAGTCTTTCTTTGACTTTGAGACGACTTTCTCCAAAAGCTTGCAGAGTGTTTTGTTGAAGGCTTCTGCTAGACCGTTGGCCGACTCGTTGTACATGGTTGAACATCTTTGCTTGATATAGAACTTGGCACAAAATTGGCTGACAACGGCATTTTTGAACTGCTTTCCATTGTCCGTGACGATATAGCGAGGGACGCCGTACCGGAAGATGATGTCGTTCTGGATGAAGCTGATGACAGAGTGTCTGGTAACTTTTCGCAATGGTACTGCCTCAGCCCACTTAGAGAAGTAGTCTGTTGCCGCCAGGATATAAAGATGCTGCTTGGATGACTTGGGTAGCGGACCGACAATGTCGAGTCCCTATCCATCGAAGGGCCATGATGCGATGGTTGGATGCAAAGGTTCTGGAGACTGACGGATGTAGTCGCCATGCAATTGGCAAGCGTGACATCTCTTTGCAAACTCGAGGGAGTCCTTGATCATAGTGGGCCAGTAATATCCCATCCGCCTGATGCAGAAGTGAAGCTTTGGACCGGACTGGTGTGAGCCACAAATCCCGGTATGGACTTCTTCTAGTGCTGTTTCTGTTGGAATTGGGTTCCGCTAATCAGAGTCACAGCGGAAGCAAAAGAAAGATCCAAAGATCATACGGTGTATGTTTCATTACAATTTCGCTATAAAACAATCTACATACAAATCTATAACCTTAGCATATGTGTGGACACCCTAGAGGCATACTATGATCTACGGAAGACATGCATGCATCGACTTAGATGTTTAGATTCATCATACCTTATGAATCTATGATCTAGATATTACGGAATGATGAAGAACCGCACTTGAATCGCAAGGGAAACTGTCAGATAGCACCTTGTCCTTTGCGAATTGAAGAATCCTCGAAATCCCGTCTCTGAGTGCAGGGATTACGAGCCAACGGAGGAATCCGTTGCGAAGACGATGGCGAGCCGCGAGATTTTCTCCTCCTCTTTCTCCTTTCTTCCTTCTCCTTCCTTCCTCTTCCTTCTCCCTTCTTCTTCCTCTCTTTTCCTTGGCCGAAACCACAAAGATGAGGAAAGGGGAGAGGGTTCGGATTTTCCAGGGAGAGGAACACTAGGGCCGGCCCTCCCCTCCCTATTTCCTTTATAGGGCCGGTCTCCCATGGCTCCAAGGAGCCTGGGGCCGGCCCCTAGGTGGATAGGGATGAGGGGGGGTCGGATTTAGGTCTCTCGGGTGTCTATCGTGAAGCCCGGACGAAAACGCCCTTCACGAAAAGCGGAAAACTGAAAGTGAGACTGAGTGAGGTGCGCTACTCGGAATCGAGTTCTGTCAGCGCCTGTGAGCTCCTGGAATTATTTTGCTCATTTTAAGATTCATATTCAATGTGTTCTGAGCCATATTTCAATATTTACCAAAATACCCCTACAGCCCGTAACACACGTGAATTAGGTTCTTAGGCTTCGGGCTTGCGCTCCACCGCGCTACTTCGTATCCAACGTATCCAACTAGGTCGGAGAATATACGCAACGATAGGGTGGAACCTTCAGGGTCTAGCTCCAATCGGATCCCTGATTAACTGTTCCGGTGACACACCAAAGTTCCGTTAATCAGCCCTAATCCAATTAACCCGCGTAGCCACCCAGAGTGCGACGCGAGTTGAACTCTAGTGATCCTAAACTTATGTTACTCCCTCGTAACCCTGTTCTCTACTATACTCCGATAATCCTTATCCCTCCTATTACTGGTGCCATGATACGACTCGGGCGGTGGGGAGCACCGTCAGATCCCGATCGATCATCTGACTAGGGTTTGATGACTTGTCATCTATAACACCACACACCTTCCGGTGCTATGCCTAGCATCCGGAACATCATCAGTCATACTGACAACCACCAGGCCTGGGTTAACTGTGTGGACAGATTGACTCATCAAAACGCACCCATCCAACACTGGATGTCGGATAACCTGTAGGGATTATATGTCACTCAAGCGCCAGCCGGGTAACCCAACGTACCGTGGTATTGGACTATGGAAGGTGCGTACACGTTGCACATCAAAGCACCACACAACTGGTTGGCCCAGTGAGCATGGTCCCTCAGGGTTAAGGATAAATTATTTATAGTAGTAAGACGGTTTCTGTACCAGTGTCTGAATCACTGAACTATGCATCATCTTGGTTCCTGTTCAACACGATTATCGTGCTTGGTCAGGTGAATGGGAATCCCACGTTTTCGTGGTGGAGACTTCACCATATCCTCTACCTGCCAACAGCTTGTTCTCGGTGAAGCGACCGGTATTACCTAAGCTGTGAACTAGTTCTAGGTCTACACAGAAATGGTCCACTGGGTCTCCCAAGCATGGATCCTCCATGCGCCTCAGTGGCCTACTGTGTTCCCTAGGGTCCTTTTATTATATGAGTATTATCATATACCGGAGTAGTATTCTAATTAAAGCAATAACCAAAGTCATCTTTATTAATGTTAATACAGAAAATCCCCGCTAAGGACACACGAGCTATAACAATCTCCCACTTGGCCTAGCGGGGAACAACAGTCTTAACTCCCATGGCATCCATGTGCTTCTCAAAATCCTTGGTCGGTAACGCCTTTGTGAAAGGGTCCGCCATGTTATCTGTAGACGCCACCTGAGTCACTGCTACCTCCCCTCGCTTCTATAAGTCCCGGATTATATAGTATTTCCCCTCGATATGCTTGCTCTTCTGGTGATATCTTGGCTCCTTGGATTGTGCTACCGCTCCACTATTGTCGCAGTAAAGGACAATAGGATCTTGAGCTTCCGGTACGCATCCTAAGTCCGTGAGGAACTTCTTGAGCCACACCGTCTCCTTAGCTGCTTCGCACGCCGCAATGTACTCAGCCTCTGTCATCGAATCCGCGATGCATCCCTGCTTCACGCTCCTCCAACTGACAGCTCCTCCTCCTAATGAAAATACAAACCCTGACGTCGATCTCCTGGATTCCGGATCTGACGCAAAGTCAGAATCCATATATCCAATCGGCATCAGTTCCTGTGAAGAGTAAACTAACTCATAATCTCTCATCCTACGGAGATACTTGAGTATACTTTTCACAGCAGTCCAGTGCCTTGGACCCGGATTTGACTGATACCTGCCCATCATGCCTACTGCATAGCATATATCTGGTCTCGTGCACTACATGATATACATCAGACTCACTACTGCCGAAGCATAAGGTATCTTCTGCATCTCTGCCCTCTCCTCAGGAGTCTTAGGACCCTAATCCTTGGACAACTTCATTCCATATCTGAATGGAACCAGTCCCTTCTTGGAGTTATGCATACTGAATCTGACCAAGATAGTATCTATGTAGGCCGACTGTGACAGTGAGAGAATCTTGTTCTGGCGATCTCGAGTTACCTTGATCCCCAGAACATAACTCGCTTCACGCAGGTCTTTCATGTCAAATTGAGAGGATAACCACACCTTCGCTGTAGACAACGTTCCAATATCATTTCCGATGAGCAGGATATCATCCACGTAAAGCACTAGAAAAACTACTGCAGTCTTATCGTTCCTTTTATAAACACATGGTTCATCCACGTTCTGTTCAAATCCATAAGACTGGATAGCCTGATCAAAACACATGTTCCAACTTTTGGATGCTTGCTTCAGTCCATAAATGGACCTTTGCAACTTGCACACCAGACCTTCCTGACCTTTTGCAATAAAGCCTGGAGGCTGAGACATATAGATATCTTCTTCTAAATCCCCGTTGAGGAATGCGGTCTTGACGTCCATTTGTCAGATTTTCCAATCATAATAGGCTGCAATGGACAAGAGGATCCAGATAGACTTAAGCATAGCCACTGGCGAAAAGGTTTCGTCATAGTCGATCCCTTCTCGCTGGGTATAACCCTTAGCGACTAGTATAGCTTTGTAAGTCTCAACGGTACCATCCGGGCCTCTTTTCCTTTTGTACACCCACTTACACCCAACATGTTTAATGTTATAAGGTGGTGTTACAAGTGTCCAGACCGAATTTTGGGGCATCGATGTCAGTTCTGCCTCCATGGCTTCCTGCCATGCTGCATGGTCAGTGGATACCATCGCTTCGTCATAGTTCAGAGCATCATTCTCCTGAAACTCTGGATCAACCATAAAGGCTTCTCCAATGTATCTATCAGGAGCACTTGTGGTCCTCCCACTGCGACGAACCTGCGGTGGTTCTATAGGAGTCGATTCTACAGTACCGTTAATCTTAGTGGTATCGGCTCCCACTACGTTTTCTGTCTGCGTACTCCCATCAGTACCAAACAATTTTTCAAGAACTACTTTACTGGTGGGCTTATGGTCTATTAAATAATCATGCTCCAGGAATACGGCATTCGTCGAGACGACAACCTTTCTATCCTCAGGGTCATAAAATAAACCACCATTTGTCCCTTTTGGATACCCAACGAACAGACATACCTTAGTTTTTGACTCCATCTTATCTCGCTTATCCTTTCGCACATGTGCTGGACAACCCCAAATCCTAAAGTACTGTAGGCTTGGCTTTCGCTTCAACCACAGCTCCTAAGGAGTTAGGGGTACTGATTTTGATGGAACAAAGTTCAAAGTATATGCTGTCGTCTCTAGGGCATATCCCCAAAAACTAGGTGGCAATGTTGCATAACGCATCATAGTCCGAACCATGTCTAACAAGGTTCGGTTTCTCCTCTCAGATACACCGTTTTGTTGTGGTGTCCCTGGTGCAGTCAACTGGGATACGATCCCATGCTCATGCAGGTACCCAATAAATTCATCCGATAGGTATTCGCCTCCTTGATCCGATCGAAGAGACTTGATACTTTTACCCGTCTGCTTTTCTGCTTTAGCTTTGAACTCCTTGAACTTATCAAAGGATTCAGACTTCCGCCGTATTAGGTATATGTATCCAAACCTCGAGTGATCATCTATAAAGGTGATGAAATACTCGAAGCCCCCTATAGCACGGACACTTATGGGCCCACATACATCAGTGTGTACCAACTCCAATACCTCCTTAGATCTGCTACCTTTGGCTCGGAAAGACCTTTTAGTCATCTTGCCTTCCAAGCAAGACTCACACGTCGGTAGGCTTTCTGAAACATTTAGACTTAAGAGTACTACCTTAACCAACCTGTGAATCCTGTCTGAGGCTATGTGTCCAAGCCTTAGATGCCAAAGGAGTGTTGGATTATCTGAGCGATTTTTCCTTTTAGATGAATTAATCACACAAGCTTCAGTTATGTTCTCCTGCTTATGATTGGAGTTAATTACATAGAGACCATTCTGTATCTTTCCCTTACAAACAAAGGAACCATTCAATTTAATTGACACACCAGAAGCATCAAATAAAACTGAAAAACCTTCATTATTCAATAAGGAAACAGAAATTAAATTACGTCTCAAGGACGGTACATAAAGTATGTCTCTAAGTAATAAACTTCTTCCATCAAGGAACTACAAGATGACATCTCCAACTGCTTCAGCCTCTGCCACGGCCTCAGTTCCCATGCTTAGGATTATCTCCCCATCACCCAGTTTTCTTGTCTCCTTGAACCCCTGCAAATTATTGCAAGCATGGTTAGTGGAACCAGAATCCATAATCCATGAAACTGGAGAACAACTGGATGCTACAAGGGATTCCACTATGTGGATTTGAGATATACCTGTCTCAGCCTTCTTGGGAGCCGCGCGGCAGTCGCCCTTCCAGTGCCTATTCTTGCCACATCGAAAATATTTTTCTTTGGGCTTCGTCGGACCATTCTGCTTAGGAACCTGTAACTGCACCTGGCCCATCTTCACGGGCTTCTTAGACTTTCTTTTCTGAATATTGCCCCTGGTTTTCAAAGAAGAATTCCGTTCCACGTTCAGGGATTGGGTTCCTGCCTTCATCCTGTCCTCTGCCGCCTGGAGCGCCGCTAGGAGCTCTGCGTTAGACATCTCCAACCGGTTAAGGTTGAAGTTCGTAACGAAGCCCTCAAACGCTCCTGACAGAGACGCGAGGAAAATATAGGTCTGGATCTCTGCATCCAAGATGACATTGAAGGAACCAAGCTCGTTCACATAGCCAAACAATTTCAGCATATGATCCCGAACTAAAGTCCCCTCTGCCATCTTGGTTGTCGTGCAGCTCTTGTGCCTATAATAACCACATGACATTCATGATATGAACACATAATTATTGTTCGATAATTGATATCAATAAAATTCAATAATGATGTGAATACTTACGTATTTCTCGAACCACGATGGGAATTCACGATCATGAATTTGGGGAGCATTTCGAGTACCCCGATTATTAATGATGGCTTTATGCTTCCTGCTTTACAGGTTATGAATTAGATTATAATTAGCACATATACTTAATGAATGGACTGAAAGAATGAGTAAATGATCGTAAAATGCTTAGTCAATGAATGACCACACTTCATCACATTGGCGCAACATATACATATGTGCTTGTTGAATCTCATCTACAGACAATCGACGGGTTTTGCCTCCTCCTACAGGTCTACCCATTTCGGCAAATATAGACAGACCCCCATCGAAGCCTATTGGACCACCGTCATAGTTCCGCTCAAGTTGATTGAATCGTTTGTTTATACCATGTAGGTATCTTGAGCAGAATGTTAGACATTCTTCTGCTAGGTATCCTTTAGTAATTGATCCCTTCGGACGACTTTTATTACGAACATATGATTTCAATGTTCGCAAGTACCTAATTTGAGAAATTTTTTTTTGGATAAATATATCAAGAACGATCAAATACATTGTGCGAATTAGACGAGACGATTACCTCTCGATAAAATACATCCAGCGGTAATGAACTGGGCCGCCGAGTTTGGCCTCATTTGCCAAGTGAACGGTCAAATGCACCATGACATCAAAGAAGGAAGGTGAAAATAACATCTCTAGCTTACACAATGTGATCACAATATCCCTCTCTATCTGATCAAGTTGGTCCACTCTAAGTACCTTCGAGCACAACTGTCTGAAAAAAGTACTGAGCTCAATTAACGGATCGAACACCTGTTCGGTTAAATTCCCACGTATAGCAAGAGATAACAATCGCTGCATAAGAACATGACAATCATGGCTCTTTAATCCAGACAACTTCCGGCCGTTCTCTTGCACGCATCGTGCGATATTCGAAGAATAACCGTCTGGCATTTTCACAGACCGTAGGAATGCACATAAGGCTGCCTTTTGTTGTGAGCTCATGGTGTAGCATGCAACTGGCAACACATACTTATCCCCAATCTCTTGGGGATGAAGTGATTTTCGGATGCACAACTTCTTAAGATCGAGACGAGATTTAAGATTATCCTTCGTCTTACCATCGAGATTCAGCAGTGTTCCTATAATGTTGTCACACATATTTTTCTCGATATGCATTACATCTAAGTTATACCGCAAGAGTAGGCTGCTCCAGTATGGTAGTTTAAAGAAAATACTCTTCTTC
Organism: Chamaelirium japonicum; assembly: GCA_947650365.1. Lineage (NCBI taxonomy): Eukaryota > Viridiplantae > Streptophyta > Magnoliopsida > Liliales > Melanthiaceae > Chamaelirium > Chamaelirium japonicum. Next base: position 61,812,942 of record OX393559.1, on the reverse strand, counting down.
TTCCAGTTATGCTCACACGTAGAATCTTCATACGTTCTCTTCTTTTTACCTTTCCCAAGTGCCACGGCATCAAGCTGATCCAATTCGCACAAGACTTCTACCCCCGAAAGCTGCTCCGGGGCCTTTGCAAGTTCCTTTTTGTCGTTGAACGCTCTTTTGTTCTGCCTCTACTTATGGCCGTCAACAAGGAATCTTCGATAACCCATATAACAGAACTTGCCTCCGTTCTTCAACCGTAATAAATATGTCTCCTTATTGCATGTAGGGCATGCCAATTTTCCTTTAGTACTCCACCCGGATAAGTTGGTATATGCAGGAAAATCGTTGATGGTCCATAGAAGTGCCGCATGCATCCGAAAATTCTAGCGCAACGAGGCATCATACGTATCGGCCCCAACTTCCCATAACTCGTTCAACTCCTCAATCAACGGCTGTAAGTAAACGTCAATATCATTACCAGACAACCTGGGTCCAGGAATGAGCAAGGAGAGCATGGTGTATGGCTTTTTCAAGCACATTCAGGGAGGCAAATTGTATGGAACTAAGACAACTGGCCAAATGCTGTACGACACACTCATATTCCCAAAGGGATTGAAGCCATCGCTAGCAAGCCCTAACCTGACGTTACGAACTTCACATGCGAATTCAGGATAGGTATGATCAAAATCTTTCCACGTCAGAGAGTCGACCGGATGTCTCATAACCCCGTCATCTGTACGTTCTCGTGTATGCCACCTCATGTGCTCAGCAGTCTTCGATGATATAAACAACCTCTGAAGCCTGTCCCTAAGTGGGAAGTATAGAAGAACCTTTGCAGATACATTTTTCTTCCTTCGATTGGTACTAGACTCGGCATCCGTCTCTTTATATCTCGTTATTCCGCATATGTGGCATGACCGCGCATGTTCGTACTCTTTCCGGTGCAACATACAATCGTTCACGCATGCATCAATTTTCTCATAACCCAGACCGAGATCTTTAATTGTCTTTTTCGCCTCGTAGAATGATTTCGGTACTGTCTCACCTATAGGAAAAGCCTCTTTCAGCAACTCTACCAACATATTAAATGACTTATTACTCCAACCATTGAGGCACTTCAAATGAAGAAGCTTTACAGTGAAAGAGAGTTTTGAAAACTTCTCACACCCCGGGTACAGAGGTTGCTCGGCATCCTTAAGCAATATGTAGAACTGGTCCGCTTCAATATTGGGCTGATCACCTGACGGAGTTTCCGTACCTATTCCACCTTGCAAATCATGTATCATACCCTGCATGTCATCGTCATCGTTTGTATTAATATTATCATCAGCGATCACTGTGTTTGCAGTTTCACCGTGAGCTGCCATAGGGACTGCATCTAGCTCCTCACCGTGCGAGAACCAACGGGTATAGCTAATGTCAATACCACGCATTACCAGATCAACCTCACATTCCTCTCGAACCTTCCTAGTCACCCTTCCGCAGTCTATACAGGGACACACAATTTTTCCATCAAGCGGTGCAAGACGCTCAAATGCAAAATCCAGAAATTTCCTGACTCCTTCTCTGTACTCTTGGCTCGTGCGATTCGAATTACGCATCCAACTCTTATCGATCGAAGACATCTTCGTCTATCTGGCTATACAACACCTGACATATAATTTCAAACAATGTTATAAGACTCCGCACGATTTCGGTTTTGGTTCTCGGGTATGAAACATCGAACCGAAACTTCTACAGGCCATCCACATCGCTAATGGATGGGAAAAATCTTTATATTTCGACTAGGAAGAGTATTTTGGGGATAAAAATTAAGCCTAATGGTTAAAACTTTAAGGAGGAAGGTCAACATGCCGACGGAGCATAGTTATAGTTGAAAGGGTCAAGTCATGGGCGGATCTAATAGTTGGCTCGGCCGGGCTATGGCCCGGTCGAGTTTTGAGAAAAATTATAACTCGCAAGTGCACGAATTGCTTGTAGAAGCGGTAGGTATTACGAGGTCGATCCCACAGGGATTGCTAATGAGGAAACTGTCTAATCTAGGATTATTAACTATTTACCTAAATTACTTAATGAGCAATGTTGTTGATTTGGTTTTATAAGATTGTGATGGGAAAGTAAACTAAGCAGGATTAAAGCGTGCAAATTAACTAAGGTAATGCGGTGCAGTATGGAAGTTCGGATATGGATGAGATACTAAGGAGGTCGAATTCACCGCTAGATCATCGTAGATGCTATGTTTAGATTATGGTGTTCTAAATTTATGCGAGTAGCATGCGGGAAACAAATCCTGTGCTTTCTCGAGATGCGATCGTTAAATCTTCTATACGAGGTTATGACATAAGCATGGTTTAATTTCAAGCATGGAGTAATAAAGCAGAGCATCGATTGTCTAAATAGAGCACAATGGATCAGAGCTAACATAGCAAAGCATCGATTGTCTAGATTAAGCACAATGGATCTAAACTTTATTTAAACGATAAAAACTGGGCTTTGATTAGCAAGAATACTGATGTTAACTACAAGGCATGCATGACAATACCATGTGAGAACTATTAAATCATCATAGCAAATCCGAAATTAAATCATATATTATCGATGAAAAGCTCGGCATAGAACACATAAAATAAACTAACATCTACTATGATCTAAGGTTTCATCTCGGCCTTAGCATGCAGTTTAGCTAGACATGAGTTTTGTTACATCAAAGGAACGACTGGAAATAAACGAAGTACAGATCATCCTTGAAGATTGCTCTGTGGACTTCGCCTTCCTCGATCGCGTTCCTCGATGCTTTCTCCACTTCGGCTTGATCATGACGTAGCCTCGATGATGATACGATGACGGCTCGGATGGTGGACGAATGACGGATGATGACCGGCGGTTCGGTGGTCAGAAGGCGATGGGAGGTGATGGCTAAAACTAGGGTTCGTGGATGACGATGGGTGGTGGATGTGGAAGATGAGGGATGGTGTACAATACGGTGGTTCGAGCCAAGGTTGGTGATGAGGGGTCCTTATTCGGTGGTAGATGGCTGCGTTTTTGGTCGTCCAAAGCTCCCTTTTGATGGTTCGGATCCCCCCCTATATAGGAGATATAGGTAGGTTATTTTAGAGAGAGAATAGATAGAGAGAGAAACGTTTGGGCGGTTGGGTCGGGTTAAGGAAAGAGATAGAGTTAGAGAGAGGGAATTTCGGTGGAGAAAAACTAGGGAGAGAGAGCTGGGCCTGATCGGTTAAAGAGAGATTAGGGAAGAGAGAGAATCCCGGCTGGGTTTTAGAGAGAGAAAGGAAAGAATAGAGAGAGAGAGAGAAAAGAGGGGCTGCGATCAGGTTTTGGAGGGTAGAGACGGACGGCTGTTATAGGAAGTAGAGAGAGAGACGATCGGAACCTGATCGGGTAAGGAAGAGAGAGAAAGGAAAGAGAGAGAGAATCGGACTAAGAGAAAATAGGGAGAGAAAGCTGATGGGTTCCGGTTTTAGAGAGAGAAAGTCGGGCTGGGGTGGCTGGGTTCACACTTCACATGCAGGGCTGCATGCATTTGGGTTTGGCCCGGATCTGATGCATGGGAGGGCTGTGATGGATCGGACGGTGCTGTGATGGTGGGTGAAAGAGTGGGTTCCGGTTTATGGTGGGTGAAGATCTGGGCCGCTGCATGGGGTTATAAAGTTTTGGGTTTTTGGATTGGACGGCTGTGATCGGTTTTGAATGCAAGGAGAGCTGTGATGGAGCTCGATGGGGTGAGGTGCGGATCAGGTGGTGCTGGCCGGGTAGATGCACGGGACGGCTGGGATTAAATGAGATGAAGGGCTGGGTCTGATGGACGGGATGGCCTTGATCGGGTCGGGGTGCATGAATGGGTTTATATGCATGCATGCCTATATGCATGGAAGGATGGGCAATCGGACGGCTGCAATCAACCCCTGCATGGATGAGATTTAAAGAAGTCAGGGCTCAGGTGCAATATTGTTCCATGGCTAAGAGGTTGGGTGCACGATCGAGCCGGGTTTGATACTTCAAGACCTATGGAAATGCGCGGCTTCGTTTTAGAAGGAAGAAGAGGTCATGAGAGAGAATCGGGTTTGTGCGATTCGATCGAAGTCTTGGCCATGACGGGTTTACGGGCGACTTGGGTTGGTTAATGGGTTCAAGCGCGATGGGGTCACGTGGAAGGCTTGGTCACCCACTTATCATCATCCGAATTCTTCATCAAATCCATCGTCGGTCCTTCGCATGATTGTAGTCATCTTCTGATTCGAGTCATGCGTTGGAGCGATTTGTTGAATTCTTCTCCCGCCGTCGAATTATTGCACATTCTTTCTTTCATCGTTCCTTCAAAAATGTCCGCATACGGCCTGTACAACTTTCATCGAATTGTCGTGAGAATATCCATTGTTTGATCATAACGCTCTTGAGCTGACTGCATCGATAACCGGATCAATTCCCTGAAAATCACACATGAAATGACGTCCACAAGATTCCAATACGCGATTATCGATAAAAGGGATATATTGGACTTTCGAGCTCCATATTTTTCATGCATACAATGTATGAGAGCGAACCAATATGCCGTTGGGTTCGTATGAGAGTCTACTATATCGTGGTGCAAAGAAATTCATGCAGTTTACGTGTATTATGAAAGTTTTACGTAGCAAAGTGACGATATATGCATGATAAAGAAGGGTTAAATCGCACCAAATGGACGCTCAACACACCCCCAAACTTGAATCTTTCTCGTCCTCGAGAAAACAAAATAAACTAAGAGAATAATAAAAGAATAAAAATAACTTAACTCACTTTCGCATGAATCGCGATTGCACTTAGCACGTGCAACAAGCCGTTAAACCCCTGGGTTTCCCCAGTGGACGAGTTTTGTCTCGTGAGGGTTTGCAGTAAATCTACCCACAAATTTTAAACTTTTTTTTTCTTTTTTTTTTGAAAATATAAATAAGAAATAAGAAAAGACGGTTTTGTAGAATAATTAAAAAGTACTCAAAAAATAGAATTTCTAAGGCATAAGACTCACAAGGTATCTAGCCCAAGCTTCGGCTTTCGAAGTATGCACTTTAGGTTCTAACTATTAGTTTCCCGTTAGAAAAGATCAAGGTCAACTCTGCTCGAGTGCACGGTGCTGTCTGGGCAAAACACAACTAGGGGTTTGGTTCTCTACATTCATAACATTCTAACAGTCTTCTAGAACGGTCAAAGTCGACCTTAGAACCTGAGTCAAAACCAGCTAATCTAGACAGGCTAGTGAGAGTTGTGGATATTCACTTTAATACCTTTCGGCTTTATATGTGATATTCCAGTTTCCCTATATTGTTTATAACGACGACTTTCACACTATTTTTTTTTTTCTGTCTCATTTTTTTTCTGGATCTAATTATATATCCCTTCCTAACTTGTACCATGCCAGCTGCACTCTATGCCCATGACACGCTGCCAACGCTCTCATGAGTTAGGTAGCCATCTTCATGTTGCCTTTATTTTTGATTCACTCTGCATCCATAGGATCATTCTCATAACCCTATCGACCAGGCTTCACTCATACTAGGGCATACAGGTTAAGACTTTTATATAATTAGGTCCTAGACCATGCTAATAGGTAGCCCTTTCCGCTATACCTTAGAATTCACTGGTTGCTTTTCTAATGATATTTTTTTTCCTAAACCAAGTGAACCAGATCCGCATGGTTCATCAGGACTCCAAGTGACTATTAGGTGATATGAAAGCTTTGAATCTAGACCCTAGAGGTGTAAGCCAGATGTGAAGTGAAAAGTCAAGACTAGTTTGTTTTGACAATCTCTAAAAGGTTACTAAGGGTCAGAACCATCTTAGACGTACTTTTTCTAGCTAATCCTTGGACTTTATACCTTGATTACCAAGTGCCTTATAGTTCTATTCGAGTACGAAAGAATTATGCTACAAAACCTAAAATAAAGGTGAAATATATATAGATTTTTTTTTTTTCGAAAAGAACGAAAAGGATGACAAAAGTAAAATGAGTAGAAACTAAAATATGGAAAAGAAAATAAAAAAAATATGCAAATACAAATTCCTATAGATTTCTATACGAACGTTGTAGTTTTGGTAGGGGACTACAGACTAGACACACATACACGAAGATGTATGTGCCGAGCTGTCCCACTACATCGTAAGTTGATGCATTATTATTACTATTATTTTAAAAAATTAATTTTTTTTAAATTTAATTTTAATAAAAATAAAAACTAGAAAAGAACGAAAACTTATTATTATTATTATTATTATTATTATTATTATTTAAATTAGATGCAAGGCAAGAATGATTTTGTAAAAGGTACACCATACCCCCAAACTTAAATTAGATATTGTCCTCAATGTATGAATTAGACATGCACATGAATAAGATCGTAGCATTATATGATTGCATTTTTGAAGGATATATATATAAAATGAAAGTATGAAGTTTTAAGGATGGATAGTACCGTATAATTTCTTTGCATCCTCGTTTCCTATAAAATGTTAGTACTACAAAGAAAAGAACAAACCGACTAAATAGACTAATAAAGACGAGCAGATACTAAAAAAAAATGACTGCTATAACACAAATATGTTTTTCAGCAGATGTAATTTTCAAAAAGAAAAGAGAGTAGTCATCAATTGAGAAATTATATGCTATGGTATACTTTGGGTATCTTTCTGCGTGAATCTTCTTTATTCTATTAGGGTTCATCCTATATTGTTCTTCATGATTTTTCTTTTCAAATGGAACAAGATAAGATTCATTATTGTACTCCATATTCTCCCATGTGTCATGTATATTATCTTTGACAAGTTTGCATAATTGAATTTTCTGATTGTGGGTGTATTGAGGAAAAATTAAATCAGAAAATATATATTCATCACCCAAATGTGTATGTTGAAACTCAGATGGAAAAATTTGTAGGTCATTGTATGATTTTTCGATACTGGATAAATGATCAGTCATGATATCATTAATTTCAAGATTCATTGATAGAGCATTGGCTTCTTTAGGAAACATATCATCATCAATGTCATATGGACGATCATGAGTGGCATCAAATATAATATTGGTCAGATCATCGTTCGGATCACCAAAATTTTTTAAGCACACCTCCAATAGATCATTAAAAGATGATTGGAGAATCTTGTCCTCCATAAGATTGTCGATCATATTTATCTTATAGAAATTATTATCATTAATAACATTTAAACTGGATAGGAGAACATTACTTTTAACATCGTTATAGGGGGGAGCATAGGTTTTTTCATTAATTATACTATCTATAATGTCATAATTGATGGCATCAATGTTGGATGGGAGATCATTAATATCCTTAAAAATCATATCCGTATTAATGTCATCAATATTGCTCGGACAATCTTCCAAAGGATTAAGAAAATCAGATTTGGCAAGTTCATCTTCTATAGGGATGTCCATCTTGGTCTCCTCATCAGCTCCATTATCTATTGAGATGCTAATTATGTTCTCATAATCTTCATCGGAGTTAGACTCAGGTTGAAGTTGATCTTGAAGTATTGCTTTCTTAATAATATTAAAATATGATTCAATTCTTTCGAAAGCGTTCATTTGCTCTTGCATATTGCTTTGATAGTGTTGCATAAGCTGATTGAGCATAGACATTTGTAGTGTCTCTTCAAGAGTCTCCTCATTTGGTGGCATATAATCATAAGGCTCTTGAAAATTATTTGCAGATGATTCATTTTTCCAACTATAGCCTCGATGATATTGCCAACTATAATTTTGATAATATTGCCTACTTGGATTTTGAAATTTTTGCTATCTAGGATCGTGATAATTTTGTCATCTAGAATCATGTGTGTTATAGCATGGTGAATTATGTTGTATATGGCCATGTAAACTACTAATCGGTGAATTTCTTTCTGGATATTCTAGTTCAGTTGAAAAGTTTGTACAATCCTGATGTCTGGTGGTTCTTGTTTGGTTCATATACTCCCTTAGGCTGATTGCTTCGTTAGTCATTTTTGTTAAAGATTGAGAAACTAATCTAAAGATAAAATTAAACTAACAAAACTAAAACTAACTAAGGCAAATAAGAAATAACCTAAATGCGAAAGCTCCGTTGCAATCCCCGGCAACGGCGCCAAAAACTTGATGCGATCTAAACTAATCCTAAATTAAGGGTTTAATTTGATCTAAATTATAACTCACAAGTGCACGAATTGCTTGTAGAAGCGGTAGGTATTACGAGGTCGATCCCACAGGGATTGCTAATGAGGGAACTCTCTAATCTAGGATTATTAACTATTTACCTAAATTACTTAATGAGCAATGTTGTTGATTTGGTTTTATAAGATTGTGATGGGAAAGTAAACTAATCAGGATTAAAGCGTGCAAATTAACTAAGGTAATGCGGTGCAGTATGGAAGTTCGGATATGGATGAGATACTAAAGAGGTCGAATTCACCGCTAGATCATCGTAGATGCTATGTTTAGATTATGGTGTTCTAAATTTATGCGAGTAGCATGCGGGAAACAAATCCTGTGCTTTCTCGAGATGCGATCGTTAAATCTTCTATACGAGGTTATGACATAAGCATGGTTTAATTTCAAGCATGGAGTAATAAAGCAGAGCATCGATTGTCTAAATAGAGCACAATGGATCAGAGCTAACATAGCAAAGCATCGATTGTCTAGATTAAGCACAATGGATCTAAACTTTATTTAAACGATAAAACTGGGCTTTGATTAGCAAGACGACTGATGTTAACTACAAGGCATGCATGACAATACCATGTAAGAACTATTAAATCATCATAGCAAATCCGAAATTAAATCATATATTATCGATGAAAAGCTCGGCATAGAACACATAAACTAAACTAATATCTACTATGATCTAGGGTTTCATCTCGGCCTTAGCATGCAGTTTAGCTAGACATGAGTTTTGTTACATCAAAGGAACGACTGGAAATAAACGAAGTACAGATCATCCTTGAAGATTGCTCCGTGGACTTCGCCTTCCTCGATCGCGTTCCTCGATGCTTTCTCCGCTTCGGCTTGATCACGACGTAGCCTCGATGATGATGCGATGACGGCTCGGATGGTGGACGAATGACGGATGATGACCGGCGGTTCGGTGGTCAGAAGGCGATGGGAGGTGATGGCTAAAACTAGGGTTCGTGGATGACGATGGGTGGTGGATGTGGAAGATGAGGGATGGTGTACAATACGGTGGTTCGAGCCAAGGTTGGTGATGAGGGGTCCTTATTCGGTGGTAGATGGCTGCGTTTTTGGTCATCCAAAGCTCCCTTTTGATGGTTCGGATCCCCCCCTATATAGGAGATATAGGTAGGTTATTTTAGAGAGAGAATAGATAGAGAGAGAAACGTTTGGGCGGTTGGGTCGGGTTAAGGAAAGAGATAGAGTTAGAGAGAGGGAATTTCGGTGGAGAAAAACTAGGGAGAGAGAGCTGGGCCTGATCGGTTAAAGAGAGATTAGGGAAGAGAGAGAATCCCGGCTGGGTTTTAGAGAGAGAAAGGAAAGAATAGAGAGAGACAAAAGTGTTGGGTGTGTGTGTTAAAACCACACAAACACCTTGGGTTTTAGTCCCATATCGGTAAGGGGAGAAATCCCCTACCAACATATAAGGATTTGCCCACTTCCCCCCACTAGTCATCACACTAGAGGAGGGGCTCCACTAGCTCACACACGCGCGCGCGTGTGTGCCGTGCCGAGCCGAGCCGGGCCGGGCTTGGGCTTGGGCATGGGCATGGGCGGCGCGTATGTGCGTGCCCACGGACCCGGACACGATAGCACCTCCGAAATGGGCTGGTCCGCACCTGCCCTATTTTTGTTTTTTGCTTTTAAGTCCTCCACCATTTATGATATTCCTTTTTGGCTACTAGCCGTTTTGCATGCGACCCGTTGCTGCATGCGAGCCGTTACGAGACTGCTCTCTGCGAGCTGTAACGTGCAAGGTTAATGGGCTTAATCGCAGCCCATTAACCGCTCCCCTCTTTCAGCCTCCCATTAACAGCCCGAGGCCTATATAAGGCCCGGTGCAGCCATGGGATGTACACACTCCGAAAATCAGAATTCCTCCCTGCTTACTGCCTCTCTCTCTCCCATTCTCTCGTGCCGTGTTGCTGTGGTGCTGCCCCTTTGCTCCGAAGAGACTCCCTCTCTCGGACCAAAGCCTTACTGCGGTGCTGCCTCCCGGCCTCGAGAAGATCGTCATCGAGTCGCTGGGTTCCTGAAAGTCTACGAGGTTCGCAAAACCTTCTTGGAGTCGTGCCGACGAGAAGGAGGTCGCCTGACCGGGGTCGCCGTATCTCTGAGAACAATTGCCACGAGACCCGCACGTGGGGGGCAATAAGATTCTTGGGACAGTGCCTAGCACGCTTCGACCACAGGCCAGAGTTTCTAAATCCTCTTTTGTCCCAATATTAGATCTAAAATAATTGACTTGCATCTAATAGAGGAATCTAAATAATTAGATATATTTTAGATAGATTATTTCTCCCTTTTAGAAAAGTTCGGCAAGGTGAATGACGGTTCCATAGAACCCGCTCTGCCTTGGCAAACAATTTCTAAAAGAAATTTGTAACTTGTCCTTGTTTGCGAAAATAACATTTGCTAATCAATTTTTAATATTAATAATTTGATTAAATCCTAAATTTGCTAGTTTAGAACGATTAGATTTCCAACAATCCAAGAATCTTATTGCTATTTAATCGTTCATCATATTATCATTCTATTGTGCATTTCATTTTGTTAGTATTGTTATCATAGAATAAATAGTTTCATTATTAGTTGTTAAAAGTTGCGCTATAGTTATTAGTCAAAATTAGTTCTCTACAAAAGTTAATTAAAAGCATACATTTTAGAAAAGACTAAGAGTCATTATTTGGAATATTCCACTACCTACGGTGTCTAGAAAGGCTTGACAAACCGGCATTAAATTGCCCAAGGTAGCTTGGTATTTGAGCGAGCCTAGTGCTCCACCTCCTACCTGGAGCCCATCTGGCCGTTAGGATTTGGAAGTTTCATTTTGACTTCTGAAAGTCAAATCTATACAGTGTGCTTTAAAATTGACAAAACTTATTTTTTAATCCACAGATTTCAACTTCTTACTTTGGTCCGAAATGGCCCCACCAAACCGTGAAACCCTTAGTGCCAAACCCGAAAAGTTTGACGGGTCTAACTTCAAGAGGTGGCAGAACCAGATGCGTTTCTGGCTAACCACACTTGGGTTATTATCAGCCATAGGTGAAACCGCACCAGGAGTATCCAATGGGTCTAGCCAAACTCGTCGCACCCGAGCCTCCACTTCACAACCTGAATCTGAACCAACTTCTGGCATTCCCACTAGGACCCCAGAAGAAATCAACTACCATGGCCTTCATAGGATCCTAGGGGCTTTATCTGATAGGCTATATGATATCTACTATACCATTCAAAACTCTAAGGACCTATGGGATACCCTAGAGCGTAAGTATGGCCTAGATGATGCTGGAGTAAAACGCTTCAAAGCGTCTGACTTCAACAGCTTCAAAATGGTTGACTCCAAACCCATGAATGATCAGATTCATGAGTTTGAAAACCTAGTCCAACATCTGAAGACTAATGGTTCCACCCTTGATGAAACCTTCCAAATAGCCTGTCTTATAGATAAACTCCCTGCTTCTTGGTCCGAGTTTTCTAAACACCTAAGTCATACCCAAGGTGACCTAACCCTAACTCAAGTTCTAAACTCTATTAGAATTGAGGAGCAACATAGGCTCAGGGAAAAGGGATCCTCTGAATCCAAACCCAAGGTCAACAACGTAGAGGGTCAACCGTCTAAGCCATTCCAAAAACCTAGACATAAGTTCCAGAAGAAACCCTTCCACCCTAAGCCTAAGCCATATACCAAGAAGCCATACCATAGCAACCATAACCCAAACCATCCCAAGGACCAAAAGAAGGAAGGAGTGCGTTGCTGCTACGTCTGCGGTCGGACCAATCACATGGCCAACCAATGCTTCTACAAGAAGACAGCACCACCTCCAAATCCAAGAAGAAATGGTCCAACGCCACCCGGCTCCCAAGTCAACATGGTGACCTCTGGAGCTGGCTCTTCTGGGACCGCTTTCAGGTCTGTTCTCTTCACCCCTGAAGTTAACATGACCTTTCAAGCATTTGATTGGTGGATTGACACAGGAGCTAACATTCATGTTTGCTCTGATCAATCTTTGTTTTCCACCTATCAGGTCTCAAGTGGAGGAGCTGTAAGCATGGGGAACAATGCTGAGGCTCGTGTGCTAGGGATAGGACGGATCGACCTGAAGTTGACGTCGGAGAAGACCCTGACCCTGCGCGGAGTCCATCACGTTCCGGAGATTAGGAGGAACTTAATTAGTGGGTCCTTATTAGTCCAACAGGGCTATAAGCTTGTATTTGAGTCCAATAAAGTTATAATAACTAAAGGAATGAATTTTATTGGAAAAGGATTTCTTTGTGATGGTTTGTTTAAATTAAATGTTTATAATCCTTCGTCCACAATTCTGAATGTTGAGTCTTCGGTCACTTGGCACCAAAGACTAGGTCATGTAAATTATAATTCTATTAAGAAACTCATGACCCTAAACATCATTCCCAAATCCGATACTAGGAATCTCGACAAGTGCGAGATATGCGTTGAAGCGAAACAACCTAAGAAATCTTTTAAAACCATCGATCGAGACTCCCATATACTTGAATTAATTCACAGCGATGTCTGTGATTCTGGGAGAACCTCGAGAGGTGGCAATAGATATTTTGTAACGTTCATAGATGACGCTTCAAAATATTGCCACCTATACCTTATTAAAACTAAGGATGAAGTACTCAGTAAATTTAAAATTTACAGAGCTCTGGTTGAAAACCAATTAGACGAAACCATTAAGATCCTTAGGTCAGACCGAGGAGGGGAGTACACCTCAAATGAGTTAAGTGAGTACTGTGATGACTATGGAATACTCCATGAAGTCACAGCTCCTTACACTCCCCAATCCAACGGTGTAGCGGAAAGGAAAAATAGAACCCTAATGAACATGGTCAATTCCATGTTACTAAGCTCTGGAGCGCCAGAGAACTTATGGGGGAAAGCCCTAATGACGACTTGTTTTATCCTTAACCGTATTCCTTTTAAACACAATGACTTGACCCCATACGAAGTATGGAAACATAGAAAACCAAACTTAGAATATTTAAAAGTGTGGGGGTGCCTAGCTAAGGTAAAAATCCCCGATAACAAAAGGAAGAAGATAGGACCTAAGACTGTAGATGCTATCTTTATTGGCTACGCTTCAGACAGTAACACTAATCGATTTTTAGTGTTTAACTCTGAAATAAGCGAAATAGCCAATAACACCATAATCGAAGCAAGAGATGCTTCATACTTCGAAAATATCTTCCCTTATAAGACTAGGATCAATACTAATCCCAATAACCAGGCTTCTAGTTCTAATCAGGTAACTCAGATCGAACCCGAAGTCCAATTAGAACCTGAAGACCAGACTGAACCGGTAACCGAACCTAGAAGGAGTAAACGTGCCCGTGTAGAGAAAGTCTTTGATGACTTCTATGCACTTATGGTGGAAAACTCTCCCTCCACCTATACAGATGCAATGAAGTCCATAGACTCACCTTTTTGGAAAGAAGCCATAGATAACGAAATCCAATCCATACTTCAAAACCATACCTGGGAACTCACCAATTTACCTCCTGGTTGTAAAACTATAGGATGTAAATGGGTGTTTAAGAAAAAGCTTAGACCCGACGGTACCATAGATAAATTTAAGGCACGACTTGTAGCCAAGGGCTTTACCCAAAAACCAGGGGTAGACTACTTTGATGTCTACTCACCTATCGCTAGGATAACCACGATTAGGATCCTCATCGCCTTAGCTTCAATCTATAAGCTAGTCATACATCAAATGGATGTTAAGACTGCTTTCTTGAATGGCGACCTTAATGAGGAAATTTACATGGACCAACCCGAGGGATTTACTGCACCTGGACAAGAAGGAAAGGTGTGTAAGTTAATTCGATCCCTCTATGGTCTTAAACAAGCCCCAAAACAATGGCACATGAAATTCGATGAAGTTATCTTATCCTATGGATTTGATATCAACACAACGGATGAATGTGTATACCATAAAGTAGATGGTAATAATGTTGTCATCTTATGTTTGTATGTTGACGATATCCTGATATTCGGTTCAAACATACAAATCATAAATGATATCAAACACTTTCTGTCCCAAAACTTTGACATGAAAGATTTAGGACAAGCCGACGTTATTTTGAACACTAAGATCATTAGGAAGAACAATGGTTTAGTGTTATCCCAATCCCACTATGTCGAGAAAATCCTTAGGAAATTTTACGACCCCGATTGCCAACCAGTATCCACACCATATGATCCAAATACCCATCTAACAAAGAATATTGGATTTCCTAGACTACAGAGCGAGTATGCTCAAATCATAGGATCGCTAGGTTTTCTAGCAAACTATACTCGACCCGATATCGCTTACGCAGTAAATAGACTTAGTCGTTATACATCTAACCCGAATTTGTCCCATTGGAATGCGTTAGAAAGAATTTTTAGATATCTTAAGGGAACCATATCATACGGTCTCCACTATAGTGGATATCCAGCTGTATTAGAGGGATACTCTGATGCTAACTGGATTAGTGACTCAATAGATATTAAGTCCACAACCGGATATGTATTCCTACTAGGAGGTGGAGCCATATCTTGGAAATCCACCAAACAGACTGTTATAGCTAGGAGTACCATGGAATCAGAAATGATAGCGCTAGATACCACTAGCACAGAAGCAGAATGGCTTCGAGATCTTCTATATGAGATCCCATTGATAGAAAAGCCTTTACCGGCTATATCTATCCATTGTGATTGTCGATCAGCTATTGATAAATGTAATCAAGAAAACGCTGACGTGAAAATAAATCGACATCTGAAAGTGAGACATAGATCTCTCAGATATAAGATGAAAAATCAAATAATTGCCCTAGACTTTGTTAGATCCGAAAAGAATTTGGCGGATCATCTAACTAAGGGCCTTTCTAGGACAGTGGTCTTAGAATCATCGAGGGGGATGGGATTAAGCCCATAAGAAAGATCACCGCAGTGGGAACCCAACCTCACGGAGGTTCAATGGGTAGAAACAAACTGTAGTAGTGATTGAAAATGAGGAGCACTGAATAATGCTCCCGTCCCTATGACGTTAGTGCTTATTAAAAGCAAGGGGTAGGATGAGTTTAAAACTCTTAATAAGTCCAAGACCCATGAGGCGGGGTGTCGCCTTGCTCACACCCCTATTAGGACTTACCTATATGTATGTCGTTGTGAGGCCGCAACTCTGGGACCAGGGCTGCTCCCTAGAAACATACAAGAAAAGATATCTGCGCAAGGCCATTAATAGCGCAACCCGCTTAGAACCATCGAAAACTGTACTACGTGTACTACTTGTAGAAACTCGATACATGAGGCTGGTTCAAGGCGTAGTCCACCAAGTCCTCACGGATGTATACAACTGTACTAAGTGGAGGTTCAAACCGGAAGGTACCTACACCTACTGCGTAGTATAAGGAATCCAGCAAAGTTCTTTTTACTTTACATTTTTGAATTTTTTACTTATTTAATATTTAGTGGTTTTAAACACATGTGGGGGATTGTTGGGTGTGTGTGTTAAAACCACACAAACACCTTGGGTTTTAGTCCCATATCGGTAAGGGGAGAAATCCCCTACCAACATATAAGGATTTGCCCACTTCCCCCCACTAGTCATCACACTAGAGGAGGGGCTCCACTAGCTCACACACGCAAGCGCGTGTGTGCCGTGCCGAGCCGAGCCGGGCCGGGCTTGGGCTTGGGCATGGGCATGGGCGGCGCGTGTGTGCGCGCCCACGGACCCGGATATGATAGCACCTCCGAAATGGGCTGGTCCGCACTTGCCCTATTTTTGTTTTTTGCTTTTAAGTCCTCCACCATTTATGATATTCCTTTTTAGCTACTAGCCGTTTTGCATGCGACCCGTTGCTGCATGCGAGCCGTTACGAGACTGCTCTCTACGAGCTGTAACGTGCAAGGTTAATGGGCTTAATCGCAGCCCATTAACCGCTCCCCTCTTTCAGCCTCCCATTAACAGCCCGAGGCCTATATAAGGCCCGGTGCAGCCATGGGATGTACTCCGAAAATCGGAATTCCTCCCTGCTTACTGCCTTTCTCTCTCCCATTCTCTCGTGCCGTGTTGCTGTGGTGCTGCCCCTTTGCTCCGAAGAGACTCCCTCTCTCGGACCAAAGCCTTGCTGCGGTGCTGCCTCCCGGCCTCGAGAAGATCGTCATCGAGTCGCTGGGTTCCTGAAAGTCTACGAGGTTCGCAAAACCTTCTTGGAGTCGTGCCGACGAGAAGGAGGTCGCCTGACCGGGGTCGCCGTATCTCTGAGAACAATTGCCACGAGACCCGTACGAGGGGGGCAATAAGATTCTTGGGACAGTGCCTAGCACGCTTCGACCACAGGCCAGAGTTTCTAAATCCTCTTTTGTCCTAATATTAGATCTAAAATAATTGACTTGCATCTAATAGAGGAATCTAAATAATTAGATATATTTTAGATAGATTATTTCTCCCTTTTAGAAAAGTTCGGCAAGGTGAATGACGGTTCCATAGAACCCGCTCTGCCTTGGCAAACAATTTCTAAAAGAAATTTGTAACTTGTCCTTGTTTGCGAAAATAACATTTGTTAATCAATTTTTAATATTAATAATTTGATTAAATTCTAAATTTGCTAGTTTAGAACGATTAGATTTCCAACAATGGGGCTGCGATCAGGTTTTGGAGGGTAGAGACGGACGACTGTTATAGGAAGTAGAGAGAGAGACGATCGGAACCTAATCGGGTAAGGAAGAGAGAGAAAGGAAAGAGAGAGAGAATCGGACTAAGTGAAAATAGGGAGAGAAAGCTGATGGGTTCCGGTTTTAGAGAGCGAAAGTCGGGCTGGGGTGGCTGGGTTCACATGCAGGGCTGCATGCATTTGGGTTTGGCCCGGATCTGATGCATGGGAGGGCTGTGATGGATCGGACGGTGCTGTGATGGTGGGTGAAAGAGTGGGTTCCGGTTTATGGTGGGTGAAGATCTGGGCCGCTGCATGGGGTTATAAAGTTTTGGGTTTTTGGATTGGACGGCTGTGATCGGTTTTGAATGCAAGGAGAGCTGTGATGGAGCTCGATGGGGTGAGGTGCGGATCAGGTGGTGCTGGCCGGGTAGATGCACGGGACGGCTGGGATTAAATGAGATGAAGGGCTGGGTCTGATGGACGGGATGGCCTTGATCGGGTCGGGGTGCATGAATGGGTTTATATGCATGCATGCATATATGCATGGAAGGATGAGCAATCGGACGGCTGCAATCAACCCCTGCATGGATGAGATTTAAAGAAGTCAGGGCTCAGGTGCAATATTGTTCCGTGGCTAAGAGGTTGGGTGCACGATCGAGCCGGGTTTGATACTTCAAGACCTATGGAAATGCGCGGCTTCGTTTTAGAAGGAAGAAGAGGTCATGAGAGAGAATCGGGTTTGTGCGATTCGATCGAAGTCTTGGCCATGACGGGTTTACGGGCGACTTGGGTTGGTTAATGGGTTCAAGCGCGATGGGGTCACATGGAAGGCTTGGTCACCCACTTATCATCATCCGAATTCTTCATCAAATCCATCGTCGGTCCTTCGCATGATTGTAGTCATCTTCTGATTCGAGTCATGCGTTGGAGCGATTTGTTGAATTCTTCCCCCGCCGTCGAATTATTGCACATTCTTTCTTTCATCGTTCCTTCAAAAATGTCCGCATACGGCCTGTACAACTTCCATCGAATTACCGTGAGAATATCCATTGCTTGATCATAACGCTCTTGAGCTGACTGCATCGATAACCGGATCAATTCCCTGAAAATCACACATGAAATGATGTCCATAAGATTCCAATACGCGATTATCGATAAAAGGGATATATTGGACTTTCGAGCTCCGTATTTTTCATGCATGCAATGTATGAGAGCGAACCAATATGCCGTTGGGTTCGTATGAGAGTCTACTATATCGTGGTGCAAAGAAATTCATGCAGTTTACGTGTATTATGAAAGTTTTACATAGCAAAGTGACGCTATGTGCATGATAAAGAAGGGTTAAATCGCACCAAATGGACGCTCAACATCGAGCTTGGTCATAATTTCTGTAAACAATGGTTTAAAGCAATAGTTAGGGTCTACTACAATCTATTTCATGGAATTTAGAAATAGATAATGTCTACTCCAGCCGCTATATCTTCACCACCTCAAGTGGAGATATTCAGGAATCTAAATTCCCTGGGCTCGAGCACTGAGACTATCGGCCCTGAATTGGAGACAGCATCTCGGTGAGAGCATGCAACCGCTTCTGCCAATGGGGTTTTTACGACCCAGTCTTCATCAGAATTACCCACGGTAAACTGAAAGACCTCCCAGTCTTCTTTTGTCCAGCTTTATGTGACCCACGTGTGCAGCAACAGCGGCTTCACACAAGCTTTCAGATGCTTTCCACAAATCTAGGTGGTATCGTTAGGGGGGTTCATAGGCTCCCGCGGTGCAGGATAAAACCGTCACCCACTGCCACCGACATCCCCCATGTCCCGAAGAAAACCACTAGGCGAACCAGCATGGAAGGAAACACAGCTCTCACCCGGTGGGAATATCGAACTGCGTACCTCCCACCCAGACCTTTAGCCGGTTGATTGTGGAGGTCAGGGGCTCCCCTTTGGAGGGAACCTCTTATACATCCATTCTTAATGAGGTTTTATGTATATCTAGAAAGGTCACGACCTCCTAGACTTAGACCCTGGTCTACCGTGCTCCCACTAGGATTACAAACCATCCCGCAAAGCATTAGTATCCTCGGAAAATATCATAGTCTCTACCTTGAATACTCAGCTTTCGCCTTTTTTGCAAGGATCACATTACATAGATTCCAAGGATCCCGATACTTCACTAGTTTGCCCACAATCCTAAGATCTGGAGCCTAGCCTAAGGTCAACGTGGAAAGGACTCCCACTACGATGACGCCTCGTTTACAATTTGATGCCTGATGTCATAGTAGACCTCATCTCATTACAGGTTTCGATGCTGGCCAAATAGGGACATCCGACAACCTCCGCCGGACCTCAACCTAATGGTGGCATAACCAAATCGTAATGAATTCATACTATCATCAAACGTCATCTAGAAACGGGTATCACACAGTGAAATCCTAACCTAACTTGGTCGCTAGGACCACGTAGGGAAAGGGCATCCCACTAGGGTTATCATACTTCTTATGGAGACATTAGTTAATTATCTCTAAACAAATCTAACACTGCATCTATCTCGGTGTACAGTACTTGGTTACTTGAACTACCACGAGGGCGGTTACCACCTTTCCTTTTAGCTAGCCACCGGATTCGCACGTGTTAGAAGCATATAGAGACACCAATGAATCCATAATTTTAGTACTAACCCTAAGCCTGATCTAGAGACAAACTCACAAGCAAGAATGATAATCACATTATCATCGGGGTTCTCTAAATACTGAATAAAGAGAAACAACAGAAAAACATCCAAACTGAATCAAGTCCAGGGTCCGACCCCTGAACCTGAATAGCACAGCCAAGATATCCCGCTCTTCCGTTCTGCACGATTTCTGACGACGATCCCTTTCATCGCCAACGTGCACGCTATCGCCGGGTCTTTGCACGCCATGGTACCGCTTACCCGAACCGTGGATGTAGCATCATCTCCTTCTTTCTGTGATCGAAAAACTAACACGCTCCGAGCAAGTGCTCATTTGTGTACAATTTCGCTAGAAAGAAAAGAAGACAATCCTAGAAACATGGCCAGGGAACCGAGGATGGTCAACCCCCACCCTCGCCCATCTAGAGCCTTACAATCCATAATAATAATCAATGCAAAATTAAATTCGGGATCCGACCCCCGGATGCATACAATCACAGATTACTATTCAGCGCGGCACCTGCAAAAAGACGATACATAGCACAATCCATATGCATGATCTACGCCGAACCCCGACGAAAACATATGCCATCATATATTCACATGATGTTTTCACGAATTCATGCATGAAACATACACCAAAGCGTGCTCTGATACCAATTGTTGGAATTGGGTTCCGCTAATCAGAGTCGCAGCGGAAGAAAAAGAAAGATCCGAAGATCATACGGTGTATGTTTCATTACAATTTTGCTATAAAATAATCTACATGCAAATCTATGATCTTACCATATGTGCGGACACCCTAGAGGCATACTACGATCTACGGAAGACATGCATACATCTACTTAGATGTTTAGATTCATCATACCTTATGGATCTATGATCCGGAGATTACGGAATGATGAAGAACCGTACTTGAATCGCAAGGGAAACTGTCGAATATCACCTTGTCCTTTGCGAATTGAAGAATCCTCGAAATCCCGCCTCTGAGTGCAGGGATTACTAGCCGACGGAGGAATCCGTTGCGAAGATGATGGCGAGCCACGAGATTTTCTCCTCCTATTTCTCCTTTCTTCCTTCTCCTTCCTTCCTCTTCCTTCTCCCTTCTTCTTCCTCTCTTTTCCTTGGCCGAAACAACAAAGACGAGGAGAGGGGAGAGGGTTCGGATTTTCCAGGGAGAGAAACACTAGGGCCGGCCCTCCCCTCCTTATTTCCTTTATAGGGCCGGTCTCCCATGGCTCCAAGGAGCCTAGGGCCGGCCCCTAGGTGGATAGGGATGAGGGGGGGTCGGATTTAGGTCTCCCGGGTGTCTATCGTGAAGCCCGGACGAAAACGCCCTTCACGAAAAGCGAAAAACTGAAAGTGAGACTGAGTGAGGTGCACTACTCGGAATCGAGTTCCGTCAGCGTCTGTGAGCTCCTGGAATTATTCTGCTCATTTTAAGATCTATATTCAATGTGTTCTGAGCAATATTTCAATATTTACCAAAATACCCCTATGGCCCGTAACACACGTGAATTAGGTTCTTAGGCTTCGGGCTTGCGCTCCACCGCGCTACTTCGCATCCAACGTATCCAACTAGGTCGGGGAACAATTCCTATATGCAACGACAGGGTGGAACCTTTAGGGTTCGGGATCTCTAGCTCCAACAGGATCCCTGATTAACTGTTCCAGTGACACAACGAAAGTTTCGTTAATCAGCCCTAATCCGATTAACCCGCGTAGCCACCCAGAGTGCGACGCGAGTTGAACTCTAGTGATCCTAAACTTATGTTACTCCCTCGTAACCCTGTTCTCTACTATACTCCGATAATCCTTATCCCTCATATTACTGGTGCCATGATACGACTCGGGTGGTGGGGAGCACCGTTAGATCCCGATCGATCATCTGACTAGGGTTTGATGACTTGTCATCTATAACACCACACACCTTCCGGTGCTATGTCTAGTATCCGGAACATCGTCAGTCATACTGACAACCACCAGGCCTGGGTTAACTGTGTGGACAGATTGACTCATCAAAACGTACACATCCAACACTGGATATCGGATAACCTGTAGGGATTACATGTCACTCAAGCGCCAGCCGGGTAACCCAATGTACCGTGGTATTGGACTATGGAAGGTCCGCACACGTTGGCACATCAAAGCACCACACAACTGGTTGGCCCAGTGAGCATGGTCCCTCAGGGTTAAGGACAGATTATTTATAGTAGTAAGACGGTTTCTGCACCAGTGTCTGAATCACTGAACTGTGCACCGTCTTGGTTCCTGTTCAACACGATCATCGTGCTTGGTCAGGTGAATGGGAATCCCACGTTCCCGTGGTGGAGACTTCACCATATTCTCTACCTGCCAACAGCTTGTTCTCGGTGAAGCGACCGACATTACCTAAGCTGTGAACTAGTTCTAGGTCTACACAGAACTGGTCCACTGGGTCTCCCAAGCATGGATCCTCCATGCGCCTCAGTGGCCTACTGTGTTCCCTAGGGTCCTTTTATTATATGAGTATTATCATATACCAGAGTAGTATTCTAATTAAAGCAATAACCAAAGTCATCTTTTTTAATGTTAATACAGAAAATCCACGCTAAGGACACACGAGCTACAACAGTTTCTACCTCTTCTTTTGCAAGACACCTCAGGAGCGTACTATCGTAGCTTCGACGGTACAACTCATTGTTGAAGTGGAAGAATTTCAGAGACCGCCGGCGAATGTCGACCTTACGCTTTGGATCTTCAGGGAGCTTCCCGTGGATAAGAAAATTTATGAATGGTTGTCTCCAATCTAGCTCATCGGTCACGAGGACGTGTACTACATTGACTTATTCTGGGATTCCCATAGGGAGGTCCTCCTCGGTGATCACCGTCCTCTTGCAGATAGGGATGGTGAGTTGGCTTTTCTCTGGGAATGGAAGTGTAGCCGCTAAATTTCCGAGCGCATCAGCCTGCTGGTTAAGGTTTCTGGGGACATGCTGGATTGAAGCAGTTTTGAGCGTACCAAGGAGTTTCAGAGCTCGCAGATGTAATGGCACGAGGTCTTCTTTGTTAACTTCGTATGCTCCCAATATTTGCTGAATGACGAGCTGAGAGTTGCCAAAAATTTCGAGCCCTTGAAGTTTTATATCATTGGCGAGTTCGAGGCCAATAATTAAGGCTTGATATTCCGCCCTGTTGTTGGAGCATGGTTCTGATAGTAGAAACGAGAAAGGAAGTATTTCGTCATTTGGCGTGACGACGATAACTGCTGCTCCTGCCACGTCTTGTCTTGCCGCACCGTCGAAGAATATTTTCCAAGAAGGGGCGATATCGATGCAGAATACTTCTTTGTCTGGGAGTTCTTCTGATAGTTCCCATTTGGCTGGAAGGGGGTATTCTGCCAGGAAGTCCGCGAGAGCTTGACCTTTGACCGCTTTCCGAGGGACGAATGTGATGTCGAACTCGAGAAGGAGTAAAGCCCACTTGGCCAAACGTCCGGAGAGCACCAGCCTTGACATGATGTATTTGAGTGGGTCGGCTTTCGAGATAAGCCTGATGGTGTGAGCTAACATATAGTATCGTAGCTTCTTTGTAGCGAAAATGAGTGCCAGACAGACTCTCTTTTCGGGGAGTAGTTTAGCTTTGCGCCGATAAGAGTGCGACTCAAATAGTAACATGTTGTTTCCTTGACTATCTCGTTGTCTTGAGCCAGGAGTGCCCCCAAGGACTGATCTTGAGCGCTGATGTAGAGGACCAATGGCTTTCCTTGAACTGGTGCTGTCAGAACTGGAGGCTTGAGTAAGTAATCCCTGATGTTTTAGAGGGCTTCCTGACAAGCTTCATCCCACTTGAATGGTGCTCCTTTCTTCATGAGGCGACTGAAGGGCCTACATTTTCCAGCTAAGTTGGTGATAAATCTCCTGATATATGCCAGATGGCCCTGGAGACCTCTGAGGTCTCGCACTGTTTTTGGGATTGGCATGTTGAGAATAACATCTATTTTGGATTGATCTATCTCGATGCCTCGATGTCGTACAACAAAGCCGAGAAACTTACCCGAGGAGACTCCGAATGCGCATTTAAACGAGTTCATGCGGAGCTGATACCTTCAAAGCCGTTTGAAGATCAGCTTGAGGTCTTGAAGATGCGCTGCCTTTTGCCTTGATTTTACCACAAGATCGTCAACGTAGCATTCCACATTCTGATGAAGAAGATCGTCGAAATTTTTTTGCATAGCTCGTTGGTAAGTAGCTCCTGCATTTTTCAAGCCGAAAGGCATGACTTTGTAACAGTAGATCCCTTTTGGAGTATGGAATGCCGTAAGTTCTTCATCTTTGGGTGCCATCCGGATCTGGTTGTAGCCTGAGGATCCATCCATGAAGGTTAGTGCTTCGTGGCCTGTCGTCGCGTCTACCATCAACTCTGTGATTGGCAATGGGAAGTCATCCTTGGGACATGCATTGTTTAAATCCCTGAAGTCCACGCATACTCTGCTTTGGCCGTTCTTTTTCTTGACTGGGACCACGCTGGAGATCCACGTTGGATATTTAACTTCTCGGATAAAGCCAGCTTCAATGAGCTTGTTGATTTCGCCTTATATTTGCGGTATTAGTTCTGGCCGGTAGCGTCTTTGTCCTTGCTTGATGGCGCTAGCTCCGTGTCTGACAGCGAGCTAGTGTACTGCAATCTTGGGGTCAAGTCCCGGCATTTCCTTGTAGGACCATGCGAAGACATATTTGTATTCTTGGAGTAGCATGATATATGCAATCTCCTCTTCAGGAGTCAGGAGTGCACTTACAAATGTAGGTCGAGGATCCTCCTGCGTACCCAAGTTGATTTCCTTCAGATCGTCGACGGTAGATTGCCCCTCTTCTTCGAGGACGGGCGGAGCGTTTGGCAATTCGTCGTCCGAAGTAGAAGTGGCGTCGATTGAAGCATTGAAAATTGTGATATGGTTAACAGAGACTAGAATGATATCGGAGTAGTCGTCAGTATTGAAGAATGATATGGGTGGGAGGGTGGGAACGTTATTTCTCACCTCAGTAGGTGGCTTTCCCAAACGGTTGAATACTGACCTTCGCTTTACTTGTCTGATTGGCCTAAGTCTTTTGAATACTGATATAGGATTTTGACTTAACTGGTTTTTGATGCTCTTCGTTTGCTTCTGGGGTATGGTCCAACGTCGAGCTTGACATCGCCTTCTTTTGGAGAACTTGGTATTGGGATGAACGACATTGGTGGAGCGTACATCGGAGGCTGACGATCCCTCTTCTACTTCATCTACCAACTTTACCTCAATGTAGTTAGAGGTGAAGGTCTTCTCTCCTGTGATTTTGACGACCATCGAGGTTGTACATGAGCTAATGCCTTGCCGATTTGGTGGGATCTGCTCGCCGCCTTGGAGGAGACGGGCTTGAGTGTTGGTCATCCCGTGTGGTATTGGAACTGGCGGGAACATACTCATACGTGCGGCACTGTCCTCGTTGTAGCCGGCTTTGAATAGCAGTTTTGCGGCATTTTGCCCCCAACTTCCTTTTGGTTTGAATGCGAGTTGACTGGATTTGAAGGAGCCAAAGGATTTTGGCGGACTTAAAGCTTGCATCAGACTAGGTAATGGCAGTGTCATCTCCTGCAGAGTGATGACATTAGATTCCGATAGTGGCTGGACCATCTCTTTTGGCGAGGCAAAAGATGGTCGTTTATGTTTGCGAAGCCACTGAGGCGTGAGGCGCAAGACCATCGTAGCTTGGACGGGCAACGGAGTATGTTGCGTGGATCTTGGTTTGGAGCTGATGCGCATCCTTCATTTTGGTAGTAGCACTTCCCTGACTTTGTGTACTGCCTTGGATGGTTGCACTGGATTTGGAGTTGGTGGAGTTTCATCCCACTCCATCCTTTTAGCTTTCTGAGTTCTGGGAGCTTTAGTTGGAAGGACTTCTGCAACAAGGTCCTTTGCTTGGTAAACTTTGGCATCAGCGAGATGTGCTTCGGCCTCATTGAATGGCTTGTCATCTGCAATAATGCATTTTTCCAGACCTTCCTTATAGTACTTGAGGCATTGGTGCCAGGTGGAAACTACAACACCATTTTCATGTAGCCACGGTCTTCCTAGCAAGAGGCGATATAATGTCTGACAGTCGATGACATGGAAGAGAACTATCGTGTCAAGCTAGTTGATGGAGAGTTTTAGACGAATGATTCCTACGGTGGATTGTCCGCCTTGATTGAACCCTTGGATGACAAGCTGGCTTTGTGAGAGCTGGTTGGTAGTAATGCCAAGCTGCCGCATTATTTGGATGGGTATGATGTTGACGGTGGAGCCGCAATCCAATCGGATTCGATTTACCGGCTTCTCGTTGATGTATCCTGAGACGTAGACAGGTCGATTGTGTAGTTGTGCTCCGAGCTGCAGATCTTCGTCCGAGAAAGTTATCGCCGCACTGCAGGAGACAATAGTTTTGTCTTTCTTGGCGTCTTTCTTCTTTCTTTGTAGCTATCTGGATCTGCCAAAGCCTCGGCCATTGCTAGGCGAGCCTTCTTTGGGAGGTGTAGTGCTTCTATGAGTGGCAAGTGCAAGATTGCCTCATCGTGGGCAGCAGCACTGTCTTTGTCGGAATTATCCCCCTCGTCGTCGGTGTTGCTCTCTTTAGGAGACTCGATCTTGTCTCCTTCTTCCGGTGTCATGTGGATTTCAACCATGCAACAAGAAGCTTTGTGCTGTTGTTCAGCTGGGAGGAAGTAATCGGTGAAGAATTCTTGCAATGTTGCCGGTTCTGGAGTGTTTTGCAGGAGGAGATCATATCGATCTGCTGGCGGTACTTTGAATGTCTTCCTTTCTGGGGCCTTACTTTTCTTTTTGTAAGTCTTCGTTCAGGAAGCTTTCTTGTCACCCGATCAAGCGTGCGACTCCTGGCCGTCCATGGCCTTCACCTGCGAGATAGCATGATCAATGCGTCTTCATCAGTGGATTCTCCCTCACCGGGGTGAAGGTTTGGAGTGGCAATTATAGGTTCTTCATGGGTCGGGGAGACTTGCTCCTCTAGGGACTCTGCTGGCTCGTCTTCTGACCCCCAGCCGGTGGGTTTGATTTCTTTTATCGAGACAGGCAAAGGTTTGGAGTAGAGGACGTAGTAGTCAAATTTACCTGAGGGTTGGCCTAACAGACCGACCTTCGGGTCTCCTTGCTCATACCTTGTTTGGAGAATTTGTTGAGACATGGCTTTGTTTGGGCGAGAGGTCGATGTAGGCGACGGTTGCCCCCAGGGTAATAGCGTTTCTTCCTCAGCAAGCGTAGGAGCGTGCCGTCATCGCTTTGAGACTTTCCGTTGCGGAGCTAACTTCGTAATTGGTCTCTGGCGATTGATGCGCAACTTGGGCCATTTCTGGTGTGCAGCAATGAGCACTGGTTGAAATGAACCGAAGGTGATGGACGTCATGTTTGCTGTTGCGACGTCACCGGAATCGATCTCAATTTTCCCTTGCTTTGCGAGCGTCATGATCTTTTCTTTGAAGACGAAGCATTTCTCGATAGGATGGCTAATCACTCGATGGTATTTGCAGAAGAGTGGATCGTTGACACGATGCATCTGTTCGGGCCTTTTTGAAGGAGGAAGCTCGATCATCTTCTCTTGTAGCAACTGATCGAACATGGAGGAGACTTCCGAGTCTGGAAAGGGATACTTTTTGGCCTCAAGCTCTTCAAGAGTCATCCTCGACTGTCTTTGGGGTGGAGGCGGTAGTACGGTAGCTCCTTTTTCTAGATCCGACTTACCACTGATTTTGAGTGGCTTGGAGGCCGGGGCGATGTCGGTGACGTTAACTTGCTTTGATTTGGGTGTCGATTACTGATTCGTCCTTCTTTTGCTTGACGACAGTAAGCTCGGTCATACTGACGATGCGCCGAGTGCTGTAGAAGCGGTTGAGAAATTCCCTCTCCATCTGATCCCAGCTGTCAATGGATCCTGGAGGAAGATCAATGTACCAGTCAAAAGCATTACATTTGAGGGTGCGAACGAACTGCTTCACCATCTCATCGCCATATGTGCCGACGTTGTTGCAAGTTTCGACAAAGTGGGCAATGTGTTGCCTTGGATTGCCTTTTCCATCGAAGTGCTGGAACTTTAGCGGCTGGAACCTGGCAGAGAAGCACAGCTGTTGGATCCTTGTGGTGTAAGGCTTTGAGTATACCGCCGTGATCGGAGGTAGACTACCACCGTGGGAACGTATCATGTTGGCCACCAATGCTTGTATTTGCTGGGCATTCATTGTTGCTACCGTTGAAGGTTGTGCGGCCATCGAGACCAGCATGGGAGAAACGACCTCCGCTGGCACGGGAGCCGAGGAGAGTGCGGGAGTAGTCGCTAGCATTGCTGGAACAGCTTCTGCAGGAGCGGGAGTTGGAGACGGAGTCGGAGCAGTTGCTGGAGAAGCAAGAGGTTGGCTGAATGCCGTAGCATTCCTCGCACTTAGCCTTTGAAGCAAGGTATTGATGTGACGATCCTTCTCCTCCATTAGTTGGGTGATTTGCGCCATGTGTTTACCCATTTGCATGACTTGGAGCTGGACAGCGGACGGAGGATGATGTCGCAGGACGTCTCGATGTTGCATGCCTGTATCCTTGCCATCATCATCGGAGACATAGTGGCGCTGACTTGGTTCTGCTTGATGACGAGCGTTTGCCCCCTGCAAAGGAGGTGCAAAGTCCGTTGGAGAACCCGAATGGGATCTGGGTTGGGGCTCGACCTCCCCAAATTTTTGGACTTGAATTCCAGGATCAAGGCTTATTTCTTCATGCACCAAGGCCTCATTGGCGCTTTGGCGAGCATCTTCGGCATCAGTTTCTGGCGTGAAGAAGTCCGCAAGAGTTTGAGTACGCCGAGTGTAGATGCGTACTACCGGGGGAACATCATCCTCTAGGTTTTTTGGATCGCCATGTTGGAGTAGTGGAGACTCGGCGATAGGCGAAAGACTTGTTGGAGCAAACGTATCATCGTTCAACCCGGCCATGGCGAACTTGAAGCAACTCCTTCAAACGTACGAATAAAAGGAGAGGAGGTCCCACCAGGCGTGCCAGAAATCTGTATGCGCAGAAAAAGATACGGGTCATCTTTATTGCGAATCACACGAGATTACAGAGTGGCCGGGATCCGGGGGCTCGGGTGTGGCGAGTCCGGGTGCGGCGAATATTTGATCAGGAGATTGTGGGAGAGATCATCTGGAGGGTCCCTTTGATCCGCGTCTCCATGTGGTATTCGTGCGAGAGCTCTGAAGGGGTTGCCCAGGACAGAGGTCTTTACAGGGTGAGGGTTTCTTGAGAGGCTAAGGAACATCGACCGTTGATTTTGTCCCGTCCGTGCTTCGTGCTTTCTCGGTTAGGAGGGTTTTGGGCTTCGTTCCTCGGTCTTCGTGTCTTCCTTGATCCTTGCTGGACCTCGGCATCCTTGGTCGTCGGTTCGCGGCATCGATCGTGTTTTGGCGTCGGCTTTGGCGTGGCTTTGGCGTGGCTCTGGCGTTTGCTTTGCTTTGGCGCTTGCGCTTGAACGTAGGCGGGTAGAGGCTTGCGATGCTTTAGTTCTTTCGGACTTCGCGTCGTATCGGCTAGAACGCCCGGTGCTTTCTCGTGATCGTCGTAGTTTCTTGGCTTTGGCACGTGCGTTGCTTTGGCGTGGGCTTTACCGGTGCGTTCGCTTTGGCTTCTTGCGTTGGCTTTGGCTTTAGCTTTGACTCGATCTTCTTCTCGAACGGCGATGACTACTTCTTCAAGACTTCTTTATTCTTCCGGCTTCCTCGACGGTTGTGGCATCGGCTTGGCTTTTTGGCGGGGGTAGCACTGATCTTCGTGCGATGATTATAGCGTCGGCTTTTGTTGATGAAGACGGCGGGGGTAGCACCAATCTCTGTGCGACGGTTGTAGCGTCGGCTTTTGTTGATGAAGACGACGGGGGTAACACCGATCTCCGTGCGACGGTTGTAGCATCGGCTTTTGTTGATGAAGACGGTAGGGGTAGCACCGATCTCCGTGCAACGGTTGTAGTATCGGCTTTTATTGAGGAAGACGGTGGGGGTAGCACCGATCTCCGTGCAACGATTGTAGCATTGGCTTTTGTTGATAAAGATGGCGGGGGTAGCACCGATCCCCGTGCGACGGTTGTAGCATCGGCTTTTGTTGATGAAGACGGCAGGGGTAGCACCGATCTCCGTGCGACGGTTGTAGCATCGGCTTTTGTTGATGAAGACGGCAGGGGTAGCACCGGCTTCAGGCCTTCTTCTCCAAGCTTTCTTCTTCGTGCGAGGAGTCGATGCCTTTGTTGAAGACGACGGATGTTGTCGGCTTTGATCTTCTTCTCCGGCCTTTGCTTATGGCTTCTTCGGAGTTGATGAAGATCGTTGGAGAAGTCGGGATGATGACGACTCCGGGTCTTCTTCTCCAAGCTTTCTTCTTCGTGCGAGGAGTCGAAGCTTTGATCTTCGAGTGCAAGATCTTCACGTTGGTGAGGACTTGAAGGGCCAAGGATTCCCGTAGGACGTGCTTGCCGTGCCTCGTGAAGCCTTCGGTCTTCAAGCGTTGGAGCTTCTCTTGCAAAGCCCTTTCGTCTTCAGCTTTTCCGACCTTTGATGCCTTCCCCCACCCATTCTATTTATAGGTAAAGGGGGGCGGTTGGGAAAGATATGACTGAAATCTTTTTGTTTCATCCAATATATCCCCCCATAACCATCAAGATATCGTTCCCTTATTTGGGGAAACAAACTCGATCCCCTGCTTTTTAGGTGGGGTGGTTATGGGCAAGATGTGACTTGATCTTTGAAGATTGAGTTGTTATCTTTGCACTTTCGGATCGCATGGCGACACGACGTCATCTTGTCCGTCGGATCGAGGGATCGTTGTGGATCTGCGGTTGTACAGACGTCCACGCCACCTCCCCCCGCATCGAGGCGGTTTGGATTTTCTTTCTTTTATTTTTCTTTTCTTCTTCTTCTTTTTTTTTCTTCTTCTTTTCTTTTCCTTTATGGCCGGCCCCACCTCCCAAAAGGAGGGGGGCACGATTTTCTATGAAGGGGGGGCCGGTGGGCCCCCTCTTTGTGTTCGAGCTGCGGGTCCGGTGGGCACTACACCAAAACAAACAATTTGTAATGGTCAATTAGTAACGGTTGTTACAAATAGTATTACAAATATCTGTAACGCCATATTCCTAACGGTTTTTTTGTGTTACTAAACATATTTATAACAGTTGGCTGTGTTACTAAATCCTGATTTTGGTGTAGTGGGGACCCATTTGCTTTGGGTCAGCCGGCTTTTATTTACGGGCCGTTGTGAGCTAAGTTCGCATGCGGGCCGTTGTGTGCGGGCCAGGTTTCGCATGCAGGCCGTTGTGTGCGGGCCGTTAAGTGCGGGCCCATTTTGCGTGTGTGAGTCGGGTTCGACCCGAAGGCCGTTGAGTGCGGGCCCATTTTGCGTGTGCAAGTCGGGTTTGACCCGAAGGCCGTTGAGTACGGGCCCATTTTGCGTGTGCGAGTCGAGTTCGACCTGAAGGCCGTTGAGTGCGGGCTCATTTTGTGTGTGCGAGTCGGGTTCGACCCGAGGGCTAATTTTGGTGCCCACACCCATCCAATAGGTTCTCGTTCCTTTGATTAAATCGAAGAGACTCATATTATCTGGACGCTCTTGAAACCATAGACGTCAAAATTAACTAACACCAATACCTTTGTGGCCCTTTTAGTTATTCTGCCTTTCAAATTTCACTCATAGGTTAGAAGGATCTCCGATGAATATGTGAACAGAAACTCGGCCCTCTTTTATCTCTGAATTATCTAAGGCAGAATATCTAAATCAGAGGGGTCACAAATGGGATAGCTTCTCCGAAGGATTTAAATGAATTTAAATTAGATACTGCAGCTGTCATGAAATCTATTTCCGAATTAGGATTAAATACAAAGAGATTTTTCTGATCTATTCCTCTAACTATGAAGCTATCAATTCAGTTTAAGATACACACCTACGGTGCTGTCTAAAACTAATAACTTCATTTACCAAGGAGAAAACAGAACTATATCTCTAAAAAACAAAATCCGTGTTTCGAAAAAACTAAGACAATCATATCTAATAGCTTCCGCAGCGGCTTATGGCATCAGTACCTATGTTAGGATTACTTCACTATAAAGTAGCCTTCTACTTTCCTTGAATCTCTGTAGACCCGAAGTCTACATTCCAAGAAGCATAAGAACTGCTACTAGATAGTGACTTAACTCCTAACACCCTGAAGCCATAATCAATCTTCAAATACCCCCCTATACTCGCCAAAACGGAAACACTTCCGTCCTTAGCGTTACCAGACTTAGGAGTCCATACCAGTTTTTGCACTGGAATAGTTTTTGATCTCTGATAAGTTAGTCCCTTAGGTTCTTCTAAAGAAGACCTACGTTAAACACTAAAGGCATTACCTTTAATCTTGATCCTATCCTTTATTTCTTGGAAATCTCCTTAGAAGTTCTACGTTTGTCATCTCTAGCTTGTTAAAGCTAAAGTCTCTGACAACGCCTTCGAAGGTTCCAGACAAGGATGCAAGATAGACGTCTTCCACCACCTCGTCATCTGGCACCATGTCTTTGGAATCTAGTTCGATCTGGAACTCAAAGATGTGTTTCCGAACAAGCATACCTTCTGACATCTCGGTACCGACAAGTATCTTAGTGGATAAGCGATGCGTCTACCGACTTCGCCTAGCAGACATCTAATGCAAGTAAAACTTTATTTGAGAAGACCTGGCATATCTCTGACTTGCTTCTAAGAAGTTGTCCACAAGTCTGCTATAACACATAACTTGCATATCTCCTCAGAATCTCGCTAGTCATCATATGCCATAGTTAGTGCCCTAGTGATATGTGGACCCATTAGGTCTAGTATAGGGATATTTAGATTGCAAGCCAATGTACGTTTACTACCCTATGCATAAGCTAAAGAAAGTGCTTCCGCTCTACGTAGTTAGAGACTCGATAACTGGTTCTCTTATGGGATAGCGGATAGGAAAACTATATGGTTGAATGAAAATGAATGCAAAATAACTTATTTTATGGATTTTTAAAAACAAGCTAATTATATCCAAATGCCAATGCTACCCTCATAGCGAAGACACATCTATGGATTAATTAACCATGTATGTAAGATCTCAGAATTGGCTACACCAGTCCGAGGGGGCAGTGTGCAGGTCTTCCACTTACACGGGTCTTTCCCTTGACCCTATCCAAATCTGCCAACTAAGGGCTTTGATGAACCATGGTTATCTTTTGGCCAGTACCACGTGATCATCATTATCTTCGCAACGAATACCTCACGTGTACTTCGGATGCTTAACCATGAGCCTAGGCAATTACGGAACAGAAGTTCAAACGGCCCCCACGAGGGTGAGTAAAAGTCTGAACCCTTGGAGCCGTAATCGCCATATCCTGAGGGAGATCACTAAGTTACTTGGCATAGAAAAACACAGCTCTCACCCGAGGGGGTTGTTGAGTTATGCCCTCCCATCCGAGCATGAAGTGATTGGCCGTGGAGGCCAGGGGATCTCTAAAAGTCCTCTCTTGCATCCCTTATTAAATTTGAGGGTTATTTTATGCAAGTATGAGTGTACACTAAGGTCACGACAACCTATATACTAGACCCTAGTCATACCGTGCTCCCACTAGTGTTTCAAGCCTTTCGCGAAGCATTAATTGATCTCGGAATATCATAGTCCCTGCCTCGAGTGGATTTCTCCACTCAAGGGTCACATTACATATCCCAAGAACATCTATGCTTTGCAAACCTAGCTATCACGCTAATACTCTGGAGCCTAGCCTAAGGTCAGACTGACAGGAAAGGTCTTCAACTACCATGGCGCCTCGCTTATAAATTTGACGAATGATGTTATAGTAGAATTCCAACTCATTCTAGGTTTCGATGCAGGCCAAATAGGCATACCCGACTAATCGGGTGTTGACCTAATGGTGACATAACCAAAAATGAGAAATTCATGCTATCATCAAGGGTCAATTAAATAATAGATGTCACTAGTGGAATCCTATCCTAATAAGATCGCTAGGACACGAGGGGAAAGGGCATCCCTCTAATACAGATAATCAAATTATCGCATCGAGGTTCTCTACAGAAATATAAAGAACAGTAGAAAGAAATAACCACACAACTGAATCAAGTTCAGGGTCCGACCCCTGAACCTGACTTGCACAGCGTAGGCTCTCTGTCTCCTTCGCAAGGGTCCTTGATCCGGTGCAAGCCTCTGTATATGATCTCGAACGCTTTCGCCCTTTGCCATCATCGTGTACGCTTCGCCGGATCGCCATCGTCCTCCAAGGTTCTGCTCATCCTCCCGGTGGTGGATCTCCACGGCAAGTCCTCTTCTTCAATCTGTAATCGAAAAAGCTCTAGTACACTTTGAGCAAGTGCTCGCTCGTACATAATTTCCTAGAACGAAAAGAAAAACAAACCTAGCAAAAAGCCTGGGAATCAAGGGTGGTTAACCTTCACCACTTGCCCAACTACGGCTCTAAAACCTATCCACACACAGAAGAAAATACATTCAGACATATTCGCTAACACGGGGTCCGACCCCCGGTAGCAAGCAATCATATATCTAGATTAAATTTTAGAAGCGGCACCCTGCAAGAACGATTCATAGAACACACAATATATACTATGCATGATCTACTCGTAGAACCCCGATGGTGGCACATACTATTCATGCGCGCACATGACGGTTTCATGAAAAAATATGAAACGGACACCACTAGCGTGCTCTGATACCAATTATTGAAAATAAATCCATGGTAAAGGTCCACAGCAGAAGCAAAGTGAAGGTCCAAAGACCGAGAGCGGTGTGCATTACATATCAAAATTTTCATCGAAACGATCTACACGTGCGTATATGAATCTAGCATGGCAACTACGCGAACCCCTAATGACGATCTAACACGAAAGAACAATCTAGCATGTATGAATGTTCTATCTATGTTAGATCTACATGTTAGAGATCATATCTGCATACGGATTCTTTCACCGTGACAAGTTTCTTCTTTGTCGATAGAGACGGGCTCGGATCTGCTTGATATAGCTTCGGTGCGACAGCCATAACTTTCTGTTATGAACTCCGATTGGGCTGAAGTTTTGACTGCAAGTAGCCAACTTCGAGACACAACTTTTGAAATACGTTTCACCTTATTTGGACTTTTATAGCTTCCAGAATCATAAAAACAACGCTGATTTTTTGTGCAGATTCTGGACAGCAAAAGGTTGCGGGAGATGCCTTCTAGTTCACCCGATCTCACACGATGCACGGCACCTCATCGATGGATCTCTGAGTACCTCCATCCAATGAGCCTTCTCCTTCTATGAAACACCACGCGAGGAAGACGAGTCGTCATCTAATGGCGCAAGCGAGGGAGAGAGAGACGAGAGAGGAGAATAGAAGAGAGAAGAGGGGGGCGGCTAGGGTTTCCCCATGCTATGACCGGCCCTAGGGCTTGCACGGCCAGCCCCCCTCTCTCCTATTTCCTTATATATAGCCGGCCTATCCATATGGATAAGGCTAGCATGGATAGGGTTGACTGATTCAAACCTTCTCCCTATATATCTCTTTTGTATCTCTATCTTTTCCTTGGGTTTTGAAAACGGTCAAAACTAGCCCATTTTCTGTGCCTCATGACCGATCCTTTCATCAGAGGCAACAACCTCCTGAAACCAATAGGGCCAGCCTTGACCAGTCTCTTAACACTTAGTGCCGGCCCCCCTAGTACATAGTGGCGCATGGTATGACCAAAACGCCCTTATATCACTAGTTGGTCGTTCCTCGTGTACGAGACTTTGTAAGGCACACATAAGTAAAGTGCACCAGTGATTTTACTATTCTCTGAGGTTCTTGTAGGGTGCCCCTAGTGAAGTCAACTAGTCAACTCGTAACATGTCCCGATGCATCGCACCCATGTGGCAAAGTCCACTTATGGCAATGAATTGCTACATGCGTCTCTGCACTAACCTAGGATTTCCCCTTAGTGCACAATGTAGCTACGCATTTACCGTGCACTAGTGCAAAGCACTCACGGAGCGTATGCTTGGACTTCTCGCTTCCTCTAACTATGTTATGTGTTTCGAGGAGATGGTATAAAAACCGTACATAATGTTGATAAGGTGGAACCTTCAGGGATCAGGGTTCATGGCTTTCAACTTAGACTCGATCGACACACTACCTGAGTGTACCATTGATCCTCTGAGTCTGAGTTAACATGCGTGGCCACCCAGAGTGCGACGCAGGTTGCACTCCAATTCCCCCGGACTTACTATGTTCTCCCTCATACCCCTGCTCTCCGCTTTGTATGGTAAACTTGCTGTCCCTCCATCTGGTGCCATGATGCAACTCGAGTGGTGGAGAATATCGTCAGACTCAAGTGCTCATATGACTCGATTCCTTCCAGGTTGACTATATATATTGTACCTCCGATTACTCTTCCGAGCAACCGGATCCGTCACCAGTCCAACTGATGACCACTTGGCCAGGGTTTAATACGACGTAGGTCAGACCAAGGAACGCACCTCCCGTTAGGGGTGTGGATAGCCTGCAGGAGTGACACACTGATGCAACGCCAGCCGGGTAACCCAGTACACCGTGGTTTTGGATCACTATATCCGGATCCTCACACATTGGTGCCCCAAAGTACCACACAACTGGTTAGTCCACCAGACATGGTTCCTCAGGGTTTAGGACCATTTTACCCTAAGCAGAAACACGATTTAGAGCACTGGTGTCTGCTCACCGATCTGTGCACCGTGTTGGTTCTGTTCGGCCACAGACACTGTGCCTGGTAATGACCGTGGTGGAGACACCCAAGCTCTGTCATCCTAACAGCTTATCCTGATAGGGTGACCAACCATAATCAGAGCTGCGAAATTATTTAGGTTACATGGGACGAGTCCCTTGAGTCTCCCACTCAAGAGGATTACCATGTAGCCATGACTCTCTGTTCTGTAATCAGAACACGTACTAAGGTACGTACCAAGTTGCAATCTTATACTATCAACCATACATAGCTAAACTCTAGGTTTTTATGAGCTGTAGACCTCACCAATTCTAACAATCGATCGGGCCTAGAATCAATTGGGTCGGGCATTAGGACCCCTTTAGTGCCTGACCCCCTCTATTGCGGTCGGTCGACGTCGATTGACCGATCGGTCGGTCAATCATCAATAACCGACCGATCGGTCGATTGTCGAGGACCGACTAACTGATAGCGATGGACAAATCATCGAGGATCGACTGATTGATGGCGATGGATAGGTCGGACAACAGGTTGGCAGACGGACCCTAGGTCGGCCCTAGGCAAGGAGTCGGCAGACACGACAACCATCCTCGGACAACGGGTTAGCTGGAAGACATCAATGCTTGGTCCTTGGCAGGGGGTTGACAAGCGTGACGGTTGGTCCTAGGCAGTGGGTTGGCAGATTCTAACGCTTGCTAGAGCCACTTCGACATCAATAAGCTGATTTCGCACCATGGAGTCACAGCCAGCTAGGTTAGCACCTGCCTAGCTAGGAGGGGATAACTATGGGTGCAAAATCTGGCTAACGCCTGACGGTGGGACCTGCCAGCTCTACTTGAAGCCAATGGAGAGGATGACGGGACTCGCCAGCCCAGTCTGGGGCCTACAATGGCGGTATAGGGCCTGGTAAATCCCCTCGGATATTTACCAAAACCCTCGATATTCCTAAAATTTTATAAATAACAGATCCTGTAAATAATGCGGATTGAAATTCATTATTCTATTTTCGATTTTCTATTTTCCAGAGCTTTCTGAGCCTTCTGGTGATCAAACTTTAGTCAAGACTACTCCACCATTTGTTTACTTGTACAAGCACTCCTCGGCCTATCGA
Source organism: Chamaelirium japonicum (assembly GCA_947650365.1). Lineage (NCBI taxonomy): Eukaryota > Viridiplantae > Streptophyta > Magnoliopsida > Liliales > Melanthiaceae > Chamaelirium > Chamaelirium japonicum. Next base: position 61,775,524 of record OX393559.1, on the reverse strand, counting down.
GAGTAGCTTTACTTTTTCAATGTTAGTGGATTCAAAGGTTGCGTCTTACTGTACGGTGACGTAGGCTTCGACCAAACTCCGTCACCACATCTTGTGTCAACTTTCTTTCTCTCTCTCTCTCTCTCTCTCTCTCTCTCTCTACCTCAACAGTGTCAGTATGATAGTTCAATACACAATAACTCAACGCTCTACAGTGCATCGCACTTCGAACTCAACTTTCAATCGACTGTTGGAGGGAGATCGTACGATAACCGTAATTTCCCCCACAGCGCCCCGTGCCCAAAAGAAAATCTTGATTACATCTTAGATGGACTTGGTTCTCAGGAACGAAGGAAGACTCTTCCTTGGTACAAGAAGCGCTACAATCCTTAGCAACAAACTCAACAACAAAGTCAGGAATCTCCTTTGAAGTGAAGTCAATATTCCAATTGAGAGAATGAGCCGCTAATAAGTGGGCGACCTCATTTCTCTCATGAGGAATGTGCTGGGCCTGTTTGAAGGAAAAATGCTTAATAAGTCTCCTGCACTTCACTATATCATTGTGGATACACCATGGAGGGATGTCGTTCCCCTCCAACATAAGAGTAATCACTGTAAGGTTATCCCCTTCAAGAATTACGTTGTTTGCTTTAGCTTCTAACAATAACTTGATCCCAAAAGGCGTGGCTCTGGTCTTGGCTTCCAATGAAGAGCAAAACTCCTGCATAACACCACGATTGCGAATGTGGTTCCCCAGGTGATCTTAAATAATTAGTCCCATCGCTGACTAGGAAGGACCAACTACAGAGTCAACATTGACTTTAAGCATTCCATCTGGAGGTCGAGTCCAGCTGAAATCTTTGGCTTTGGCTATTGGAGGATGTTGATCTTCCTTAGTTAGATCATGAAGTATAACATCTTGGTCTAAAACCTTCCTGTAGTCCGGCCTGCCATCGTTGAAAATGACGTCATTACATGTCTTCCAGATGAACCACATAATATAAGCAGCAAGTGATAAACTCTCTTTGCACGAGTCAAAAAGAAACCCAATGTGGCTCACTAGGGATCTGTCAACACTCCAAAAGCTACTAGAGATCGGAGAATTGGACCAAACTGACAGTAAAAAAAAGGTGGTGACTGATCTCATTGTAAACATTTGAAAATCATAATTTGATTTATATTCATAATTTTGATACTTTGACATTTGAAAAGCATGTAAACAATTGTGCAATTTGTTTTATATTCATCTAATACTTACATACAGATGATGATGTGTGTGTGTTTCTGTCGCCTAAAACCACTCTGCCTCAACCCAACGCCGCCACTCTGCCTCAACCCAATGCTGTCATGTAGCACCGAACTTTCCTCGCAGGCGATCAGGTAACCTTCTCCACCTGCTCTGCTCACCATCTCTCACTCTCTCTCTCTCTCTCTCTCTCTCTCACACACACACACACACACACACACACACACACATTCTCTGTGTGTTTTTGTCACCTAGAACCACTCCACCTCAGCCTAACACGTTCAGTCAGTGCTGAACCTTTCTCATAGATCAGATAATCTTCTCCACCTCCTCTGCTTACCGCACCTCTGTCTCTGTGTGTGTGTGTGTGTGTGTGTGTGTGTGTGTGTGTGTGTGTGTGTGTGTGTGTGTGTGCGCGTGTTTTTGTCGCTCGGAACTAGTCCACCTCAACCCGTTACCATCAGTAGCACCGAACGTCACTCGCAGACAATCAGGTACCTGAACCTCTCTCGTTGAACCATCCCGGCCATTCTGACAGGAATGAGTTTCGACTAGTATACCACATTGCATAAGCTAATGGGTCAAAAATTATCAGAGAGGATACAATAAAGATTTTGGGAATGAGGACCACGTAAGTAGCTTTCCATTTGTGAGGCCATGACACCGATGAGAAATAATTCGATAATTGCATCACAAACCTTCGACCCAACGACATCCCAATTAGCAACAAAGAATTCAACTGAAAAACCACCTGCCCCCAGTGATTTACATCATGGTAGTGAAAAAAGAGTATGGTAAAATTATGACGACACTGGACATGTGAGCATGGCATTATCTCTCTCATTAATAAAAGGAGGGACAAGGTTCACTAATGAATCACCACCTTGTAAAATTGGTAAATTCCATTTGGACCGAAAGTGGCAAATTAAACTACATTCCAAAGCCAGACAGTCTGTCACCCTCTCCCCAAATTCATCATCGAGAACATGAATCCGATCACAACAATGATGTACTTGAGTCGATTGATGGAAAAACTTGGTATTTGGTTTTGTCTCTTGAAGCCATTTAATCCAAGATTTCAGACACAACCTAAGTTTCTAGGTCTAGAGTAAAGTCAAGTAATTGAATAACAACCCATGAGAGTTAACACTTATGAATGATTCAATTGTTGCCATCCCTCCTCTAGTTGCCAAAATTAGATCACCGAAAGAGATGGGACAACTGGAATTCCAAATTGCCACTCAATCACGATTCCAAGAACGAATGGCCTGATGATCGGCAAATAAATTGAAGTGAAGGGAGTGAAAAGCTGAGGAGGTAAAATGACGCCGCCAAGAGTGGGTCCAAACTTGGCACCACTCTAGATGCATTAGACAAAAGTTTTCAAAACGAAAAGGTTTATAAATAGATGCAATTTGCGGATGAAGCGAATGAGGAGAGGACAATAATTAGAGCCCACACAAGATAGATACTGAACAAACACTTCAAGGAATAAGTCATTCCATGACGCAAAACATAATGTGCGATCAATGTGCTCTCACAACAAAAGCAAGAAGTCTACCCCTCAAAAAAAAAAAGAAGAAGCAAGAAGTCTAATAATATTTTTTGGGTTCTACTTTGGTACCGAATTGCAAAATTCGCTACCATACCGAACCCATCTCCACCATCCATCTCATTTTCCTTGCATCCCAGCGGTGGTGGAGGCATGAGTCTAGGGGCAATGGGATGAACCCTATGTGGACACTTGTGATCCACCATAAAGCCATCCGATGGTCCCTATAAATTTTGGTATGGTACCAAGTGGGTACCATAAAATTTTTCATATTTTATATATGTTCAAATCGAAGAAAGTAGTTATTATAAAACTTAAAACACTTAAAAGACAAAATTTACTTCTAAACAAATAGAGCCTAAATATAATTGGGATTACAATGTTATAGCAAGAAAAAAGAAAAATCCATAATTATGAAAATCAATAGATACACATAGCAATGAAATAAGAAAAAAGAAAAACCAAAATGGTGAAAACCCATAATACCTTGCTGATTTATGGGATGCTCTATTTGTACCCACGGAATTAGTGATGGCACCCAAAATTGTCTTGGCCCCCAACCTATTTTGACATATTGGTATTGGCACCCACATAAACCCCAAATTGCCTCTACCAGCACACTGCCATTGTCTATGTCCCCGCCACGCTCTGCTCCGGCCCACCTTGCCGCCCTCCTCCTCCTCCCTGCATCTTTCTCTCACTAGAACCCTAAGCCTCTGGCTCTCCTCCTCATTCTTCCTCCATCTTCTCCATGTCTGAACCCTAGCGGAGGAAGATGGAGGAAGAAGGAGGCGGATTACGGTTCCGACGTGGGGAAGATGATATAGAAGGAGGAGGAAGAAGAGGAGGAAAGGAGGGTGGTGGGGCGGGGACAATCGTGGTGGGTTGGGCGATTAACATGGACGACGGAGGAGGAGGCAGGGGCGGCAGAGGGAGTTGTCGAAAAAGATGATGACTAAGGAGGCTAGGAAGGCGGCCGAGATAGAGGGCGATGGAGCCGGCAAGATGATCGACGTTGGGGATGACAATAAACAGAAAATTAGTTTTTTATAAAAAGGATTCAGGTGCCATAACTAATTCATGGGTGCGAATTGAGCTTCCCCTAATCTACACAGTTCAAATTCTTATTAACTCCGATAAAGATAAACTCGCTTTTGTCTTCCGCCGCTCTCTCTCTCTACAACCCCCGCCCTCTCCTATTAAGGATCCCGCGCCGCAACGCTGAATCGCGGGCTCACCTCTGTTCATCTCCCCTAGCCCAAGGCCTCCTAAACCCTTATTACGACAGCTCCAGCCTCCAGCGATACGGTTCTCCTAAGGCCCATTAAATTGTTTTCCAGGTAACGAGCCTCACTCTCTTCAATTATCTCTCCTACTCCTGAGGCTTCCTCTTTACCTAGTTCTGGTCTGTTTGATTGATTAGAAGATTACATACTGCAATCTTAGAGGAAATCATGATCTGGGTTCGTCTCAGAACATGATTCTCCCAACTGGGTTACCCCCAATTATGCTTATCTGCACCGGAAATCATCATTGAACTGAGATTTTTTCCCCTAAGGTTTTACAAATTTGGGTTGTGTTTTTGATTGAGAACCAATGGGGAAGAAGATGAAAAACAAGATCCGAAACCCCCGCAAGCCGCAGAACCGCACGCCCTCTCTCCCTTCCCAATCGGTTTCCGAGCTGGGTGATCGGAAGGGTGTTGCTGGAAAGGAGGGAGTGAAGGGTGGAGAGAATTGTACTCACTGCACAAAGGACAGCATCGAGTTGAACCGGATCCTCTCGGAAATCCGATCCTCTTCAAACAATGTAGTGAGATGTGAAGACTGTAGAGTAGATCCCGCCAAGAAGAGAGGGAACAAGGAAAAGAGTAGACAACCCAAGAAGAAGACAGGATCTAGGACTGCCGAGGGAGAATTCATGTGGGTCTGTTTGGATTGCAGCCGTTGCTACTGTGGGGGAGATGTGAGTGACTTGGCACCCTATGGCCATGCCCGTTGGCATGCAAAGAAAGAGCATCACTCATGGGTCGTGCGATTCGACGACCCTTTCATCTGTTGGTGTTTTCCATGCAATTTGTTGGTTCCCATTGAGATGTTGCAGGGGGTAAATGGGGATGAAAAGTCAGCAATGGATATTGAAAATGTGGGTTTCAGTAGTAATGCGGAACGAGGGAAGGGAATGGAGAATAGAGGCGAGACTTCGGTTTTGGAGAGCATGAAAGGGTATACTGTTAGAGGGCTGGTGAACCTCGGGAACACTTGTTTCTTTAATTCAGTCATGCAGAATCTTCTTGCAATCGATGGATTGCGGGACTATCTGGCTAGCTTGGACCTGCCTACTGGGCCTCTTACAGTGGCACTGAAGAAGCTCTTCAGCGAAACGAATGCTTCCTGGGATGCTAAAGGTAGTTTGAATCCGAAAGCCCTTTTTAGCTGCATATGTATGAAGGCACCACAGTTTAGGGGGTACCAACAACAAGACAGCCATGAATTGCTCCGATACTTACTCGATGGGCTGCATGGAGAAGAAACAAGCGCAAGAAAATCGCTAGATTCTTGCGATGAACAAGATAAAGGAACAACAAACTCGGAACCAACTTTTGTGGATGTTATCTTTGGAGGCCAGCTGTCTAGTACTGTATCTTGTGTGCAATGTGGGCATACTTCGGTAGTGTATGAACCATTCTTGGATCTTTCATTGCCAGTTCCCTCGAAGAAACCTCCACCCAAAAAGGTTTCACTCTCTACGCCGAAGAAAAATAAACCTGGATCGAGAGAAATGAACAGAGGCCGAAAAGTTCGGGGAAAGGGAATTTCCAAAGGATGTCCTCTAATTGAACCGCATAAAGCGGAAAGTTCAGCCCCCCCCTCAGAATGCAATGAATCCTGTGTTCCTGCTTCTGAACCGAAACAAACCGTTGTGATGGGAGCGGAAGAAAATTTTACGTGGATGGATTATGTTGAACCAACTGCAGTACTTGATTGTGCTGATTCAGTATCTCACAACTATGAGGCTCCCATTGCTCAATGTTCTGAAAGTGGGAAAATCTGCGAGGGTGAGAATTATGTCCATTTTGCTTCAAACTTGAAGGCTGATGCATGTCCCGAGGAGCAAATAGAACCTTCTGATTCTTGTGGGTCGAGTTCTTGCAGAGATGATAATCCTTCTACATGCACTCAAGATTCTGCTGTTCTTGTGCTTCCTTCTAAGGAGTTGGATCCAACTGTTGAGGATATAAATAGAGTAACTCAGAAACCAGAAGATACGGCTTCTGTTGGTTCTACTGTTAAGGAGTCAAGTGCGCAAACAACATCTGTTGCTGGCTGTGAGCAAGCAGAATTGGACTTTGATGGCTTTGGTGACTTGTTTAATGAGCCGGAGATCACATCTGGTCTCAACACAGAAACTGGCAAGCGTGAAGAGAAGGACACAACTTTGTGGACTGTTAACAATAGTGAATCTAATCAAGATGAGGTTGACAATACGAATGCTCTAGTATCAGTTGATAGCTGCTTGGCCTTATTCACCAAATCTGAGCTTTTGTCTGATGAACATGCATGGAATTGTGAGCGTTGTTCTGAGAGTTTACTGCGTCAGAATTTGGAGCAAAGGAAGGGAAAACGACAAGCTGTGGCAAGGCTTGATAAGTCGGAAGCATTGAAGTCTCAGGTGGATGTAGATAAATTCAGAAGTAAAAAACCTTCACCAAGTTTAGGAGTGGATTTTGTGGAATCTATTGAGTTAAAAGCTTCTAAGAGTGGAAATATGAAAACCAATTCCAGGGACTTGGTTTTACATACAGAAGGACTTCACGATCCAAATGCAGATGCCGATGTTTCCCAGGAATCTTTCAGTCTTATTGGAAGACCATGTGGTATAGATTGCAAAGAAGGGCAAGCTGGGGATGAGAAGAGCTTGGAGTTGCCAAACCCCATATTTAGTGATAAGGTCTGCTGTCCTGTTGCTTTCCAGAGGGATGGAGACTTTTCCGAATTAGACCATACTTCCCAGTTTCGATTATGTCCTTCAGCTCATGAAGGTTCTATTTTACAGGAACGAACAGGTAAAAATGACAGTGACTCTTGCAGCACAAATGATCTGAATGCAGTTGGGTGTGGTGGGCAAGACTTAGCAGCTGTCTCTAGTAGCTTGCAAGATTGCATGGAAACTGTCCTCCAGAGCTCCTGTGAAAATGACAATTTCAGTGAAGTCAATCAAATAGGGAAGGAAGGTTCACAATTATTGAGCAAAGTCCATCCAGAAAATGACAGCGATGGTGAGAAAATGGAGACTGAAAGCAGGAGGGTCAAGAGGGATGCAACTAAAAGAATTCTTATCAATAGGGTCCCATCTATTTTAACAATCCATTTGAAGAGATTCAGCCAAGATGATCGTGGTCGCTTGAACAAATTGAGAGGCCATGTTAGCTTCACAGAAACACTTGATCTGAGACCATATATGGACCCGAGGTACTCTAAAGCTCTTATATTGCCTATTTCCATTGTTTTCTAAGCTGTAGGCCCTATACTCATGATTTTATTTCTGTCATGCAGTTGCTTCTTGCTCATATTGCTAAAGACCTTGTTATGTATCCATGAATCAGGATCTTTTTCTTTTCCAGCAGTTGCCCCAATTTCTCAAAATTTCATCACATTCTTATGATAAAAACTCATAAGAACATAAAAGCAAATGTAGGTTTATGTTTTATTTGGCTAGGAAGCCTGATCCGTGCCCTCTTTGAGGACTTGTGGATGTTCTGTTGAAATATTTGGGAGCTAAAGAAATTTAGTCAGGCAACTGTGCCACCTACACTGGTAGTTGCTGAAGGGAAGAAAATATGTTTGGATGTGCATCCTTCTGTGCTAGAGCTATGATCTTTTCTAGATTCTTATATGTAAAGCAAATACTTCTTAACACTTGAAAATTTTGAAAACTGAGATTAAAAGGTAACAACTAAAAATTCCATTGTTCCATCACATTACTGTTTTTTATACTGACATTCTACTTTTGCTGTTATAAATATGTTACAATGACATATATGTATATATATTACATGAAAAATATTTTCTCATTCGAGTATGTTGTTACACAAAGCAAGTGCCTGCAAAATCTTTAGGTTAAACTGTAGCAGTAGTAATTTTGACTTTTAACACAAGCGGAAATGTCATGAAGGATAACCACCAAAATCTTTATGTCAAACTGTAGCAATCGTAGGATCATCCTATATGGCAACTGATAACCACCAAACCACGTTAGTTTTGTGAGCCTAGAGCACTACAATAAAACAAAACATGATGATAATTTGTTGTTGACGATGTTTGCAAGTTGAGGAATACTGTCCTGTAACAGTTTATGTTTAGATTACTTACATCTGTTATCATTCATATTTAGAGGTGGATGTCGATCGGAGTTTTTCTAGATGAGGTTCTAGTATAAACTCTCTATAGTATGAATGGAGGTGCATGTACGCACAGATATAAGATTGAATAAATGATCTAAGAAAGCTTGGAATGGGATAGATACTATATTGCAAGAAAATTGCGGGGAAGGCTATTTGTGAATGGAGGTGCAAGTGTGTATATTTGTGCATGTACCAGTAATAAGATTGAATAAATGATCTAAGAAAGCTTGGAATGGGATAGATACTATATTGCAAGAAAATTGCGGGGAAGGCTATTTGTATGTGGAGAATCATATGGTCATGTACGATGAAAAAAGTTCAAGATGTTAATGGTTTACATGGAAGACATCTGATGGAGACTCGGAGATAGGAAGGAGGAGGGTGATGTTATGCTATTGGAGGTGGGTTCATCCCATGATTCCCATCCCTCAATTTATAAGGCACAATTTATTTGAACCATCTATCTCAAGTCTAATTTTTAGAGTCATCCATTAGAGTTCTTCAAATTTGATAAGCAAAAATAGGTTTAATTGAAAACTGTTAACATAATTCTAACAATGGGAATAAAATATTGAATTTTCATTGTACATTAAACCAATTTAAGTCCTGGTTGTATTTTTCTTCACCTCACCACTTTATTTATCAGTTGTCTCACGACAACATAACACAGATGTTCCTCAATACGTCTCTCGCCAAGCAACATCTCTATTCATATTCTTCTAAAAAATAGGGAACTGTTCTTGGCGTACAAGATTACTCGCCATATAACATTACACCTCATCCCATTCCGAAGAATATTATGGCTCATTCCATACATATGAACTCTACTTGGAATGCCCCACTTATGCCACCCACCGGTGACCCACTCTTCAATAGGAACGACATGTACATGCATATCCCATAACTCATATGCTGGTGTGAACACCAACCGGAAAGATGTCTGTTGAGACGACTGAGTCGACGATGATAGTGGTGGCGGAGGCAACTGCGCGGACGAGGGTGGTGAGGATGACATCGGTCAAAATCCGAGCGAATCCAATGGCAAAATTTGACGACTCTAGTGGTGGTTCTGACGAATCCAACGGCTCTTCCAGTGAGATCCGGTGAAGTCTGACAAATTAGGCAGTGCAAACCGACGATTCCGGTGAGATTCGAGGGTGAAATCTTGCGATTCTGGCGAAATCCAGCGAATCTGGTGAGATACGACGAATCCGAGGGTAAAATCCTGCAAAATCTGCTAAGATCCACGATTTCGGTGAAATCTGACGAGATCCAATGATGAATTCCGACAAGATCCGGCGATTTGGCGGCAAGATCCGGCGAGATCCCGCAACTTCGGTCGAAAACAATCGAATTTCGATAAGTCTGGCAAAGTCCGGTGAAATTTGAAAGCTATAATTCGAAATCTAAGTGGTTGCGGTCGAAATCGGTCAAAACCAACCCCATTTAAAGTCCCAACCCCACCGA